>JAQMYJ010000007.1:12466288-12484394 GCA_030014305.1 Clarias laeviceps
GGTCGGGAATTTACATCATTAAAAGAAAAAAAGGTCAGGCTGCTAAATCTAATGTTTGGGACCGGTGCGGGGCGGGGGCGGGGCGGGTTGTAAAAATAGATACAGTGGTGCGGGGCGGGCTGGGGCAGGCCAAATAATTTCATAAAAGCCGCAGGTTGGAAAAATACCCGACCCGCGCATCACTAGTAGGCAGCACTTCTGTGTGGTAAGAGTGAATTTTGTTTGTTCAGAATTCCAACAAAACTAATAAATAAAAATACAATATATATATATAAACCTGAATTGGGATATTTATAAAATTGTGATACGTACATAATCACAATACAAATTGAATCGGCACTTATGTATCGTGATCATATCGTATCGAGCAGTCCCTGGTGATTCCCATCCCTAGTGTATAACTTCTTCCCTACCCTCAGTTAAAGAGTGCCTCATTACATCTGGATTCTGAAAGACTTACCGAGAGCTGGATAGCCCAGATAGAAGCGATCTGCACCCAGCCATCCCAGGAAGAGCGACAAAGCCACAGCCACTTTATAGGAATAGCCAGTCCTAATAGAGGAGGAGACATGATGATCCACATGACATGACATGAAACTGAGTTGTTGAGTTTAATATGTGGCTTTAGAAAGTAAGCATTGTTTGACCTACACATTCCGACATGGGATGCTTTTATTAAATCCGACCTCGTCGCCGCTGAACCTGAACTTAGTCCCGTTTGACAGCAGGCAGCTGATGTTTGGTGCAGGAAGGCATTCCACTGAAACAATGAAAAGCACACTTTACAAGATTGAAACATTGCACTCATAAAACAAACAAAATCAGTTTTGTACATACAGAAAGATACTGTACACAGAAGATCATCAACATCATTTACCTACCCCATGCCACTTGATCCTTGCAGTTCTCTGGTTCTTGCGTTGCGTCATCTATTTTAGGGCTTTTGCAAAGATACTTATACAATGTCAAGGAGAATGCTGCAGTGTTTTTCTTTCAGGTCTTAAACTATATCTGTGAACGGTGCAAGATGTCCTGTGTTCATCTGGAACACAACAATCTAGACTACTAGTCAGTTTTATACACACACACAGTATATATAACTCTAATGTACATTGTTAGATAGATATTTAAATATAATACAACCCATTAATACGGAGAGAACAAGAAGATAAGATTATCATTCATGTACCATGCCTGCTGAATAAACACAATTGCTTTAGTAACAACATGCATCACTACACAAACAAATAGCAAAACTCACTATGTAATATACATACATAAATACATATGGTGCTGAGTCAAAAATTATCCACACTCTGGTTTTATTAAAACCTCTGTTGGCTGTCTTAACAGCACCACATTCAAAGCTACTGTCTCCTTAGTCACTGCTGTGCAGGTGTGAACGTTTTACATTAGTTCAGTTGTAACTGCAGTGTGATCAAAAATGGATGCCCCACCTGTGATTCTTAAAGAGAATCATTATTGGTGGATACATCACTACGAGCCTGAGTGTAAACGGCAGAGTATGGAATGAAAACATCCTCAATTGCAGACTGAGAAAAACATTCAAAAGTCAACCATCAGCTGATGCTTACAGCTTTCTGGAATTCTTCAGGAACATTATCAGGAAAAGGTTCACCAATCAACAATGCTTGTTACAGTGATATGTTATTGAAGAGCTGAAGGCTAAACGTAAATGATTAAGGCGAAGGACTGCTATCCAAGAACGTTGTGATCCTGCATGACGATGCCTGTCCACACACTTCTGCCCACACTGTTGGTACACTGAAAAAACTGATCCTGATCTCGCTCCATCTGACTTTCATCTGTTTGTTCACCTGAAAGCAGCCCTACGAGAATGAAGATTTACCTCTGATGAAGGCGTGACGACAGCGGTGCAATCGTGGCTCACAGCTCGGCCTCAAACATTTTTAATGAGGCACAGATATGTATGAAGTGTATCGAAAAGTAAGGGGATTATTTAAAAATATATATGTATTTGTCTTTTAATTTATTAACTAAAATAAATTCTACAGCCAGAGTGGAGATCATTTTTCACACACCCTCGTGTGTGTATGCTATCTAGCATTTTTAAAATCCATTATTAATTTGCCACTCATTAGCTGTCATTAATCGCATGGCTCGATCCCAAAACAGCTCGCCTCATCGTCCACTTAATAGTGCGGAAATGCGCGTCTTATACTAGTGAGGCTCGTTCCAGCTGTGTGCTACACTACATGCAATATTTCTGGGTGTTATGTGGGATCAGGTTGCTAGCTAGCGTTCAAGCTAACACTCTACCGAACAGACAAAAAGTACCCGTGTCGCGTTAATTTGAAGAGTTAAAGGATATTGTCCGGGTCGGAGGCTGTCACAGCTTTCAACATCTTGTACAGCGCTGTGGATTAAGGTCCAGCAGAAAGAGAAGAAAAAGATCGCTCGCTGTATAGACCGAGGGGAAAACAGGACATACTGACGAGACGCCATGATGGAAAGGAGGCGATCACGTGACAGTCACGTGACCTGAAAAGATTTATTTTAAAGAGACAAACTAACAGCTTTTCTCCGGAGATTATTATTATTTTAAATACGTGTGACGGTTTCTCACTTTCTTTTTTAATTCAGCGTGCTGCTGTTTCTTTAATCTGCGTTTTTATCGAAATAGAGTGGAGGCGTTTAGTTGGATAAAC
This sequence comes from Clarias laeviceps, assembly GCA_030014305.1. Taxonomy (NCBI): domain Eukaryota; kingdom Metazoa; phylum Chordata; class Actinopteri; order Siluriformes; family Clariidae; genus Clarias; species Clarias laeviceps. The sequence goes on from JAQMYJ010000007.1 coordinate 12,468,979, forward strand.
TTTGGCGTTAACGTGTCTCCTGTGAAAATTTTGTTGTTCTGCTGTGAGCTCGCGAGCAAACCTGAACACTAACGTTACTCTCCACTGATGCTGTTTATCACAGCTAGCTAGCTCAAGCGGCTAAAAGTTGTTTTTCTAACAGCTGTTACGATTCAGAAAAGAAAGAAAGAAATGCACGGTTAGTAAGGCAATAATAGTACATTCTGTTAATACAAAATGCGCATGTTTAAAAAGTTTGAGGTTAATTTCCACGTAGTTACATTAATAAAAATCTGCACAACCTCTCATCAGAGGTGCACCTGTTAGTTCTTTTTTTTTTACAAGCTATTTAAGATATTTAAAATATTTCTGTGGCTGTGTGTGTGTCATTTGCATGAAGTGATGTGAGTATGGGTGTGTAATCTTACTTCCTGGTTGAAGGTGAGCTGACGGCGCTCCTCTCACTTCCGGTCGCCAGGTAACGTTAGATCCTGAACTCGGCCAAATCTCAGCCGAAACTTCCAGAACCCCGAACACTTAACACTACGCCTGTCATCATTCAACGGAATTTACAGCTTATTAAGAATTCCAGACTGGACAGGTTAAACACAATCTGTAAGTAGTTCAGCAAACTGTTTTCGGTTTGTTTATACAATACGTGTTGCTAACACATTAGCTCATCACGCTAACCGAAACTGGTACTGATAACGAACGCAGGTGAAATGACCGACTTCCGCTTTAGACCATAAACATCTGGAAACTCATAACAAAGAACTGATCTTATACAATTACTCAGTTTTCAGTAACCTGTATCATACGTTATACGTGTTTAGTTATTCATTAGTACTCAGTTTTTCTGCCTTATGTGTGTAATATGTAAGGATGAGCACTTGATTCGCTTTTAGTGATGTAAATGTAGATTTGGGTGAAAGCTTTGGAGCTGTCTGCACTTTTAATTAAAGATTTATACTTCCCAAGAACAGCCTTGTTTTAGTTTATAATAGACTGGACATGTGCCAAAGAGCTGGTGATGTAATCAGGAAGTCTGTCTCATCCCAGCACATTTCTTTTTTACTGAATACCTGTTAACTTGCCTAGAACTCTTTACATGTATACTTTTACATTTATTTTTGTTCAGTTGTTAAAATAGGTTATAATTGCATTGGTATATTTTCTACATGAATTGGCAAGAAAGCAGGATTATGTTTATATTCATGTTTTTTTTTCTAGGTATTTACCTGACCACATCCTCAGCTTCAGTCTCTTCAGGAAATTGTGATGTATGAAAATGTGCCGACAGGTACAACAGATTATCACCTTTTCTTCTTGAATTTTATGTACTGTAACAGTTATTTTCGATCTAGTGATCATCTATTTAATTATGGTGTTAATATACAGTAACAGCATTTGAACTTGTAACAACAGAGGGTTCATATGATAACAGTTGTTATTTATGCCCTTTTCTAAAATCTTTAATATAATTATTTTAGCAATGCGCAGCATTATGTTTCTTCTAAAGATGTCAGTAGTCACCATCCTAAGAGATGCATATATATTTCATGTTGAAGTGTGTATATATTTTTTGGGCCTCTCTGTATATGCATCATTAAATGTCCCAGGTGTTCTAACCATAGTTAATTACACTAACTGTTGGTTGCAGCATGGGTGAGAGCAGGTCGGTACGGTCCACTGGCAAGCTGCTTGCCAAAATCCACATTCAAACCCAGTCACAGAAACAGTTTCAGCAAAAAACACACTTGATAATGTTAAGTTGTCTTAAACAACAAAATGTCTACTTCATAATTGCTCCTAAGTCGTTCTGAATTGCCTCCATGTTGTAGGGCACTATTTCCACCCTTGTTAAGTATGATAGCTGTCGGTCTCTGGCAGACGCCAGCTATGCCAGTCACGGTTAGTCAGTCCTCCTAATCCTGGAAAGATATGTGTTTGGCCAAAATAACTGGTTAAATAAACAAATAAATCATAATCTGTTGATAAATGGTATTTGTGGAACTGTTATAATAGCAATATCGCACAAGAGTGAGTGCTGTTGGGCTGTATATCAGCATGGCTGTGATGCGGTTGTTGGCAGTGACGATATCCAGCACAACTGCATGACCTCGAGTGTGATATTGCTTTTAATTGTTAATGCTGGTAGTGTATATACTTAATCAAGTGTGTGTCTGTATGTATGTATGTGTGTGTGTGTGTGTGTGTGTGTCTGTGTATTTTTTTGTGTGCGTTCACATGCACTAAGTGTCGGCAGCTGAGCGGCAGCAGGTGCTCCAGGCTGTGGAGAGGCTGCAGTCCAAGCTGGCTCAGCGTGAGGAATGGACTCACAGTGAAAAGCTGGGCGCACTAAAGGAAGCACTACAGAGCCCTCTGCTCAGCCGCATCCTCACCCTGCAGCACTCTCTTAAACAGCTTAAAGACCAGGTCTGCCTCTATCACAGAGCATTCTCAACATTCAGTGCACCAAGCTTAAGACTGACCTATAACATTTTATCTATATAGCACATTGCACAAAATTAAATTAAGAGAAAAACTAAAAAATATGCATAAGACAAATGAACACACTTGACTGAAACCCATAATAGATAAATGTTGGATTTCATGAAAATAAGTGTTTTTGCACTTCAGATAAAATGACCGTAGCCTACATCTGTTTTGCTGCATTAAGTGATCACTATGGCTGCACGATTTGATAAACATAACTTTGATTATTTTTCACACATATTCTGATTGAGATTTAAACTGTGATAAATGTAACTATTAAATATACTAATTTATATTCAGACATTATCTTTACACCAAATAATGGCATAAATTGTCGCATCAAGAGGATGTTTTATTTATAAACTCATTAAAAAAAAAAAAAAATCAATCTATTTAAAACAAATACTTAAATTATTAACAAAGTCTACATAAATTTCAGACTACATTTATATTACCTATAACAAATTGCACCCTTTTACGATGAATAAAATTGCAAAGATTCGTACTGTAATTTCGATTTTTATGTGATTAACTGTGCAGCTCTAATGATGAGTATAAAAAAAATAATAGCTAAATATTCGATATTGCTTGGGTTAGAACACCATGTAAAGAATCTAATAAACTATAGACAAAATCCAGTGGTTTATATTCAAATACATTACAGACTTTAACTGTTCTCAAACTGTCATGTGTTTAAAAATGATAGAACCATCATTGGGATCACTCTCATAAACATGTCTATTAGATTTATTGTTAATGGTTGCTTTATGATTAATTAGTAATTTAATTATTGGTATCTATTAATTAAGAAGAACAGTTAATGTATCTACTAGAGTGTTCTGATTATACAGGCATGCATCACATTTCTGTATTGCCAATCTGTGACACTGAAACTGCTGTGCTGCAATTTGTATTCAGCCTGATATTTTATTGACACAAGAGCCTTCTCCACAATAAACAATCCACATGCCAAATTAAGATAATGGCAATAACGAAAGCTTCATATTCTAAGTGCTAGAAAGGGAAGGTCAGACAAGCGCCTATGAATGCGTCAGGTGAAAACCTATCGTATATACAGGGACGAGTGGCGGTGAATTTCTTTTTTGTGGATCTATCAAGCCTTAATATCTACTGTCTTGGTTTGAGTAACTGCCTTGTCTGAGATGTATTGATGAAATGGCCAGGAACCTGCTCCGTCAGCCCGGGCTAAATAAGCAGAAGACTGATAAGTTTCCACAATGTGAGTCTAAAGGTCATTAATACATTACCTGTTTGGGAGTAGGGAGAGCTGCAGAGGAATGTATTGATTTTACCTCCTGCTTTTCTTTTTCTTTTCTTTTCTTTTTTTTTTTTTGCTCCAGGCTGTGGGCAATGGTTCTTCCCCCCCCGGATTGCTTTATGTTGTACTGTATCAAACACTTCCGCTTGACATGTAAAGTGCATTTTAAAAGTCAGATCCAATGCAACATATTGCACAACCAGCAAAAAAGAAAATATCTGATGTTTATAGGTTTGCTGTCTGTTGTATCACTGTTCTAATACACAATCGTGGAATAACATGCATTTTTAAATTTAATTTTTTTTTTTTTTTATTGTGGGACTGCAGCTGAACTGTATACCTCCAGATGCATGCAGTGAGTTCAGTTTCTCCAAGAAGGGTCAGTTAATTGTGAGTGCTAGTCGTCCTGGAAGTAGCCTGGGCTCTGTAGTTTCCAGTGGGACAGCTGTATCTTCATCATCCTCTGAGCAGCTGCAGAGATGGCTCAATGCTACAGCAAAGGTAAAAGCTGATGATAGCAATGGTGTATTGTCAGCGCCCTTTTATTAAATCATATATGCCAGAATTCAGTCCTTTGCATCTGTTTATCTTATAAATTTAAGCAGTGCAGTACAGATGTATTACATCCATGCAAACTCTCTTTAGGGAAGAAAGTTGGAGCATGTGAGCCTGGTCAGGCCATTGACAGGAGGTCTAGGCTTCAGTGTGGTGGGGCTGAGGCCAGATGGAGTCGGCCCTCATGGAGTTTTTATCAAACAGGTGCAGCTTGGGAGTGTGGCAGACAGGTGAGTTAGTAAAATTGAGCAGTTTCTTCAGAAAAAAGCATTGTGATATTCATCATACAGTATGCTTTCCTCTAACAAAAGCACGTGTTCGGTGAAAGCTAACATGATTCCTTTAAAAGCTTATCAAGCTACATCATTTTAAACTCTGCTGATCTGCTGCCTTCTCCATATATCAGCTTTCCATTACTTTCACTCAGGCAGCATGGCTAATTTGGGGTAAACTCTTTTGGGGATTTAATTTGAGTGTTCTTTCTGTTAATATTGTGTGTTCACACTGGCACATGGATAATCTGAATTCTAACTGCTACAGCCATTCATGGCCCAGGAATAGGCCTTGATCGCTGGCTTGGAGCGCCAGTACTACTGTACTCTGCTCTGCTGTCTATCAGAAGGACACTAGCCAATCATAGGAATTTCTGAGCTCATGCATGTGGAAAAGTGTAGATGACACTTTCCTCCGTGTTACCCTGAGAAGTACTAAAAACATGATTTCAAAAACACAAGGTTGCTAACTTTAGACTTTCGTCTCTTCGAAAGCAGATGTTAGTAATAAACATGTGACAGTATAACATGTAGCAATAGGTATATGCAAGCTATACAGCACCACAGGTTTATCAGGGGAAGGCGAGCACATTCGTAGGAATTTGCATATTCAGGATCTGTATTATTATTATTATTTTTATTTTTTATTTTTATTTTTTTAAGTAAAAGTAAAATTATTGCCACTTTTTTATCAAAGCAGTGTTTAAATTAGTCATTTACAGAATAATTATTTTTGTCAAAGCATGACATGTTTTATTAATGAAAATAAATGATACCATGCTCTTTGTCGCTGCTCAGAGATGGCAGATTGCAGGAGAATGATCAGATTCTGGCAATCAATGGGATTCCCCTGGACCAGAATGTTACACAACAGCAGGCCGTTGCCTATCTGCAGCAGCAGAGGGACCGAGTGGAGCTTGTAGTGGCCAAAGACTCTTCACTCAAACCACACCTCCCCCCATCTGGATCCATTCAGACAGTAAGGCCATTTCAGGTGATTTCACCACAATGAGAGATGAGTTTATTATCCAGGCTTTTTGCACGGACTACAGCAGTGCACAGTGTACAGAGGCAGTTTCTTTTAGTTTTGTTCTAATCTGTATTTGCATTTCTAAATATCAAATTTCCCATGATGTCCATTCCTCCCTGCTCCTCCTCTCAGATTAAACAGAGTTATGTTGTTGGTTATCTCAAATCCTCATTACAGTGTGTTAAATTTTAGTCATTGGCCTAAAAATTACTTTTCAGCACCTAGAGGGATGAAAAACATGCAGGTAATTTCCTCCCTCGACCTGAGCCAGAGGAGAAACAAAATGCCTGTTGTGATTGCCTGAGTGATCCTCTTCCTCCTCTCGACAGAGGGAGAGCGAGTGTGAGAGAGAGAGGTGGAGAGAGAGAAATAAAATCTTTGAGAGGGGTAATGAGCCTGGTAAAGATCAACAGCCATGAGATGAAGCTGATTAACTCAAGCCTCTAACAATAAATGCAATCGTTCCCTCTCGTCCACTTTAATTAAATACAGCTCAAGTGAAGGTCTTGGTGTGAATACACATGCTGGACCCGAGGAGAGAGATCTTTAATGGCAGATACATTAAGTTATTTAGATTTATTTTAGCCTGCTTAGCTGTGTGTTTTTGTGCCTTGTAATGTGCTTCTTTACCGCTTGTTTTGTTTTAATACCCTTGGATTGATGCCACATTTGTGTATATCAAAACCAGGCCTTTGTTTTGTTGTTTCTGTAATTTTTTTTTTTCATGTTTGGCAAAAGTCTGGATTTATTTGATTGCTTGTTGGACTGGCTGTAACAGGGTAATTGCCAGCTATGGCATGTTTAATCAGGAGAAAATTTGATTTCGTGACAAAATGACAATGAAATTAAAAGTCAAGGAAGTAGCTAGAACATAAAATCTGTCATAACACTGATGCCTGCCTATTTTAAATATTTAGCTGCATCGCTTCGAAGTAGAATCGTAGGGGGGGAAAAACAGTTTTGGACGTTACAGTTACTCAAGTACATGGAAAATTTGTTTTAACAAGTGTAAATAAAATAATTTTAGCAAAGCCACAGCATGTTCTGTTTGTAATGCCTATATTTAAACAATCCTCCAAATCCCTTTTCCTGCCTCGGTTTATGTCTTTATCGTATCCAGCTGAGAAAATATTTTTCTGTGCAAGATGGTTGAGCCTTCAGGGGATCACTGCTTCATGGTTCTGCGCCTTAAAAGGCATAGCACCCAGACCAGTATGTGATATGTTTTCTCTAACTTCCTGTGACCCGGTGCCTGCGCCTCTCCATGAACCTGATCTCTGAAGCCTTTAAAAAAAAATCTTCTGAATCCTAAGTTTAGTCCATGAAAACATTCCAGGGCAGGCGTGACCTGCTGATCCAGGGGAAATAACAGAGATGAACTGTACAATTAGTCATGAGTTTACATGAGCCAGAGTTTATACATTTTGACTCCATCATTCCAGCATAATTTAATGTTCAAAGCTGTTACTAAACGAATAAAGTTACAAAACGAATAATGAGATAACCTATTGAAATTTTATGCACCTCAGAATTTATAACTATGGTATAAGTGGTTAGGCAATTTAAAGTTGAGTGTTAATTAACTATAACAGCATGTTGCAAATATTTAAATTTATTACAAAAAAAAGCTTATACTGCTGCATTATTGAATTTTGATTGTCCAGATGAAATTGATTTCTTACTAAAACTGCAGCTTGGACAGGTTAAACATTCACTGGTTAGTTCTAATATGCCATCGTTTCTACAATAACAGCTAATTCAGAGACATGCAAGAGTTGGTAATAGCTCAACTTTGTCACTGTCATTAATTATTTTCCTTTAAGCACATGCCATGTTTTATTCCTGTGCACCGCTGTTCTATTCCCAGTGCAAACTTCTTGATGACAACAAATGTATGGGACTTACGTTTCAGGTTCTTGAGTTCTTATCTCAGAAATAGTACTTGTCTAGCGCTTGTGTAACGCTCTGTCTCCTGAGAGTGTTGCGATGAAAATGGTTGAGGACAGATTCCACAGGATGGCAGGAAAATTGCTGAGGAAGTCACCCATCAGATAAGGACCTGGTAATAAGAGAAACGAAATGTTCTGATTGCAGGTCATTAATAAGTGCCCAAGGAGAGTGTGGTGATTAGAAGACTGGCCGATGTGTAAAAGTGGGTCAGAACAGCCACAGAAAGACACTCACGGGGCTTCTTGACCCCTGACTTTGAACGGTGACTTGCACGTGTGACATTTGTATAATAACGAGTTTATATGATGTATGTGTTCAGGTCATGCTTGCTCTCAGCTCATCAAGCTATTTGTCCAGTCACTGAAGATCTATTGAAACATTATCTTTTACGTTGGCATTTTAAGTATGTAGTTTTAGGGGGGAAAAAATCTAAATCAAAATTGAGGTCAGGAGACCCTTTTTATTGTACGCAGAAATAGGATGAGGAAATGTAGCAAAGAAACTGTTCTTCAGGTTACTTTAGTCAAAAGTAATTAATGTATATGTATTGTCAGCATATCCATGCAGTTTGTGTCTGTGTATGCGTGTGTGTTTCACAGGATCAGTGGGGGCATATGGAAGAGATTGAGCTGATGAATGATGGTTCAGGTCTCGGCTTTGGAATTGTGGGTGGAAAGGCTGCTGGAGTTGTCGTACGCACTCTGGTACCAAACAGCGTTGCAGATAAGGTTTGTGTTTCTGTTCTACACCCTCATCTGACAGCTCTGAGCCCTCCTGCACAGTCTTATTAATGCAGAACTTTAAGGTGTGGTGGCATTTTAATCCAATGCTGATGTCTTGTGTCATGTCATTTGTGATCATCATCCTATTTGTTGTTTGGTTTTGTTTTTATTCACAGTTTATTTAAGACAGAGTAACATTTAAGACTAGCATAAGTACCAGTGGTTGATGGGAAAAGAGTTTGTAGAAATAGTTAAAAGGTTAAAGCTAAAAATAAGCTGATCAGCTTTAATGCAGTCAGGGATATTATTATTTCAGGTTGAAGCCCACGTACTGTACATGTCTTCCTGTCTTTCTGTACGGCAGAATTCTCTGCCTAACTTATTAATACAAAGAAATTAAATTTTTAAATTTTTAACACTAAATTGTACTTCTTTTCTCATTAGCCAAATAAACTCCCTGTTTGGTAATCGGAGAGTAAATCACAGATGAGAAGTTGAAAAAGTAGATTAGATAAAGATTACGTTTTGTCTTAAAATGACTCCAGCATGTTTGAATTCATTTATACCATTTCAGCGCTGTGTTTTTACATTTTTGCATTGAGCAAGTAGCTTATTAGTAGCTTATTTTAAAGTAGATTATTAAATCCATCACCTAACTGTTCATAACGTCACTTTTACTCAACATTTTGATTTTAGTGCATAATGATGCACTCTCAGTTCGGGTATATTACACGCCCTCATCTATGGATTTTTTTTTTCTCTAACAACCTGTGTTTTATTTCATAGTGGCTCTTCACATGACTGCATTGTATTAGTGCAACGGGTTCAGAACACATGAGACAAACTGCTTTTAAACTTCCACAGGAAGAATACATTGATCTGTTCTTTCATCGTTAAAGGTTCAGTTTTCATAGTGTACTTGACTTTTTGACTTTTTTTGGAGTAAGCCATGCTGTGTCACGCACACGTTTGTGTTTAGTGAGAATTTGTTTTGTCTTTCATATACTCTGTGTATTTAGTGCAGCTATCGCGTTGATTGGCTCTGCTGAGTAGCGCATACAGCCACACCCACCTTGAGGAGAAAAAGCGCTATATTTATCCCAAAAAAAGCACCAGATGCTGTGACGTAATCTGGCACCAAACTGCTCATAACGTCCCTTCTACTGAACGTTTTGATTTCGATTATGAGGGTAATTTAACTGCCCAAGGACTGGCAAAGTTTCATTAAATTCTGTCCAAGCAGTTTTGCGTGATGCTGTGACAAAATAAATCGGACAGACATTTGTCTTAAACTGGTTTCAGGTTCTCCTATGTTTGAATTAAAGTATTAAAGATATCAGTGAAAGAGTTCTGACCAATGTACAGACAAAACCTTTCTTTTATTTAAATAGATAAGACATATGAGCCTATATTTTAGCCTTGTGGTAAACAAGAAAGATCATCTTGATTATAAGAGGGGTGTTTTATTATAAGAGGGGTGTTCAGGACAAACCAGGACTTTTGATTGCGTAGAATAACAGAACACATTTCTGTAAAAACTACATTTATATTTCTATATAATCCCCTGCTAGAATAATGTACTTATCCAACGCTTGAATACCATCGAGGTAGAAAGTATGCTGGAACCATGATCGGACTGCCTGCTTCACATTTGTAATGCTGGCCTTCCAGGAACGCCTTCAATGGCACAAAAATGTGGAAATGGCTTGGAGCGAGGTCAGGACTGTGCGGGAGATGTGTCAAAACTCCCAGCCGAGTTCCTGTAATGTCCAGGTGGTGTTCATGAATGATTGTGTGATCTCTTCTGCAAGTTATCTGTCGATATTTAAGTATCAGGTGTTCCACTCGCTGACTGTTCACAAGAACAACGGCAGTGAGCTCCAAGCCACCTCGGCCAGGTTTGTGATTCATGGACGTTTAGCCTTCTTTAAAATGTTTGCACCATTCCAATGTTTTACTGCAGTTAAGAGTTTCATCACTGTACTGTGCTTGAAGTCTTTTGTAAACAGTTTTACGCCTTCGTTCGTTAGAAACTTCATCACAAGTTTGATCAGTTTGGCTTATATATTATTATATGGCATTGCATTTCTGACTTTTTAGTTAAAGTAGAGCTCAGATCAAGTGCAAATACAGCTCACCAACAAGAAAAGTCTTACTGAATGAGGAAAGACATGTCTCAGCTTCTGCTAGCGCGTTTTTTTTTTTTTTTTTGGGATTGTGAAGTCATGAGCCACTTGTGAACCAACAGACAGCAATAAGGTTGTCTCTTTGTTTTGTAAAAATAATAGAGATGATAATCATTAATAAGTAGTTACACTGAACTCCTGCCTCCCTGTTGTTACTGGTGCCTGGTGCAGAGGTGGAAGAAATTGCCATCTTTTAAGTAATGTTTTTTTTTCCCTTCCCATATGTCTTCCAGGATTTTCTTGCTAACAATCTTGGCAACTCTGCAATGGTGATTTTCTTTGCCATCGCTCTGAATAAAAAATGAATAAATCTAAGCCACAAGTAATCCTAATTAGATTTTTTGATCTGTTATGTCAGTTTGCTCAAAACTTAACACAGGAGCAGTTCATGTGTGTTTTACCTTTTTGAATTATGCTGCACAAAAGCCACACGGATTAGTAAAAGAACACTGTCCTCTTTTTAGGACACACACACACACACACACACACACACACACACACACACACACACTTTCAGCTTCTTTTTTCTCCTCCTGTCAGTGTCCAGGGCCCAGGCAACAAAACCCTTCTTGTTCAAAAGGCACAGCTCTTGCATTTCACACATCACCGGATCTTATGCTCCAAAGAAGTTGTCAAAATTGGGGCTTTGTTATCCTTAGCATTTGCCATTTCAGCTTTTAATGGCTGTACCAGACATCAATGTGCTCCTGTTGTCCCGCGCACACACGAGCACGATCGGGAATTGGAGATTTGCCTCGCACGTTTGCTCATCAAAATGCTTTTCATGTCTTATTTTTTCCACAAAGGCTCCTGTTCTCTTCTCCTGTCTGTGTGTAATGATGCTTTTCCTCTTGTGGTTCATCCTGCCTGAAGTCTTTAGCTAAAGGAAATGTCACTTGGTTCAGTCATGGAAGGGAAAAGCTTTGTGAGGAGTGTGTTAACTATGCAGTTATTAGTGTTATACACGGTCTCTGGCACCTGATGACGCATCAGTGAAATTAGGTTATAAATCTGAGCTTTTGCACTTGTCTACCTTGAATTGTTAATTTCAAGGTGTCTTATTTTATTTTGATGATGTTAAAATCCGGAGCCAACTAACCATTATGACTGCATTAGTGTTAACCCTGGGGCATTCACTTTTTTTCAAGGATCATAAATAAATTAAGTTTACTATAAAACAATTTTATGGCAACTTGGTTACTTACTTTTTAAATTTATCTAGAGCTAATTTTTATTTTTTTTTTTATTTTTTTTTTTTAGCTCTGGGGAATTTTTGTTTGCTATCTTCTAGGCCTATTTTTAGCCTATGACTTTGCAGCCATAAAGGAAAGGCAGTAATTTTCTTCTGTTGCTCTTAAACTAGATCCATGTGAATCCATTTGCAGAATGCTCCCTGGATAGACCCTTCATAGAATGATTACTCATTCAATAATGTATTCTTTCACTTCCTCTCTTGCTTCCTAACTACTCATCTCAGGACGGCCGCCTGAAGACTGGTGACCACATCCTGCGGATCGGGGACTCACCCACGCAGGGGCTGACCAGTGAGCAGGTTGTGCAGGTGCTACAGTCCTGTGGTGTTCGAGTTCGCATGATAATCGCCCGGGACCCTCTGGGCAATGCACAGCCTCCCCCACCACCACCACCACACGCACCTACAGCAGCACCCATTGCCTCCATGCCCCCTCCCATTCCAGCACGCAGAACCAGCAAAACGGTAAGGTCATTTAACTAATGCTAATACTCCTTAAGGGATGTATATGCACATTTACTGAGTTATTAATTCTTTATTTAAAAATAACTGTGTTTTAAGTAGAATTTTAAGAAGTACAATTTTAAGGAACAAAAAAATCTTGATAATTTATCAACCAATATAACTTAATTTAATATTATTCACACAATGGTTTTGTTGGTATTGCTTTAATTTTTCAAAGACTGTCATGTGCATTTGCAAAAACCATCATGAAGACTATCTCAGGGCAGAAAGACCAAAACTTACCTCTGTTGCAGCAATCACCAATTAATTGGCTCAGAAATCACCAATTAACAGCCCCTCAGATTAGAGGCGTTATGAAGTAACAGCCACATCTCAATATCTACTGTTCAAAGGAGATTACTGCAAATTTTGGATGCCTTCAGGATTGTTTTACAGTGTAGAAAGAAAAATCAGGAAAGACCATAGAATTAGAAGGGGTGTCCAAACTTTTGACTGGTAAGGTATTTTGTGATATATTAAAACATTTTAAGACAACACTATTTTACTAACTATTTGCTAAATGGTGCAGTCATATGAAACAATTAGGACACCCCATTAAATGTTTAGGAAATGACAACATTTTGATTTCTGATCTTGTTTTAAAGATCAGACATACCAGTAGATAAGGGTTACTGAATTGCAGGTACAAACAAAAAAATCACTTTGTTTTTACTTATTAAACAAAAGAAACAATAAAAAATGCATATTTCAACTTCTATGTTATTTTGTCATATTAATTAGCTCTAATTCAGATCATTCAAAAACCCTCCAAGAGAGCATGGCCTCTTATAAATTAATTGCATTCAGACCCTGCCAAAGAACATTTATAGTTCCAATCTCTGCACGTTACACTGTTGGCTCAGTCTTGATATTATCAGATTTTACTGGCCAGTGTAAATTTTTAAGGTTGTAGTTGTACACAAAATATATTTCCTATAGCACCATAAGAGTTGCTAAAATGGTTCTATCTGCTGTTTAAGTATCTTTTTTACTGTGGCATTTATTATTTTTTTTGCTTATCAAATGCTTTGTGATATAAATGCAGATGAACCTTGAGGGCCATGAGATTCACGAGGTGTCGCTGAAAAAGAAAGACGGTCAGAGTCTGGGAATTTCTATTGTTGGATGCAACTCTTCAACCAGCGATGGTAAAAAAAAAATATATATATATTATATATTGTAAGATCTTTGACATAGACATGAGGTGAGGTCATACGGGCAAAGTGTAGTTTTATTTAGTAAAATAGAAAATGGGAAGGGAACCGAGGAGGAAGGAAGGAAAGAGGGGAGAAAAGTAGTGAGGCTTTGTCCAGCTGGCAGAGGGGCGCTCGGCTGGCGAGCGTAGGGAGTGATGGAGTGGCAGAGTGTGTGAGTTGGCGGTGCTTAGTCCGTCCGCCTTTATGCCGTGAGCTCTGTCTGGTGAGCTGGAGGTGCTCAGTCCGTCGTTGCTGGAGCGCCCAGCTGGCCCTGCCCAGACATACATTGGTGCGGCCTTCGGCTTGAGACCTTGTGACTTCTGATGTTCGGGCGGATTACCCTGACTGGGAACACGGGTGTTAACGACGAACACAGCGCATATTCCTTGTCGGCAGCTGGATCGCAAGAGCTGGGGCTTGGCGTAGATGAAAGTGCCGTGGCAGCGCGTGCAGTTCTTTGGCCGCTCTTTCTCATGCACAGATCAAACTGTGGTGTTCAGTTTACTCGCTTTTGAAGTCCTTGGATCGTGTGGCATCGCTCCACCCGCATGCCGGTCTCACTTTTAATGTTTGTCGCACAACATTTGGCTCTGACCTTTAACTCTGACTTTAATCTCTCTCTGGTGTAACTCTGTACTCTAGTCCCTGAATAAAGCTCCCCACGTCGCTTTTATAATGTGACGGGAGCCCGAGATCCATTCATTCACTTATTTACACGCACATTCTAATCTGCATGTCTTAGGACTGTGGGAGGAAACTGGAAAACTGCACACAGACCAGACGCGGGAATCAAACCCAGGACTTGGAGGTACAAAGTGACCGTGCTAATCACTAAGCCACCGTGCCTATAAGTGGGTGGGTGGGTGGATGGATGGATGGATGGATAGTTGGTGTTGCCAGTGACTTGCAGCGGCTCCTGCTGACCCTTCGATGTGGCTTCCTCAGTCAGTTCCCTAGCCATTCCTTGGTGTGGCCTCAGACGTGAGTCTTTTTGACGTTCCTGGCTGTGAGTGAGTGCCTTAGTGGTGAATGCAGCAGCCTTTTCCTTCTTGGCGGTTGGATTGTGCAGGCTGATGCTCAGCGGAAGTGAAAGTGCTGCGGTGGCTCATGCAGTCCAAATTGGTGATCCTCCACTCTTGTGAAGTCACACACCACTCGGGTGTTCAGGCAGATGGACAGTGGTTTCTGTGCGTTTTTTCGCACGGCTCTCGCAGCTATGGCCAGCCTGCCTTGCCCAGCCATCCACTGGCCTAGTCTCCGGCATGAGCCATTGTTGCTTCTGATGTCTGGGCGAAAGTAACGATGGGCCCCGCCTCTTCACACACCTGCAGAAGGGGAGGCCATCTGCATAGGGAGCCTCTGTAGTGAGAAGATTTGGGTGCAGTGTCTGTCGCTGTGGTGTACACTGTGACACTAAATGAAATAATAATTATGTATTTTGCTGTTTTTAATTGCAAACCAGACAGCTTTGCATTAACACACTACACATACAGTGGTACCTCGGATTACGAGCATAATTCGTTCCGGAAGTGGGCTCGTATTCCAAAACACTCGTAAACCAAATTGAATTTTCCCATAGGAAATAATGGAAACTCAAATTATTCGTTCTACAGCCCAAAAAAATAA
The DNA here is from genome assembly GCA_030014305.1 of Clarias laeviceps. NCBI lineage: Eukaryota > Metazoa > Chordata > Actinopteri > Siluriformes > Clariidae > Clarias > Clarias laeviceps. The sequence continues at coordinate 12,484,026 of JAQMYJ010000007.1, forward strand.
ATACATAAAAATAGTTAACATAAAATATACAGTACAAATAAAACAAATTAACCTGCACTTTACCTTTAAAAAAACGTAAAAATAAATCCCGACAGGTAAGTGTTTCCGTTTGTGCACGCAGGCGCTGTGTGCGTGTGCGCGCGCGCGTGTGTGTGTTATGCACGCACATTACACACATACACACACATTAACGGAGAGACTGTTTTAAAAAACGTTTAAAAATTAGCAAGGAACATCGCTAGTCACGCTCGCGTGAGCGCATACTTACGGAATCACTGCTGTAAAGTAAAACAACAACAACAAAAAACAAATTAATCAGCTCCTCACCTTTTGAAAACAATCGCGACAGAGAAGAGTTTTCCTCTGTGT
>JAQMYJ010000007.1:12484494-12495195 GCA_030014305.1 Clarias laeviceps
TCGTTTTTTAAGTCAAAATTTATTAAAAATCTTTGCTCGTCTTGCGGAACACTCGTAAACCGCGTTACTCGTAATCCAAGGTTACACTGTAATTCTGAAAATATTTGCTTCATTTTTGTCCATGCCTTCTGCTTCTCTTATGCCTTACCTTTTGCAGACGGATTAGGGGTTTCTGTGAAGAACATCATTCCTGGCAGTGCCGCTGAACAGTGCGGGAATATCATGGTGCATGACAGAATAATAGTGGTAGGCTTCTAATTACTTTTTAATGAGCTCTTTTTTTAATTAGCCCTGTGCGTCTATGAATACAGTACTTACTGTGTCTCTCTCTCTCACACATTCACACACTCGTCTCTCTCACACACATGCACATCTCTGAGCATGATGTCTCTTTCTTCTCATATTGGTTTGGGTTTTTTCTGGGGTTTTAAAACGATAGAGTGAACAGAATAAAAGGCAGCGGACACTTTTTATGATGGACAGTAGTTAGGTGTGTTTCCTTGAACTCAACTTACTGTTTCTTCATGTTTGCCACTTTCAGTCAGTTTTGTGCTTACATTGTGTAATATACACACACACCACACACACACCGTATATGTACAGTATATATCTTGTTTGTCTCTGTCTTTCTGAACAGCTGAATGGAGTTAACCTGCAGGGTTTCACCAGCCAGGAGGTCCTGGATGTGATGAGGCAGACGGGTCAAACCGTGAACCTCACGCTGCTCCGCAAAATCACATCACCCAAGAAACCTGCCATGGAGATATCTCTGGATAAAGGCGAGCACCACTGATCATGAAAACTGAAGCTGACGTGTTGATCATGCATGACTTCTCATATAATCTGTAAAACCATTAGACATGTTGCATGCTAAGCAAAACTATACTCAAAATTTGAGTAGGAAAATGCTTAATGAAGTAGCGAAAAACATCCTTGTCCTTTTGAACCATGAAAAGATCCTGTAAATATTATAATGATTATGGGGGAACACTGCAATTATTATTATTTTTTTTTGCAAGCTTACCCAGTCTTGCTAAAGCAGTTAACATTGCAGCTAAAGCAGAGGCTTTGGTGATGTTACATTGTCTTGACCATATGACTTGGTTTAGCTGACTGCTGTAGTGTTGTAGACGGCACTGTCTTGGGTAACTAGAATCAGACGTTTTTATTGAAGCAGTTTGTTGTTAATGATTGCTCCCATCTCCCAAACCTTGAAGTTGTAATTTTATTGAAAAGCTGACAATAATGTGGGATATAATCAGGGTCGTTTGATTATGGCAAAAATTATAATCTCACTTATTTTAGTCAATATTGAGCTCATGATTATTTAACACCATTACTTAATAATTTTGGAAACCTCATGCAGTTATTGAACTTAAAAAGAGTGAGAGAAAAAAACTTGAACATGAAACAAAATTCAACTGAACGACAAATAAAAAACATGTTAAAATCAGAGAAATGCCATAGACGGACTTACAATAAGTTTGGCTTTTTGGGGGAAATAGGATGAAGGGGCACAAAATTAGAATATGATTGTAAAAAAACAGCAGCACAATAATAATTTAATCTCGATTAGCTTGTTTTCATAATTGTTGAAAGTCAAATTTGTTATTGAAAGTATCTTTATACTTATAATTTTTACTTTGCATTGGGAATGTCGCATCAAGAAAAGTGAAAAGGAAGAGAGTTTTTTTTAAATGGCAAGTGGAGCAGGATGTCTTGGAATTTCTTTTTTTTTTGAATAAATGAAATCAGATCAATTTCCTTCACTTTGTGTCTGGTCAAAAATGCAGTGTCTTGGCAACAGCCTCAAGCACCAAATATATATATTTTTCATCTGATTGCGGTGCGTGTGTGTCTGTTTAGTCCAAAGAGAGTCGTCCCGAGTTTCTCTGAAGAGATCCGCAGAGATCAAGGTGCGGGCAGATGTTCAGATGGCCTCTGTGATGGAGCCAATGGACACGAGTCAGACTGCGATCAAACAACAGTCATCGCCAGGAGGTGAGTTCCTACTCTAATCTGCATTTCCCCACTTTCTCAAACATGCATACATGCATTCTGACTTCTGTGCATACCAACATCCAGCTGTGTGATAAAACTACAGCATCCCAAACATGTACTATTCTTACTGCAGCAAAGTCATCAACAGCGTTTCTAATCCTGCTTGTGATTAATATTTAATGTGATTACATGTATATTTATCAGCCATGACATTACAAGCTCTGAGCGATTGAGATTGTTAGGAGTAGAGCCTTTGCATCCTTTAAGTTGCTACAGTGCATCCGGAAAGTATTCACAGCGCATAAAACATGTACAGCAGAATTTTTTCTGTATCCTTCTTCAGATTTGTGCCTCGAGACAATCGTGTCTCGGAGGTCTACAGACAATTCCTTTGACTTCATACTTGGTTTGTGATCTGACATGAACTGTCAACTGTGGGACTTTATATAGACAGTTGTGTGCCTTTCCAATTAAGCTGCAGAAACATCTCGAGGATGATCAGGGGAAACAGGATGCGCCTGAGCTCAATTTTGCAAAGTCTGTGAATACTTATGTACATGTGCTTTCTCAATTTTCTTATTTTTAATAAATTTGCAAAAATCTCAAGTAAATGTTTTTCATGTTGTCATTATGGGGTGTTGTGTGTAGAATTCTGAGAAAAAATATGAATTGAATCCATTTTAGAATAAGGCTGTGACATCACAAAATGTGGAAAAAGTGATGCGCTGTGAATACTTTCCGGATACACTGTAGGTGGCGCCTCCATGGATCCAGATTTGTTTGGTCAGCATGTCGCATGATATGACGCTTAATCGGATTAAGATCTGGGGAATTTGGAGGCTATGGCAACACCTTGAAAACATTTTTTGCTGTACGGGTATATTGTATTATTACAGAGGCCATCTCTTCCTCATGTAAGCGGCAAACATGCACCCGGTCATCCATGTTATGTGAAAGAAAATGTGATTTATCTGACCAATCCTCTTGTTCAATTGCTCTATGCACAGTCTGTGATGCATTGTCTGTTCTGATTATCTTTCTATCATAGCTAGCATTCACCTTTTCTGCTATTTCCTTAGTTTAGACTTTGCTTTTCGAACGCATCAGTGAGCCGTGGGTGCCCATCACCCTGTTACTGGCTCACAGATTGTTCACTTTTGGGAGGTACTAACCACTTCATAATGGGAACAACTACAAGACTTGCCTTTTTGAAGATGTTCTGACCTAGTCATCTAGCCGTCACAACACTTTTTTTTTTTTTTATTTAATTAAATAAAATTTTTTAGTCTTTCTTCCAACACATCAGCTTTGAGAACCGACTGCCTGATATATCGTACGTCATTTAAATCAATGTTATTTACTTAAACTATGAGTGGGTTTTTAATGTTATGGCTGATGACTGTACTGTACGTTGTAATTTCTCTCTAACACATGCATGAATGTCCATCACCTATGGGGGCACTGTTGAGATTTCGAAATCCTATCCAGTGATACTTCCCTCTAGGCAGGGGTCAGTTTTAGGCCATTCCTATTCTCATTGTACTCCCCATCCCCTCCCCAAAGCGCTTCCTTTCCCTTCCGCATATCTGACCCCTACATACAGGGCATGGATTCGGTCATGCTAGCTGGTGGCTATAAATATGGAAGCAGGCAGGCTGGGAGCAGAAGAGCGATCCTGCATGAGACATTAAACCAGCAAACGGCTTGAGTTACACGCTGACCTAATTAAACTAGACAAGCCCTGGTACCTGCCAAACTTCTAAATAAAGTGTTGTGTTGCAGTGGGGCAGTACAAGCCCTGGATAACAATGATTGCTTGTCAGGGCTTATTTCCCAGTGGGGGCAACTGTAGTACTTGTAAAACGATAGCTGCCTTAAACCAAAACAATCTCTCACTTAATCTTACATTTTATTTTTACTCTGCTTCTTATGCTTTAAAGAATTGATGTCGCTGTTATAAGCAAGAGCACCTAGGTGTATGTTAAAAGTTCTCTCTTTAGGAAATAACTTGGATGTTTCGCTTTGTAAGTGCTGGGATGCTTTCTTAGGGTTTGTTACAAATTCTAAGCAACATTTGCCTGAATTTCCCTTGGCTTTTATATCCTGACAGACTGAAGTGACAGATTGTGGGAGGTTTTATTTGTTTATTTCAAGAAACACCACCAAGAGCCTGATAGTTAAATTCTGACAATTATTTTTGGTTTGTGACCGTCATGTTAGGCTTATTTTTTCCTAATATTTCTTTATTCCTTGTTCTTGGTCCACACCATTAAGTGTAGAACTGAACGACGTAAAGTGATGATGTATTCGAAAAGCATTTCCTCCAGTCCATTTCTTTACTTGCTGTTGCACCTGGCCTGCAGATGTTGGCTGGAGTTTGACATTCTAAACCTTAAAGCGATGCATTGCTGTATTAATATAGTCAAACACTTATGATGAATGGTGTTGTGAGTGGTGGTGTAGAAATGCTAATTTAATCAGGTCTATGTGCTAGGGCCCTTCATCTTTGTGTGTGTGTGATTAATTTTGTTCTCTCACTCACTCTCTCCAAGTTGTCAGAGTAAGGTGATTGGAATGACTACATGTGTAAAGGAAGAAGGTTGCTTGTCATCCTAAGGGCTTAAATTACAGTAGGAACATTATTACTCCTGTCTGTACTGGTTTTCCCGCAACTTTTGGCCATGCATGTTCTCTGCTACAGTACATGTCTATTGATGGAGAGGGGGAAGAAACAGACGTGTGTGTGTTATATTGGATAGAAGCCTAGTAATTTTGCTGCATTGTCACTCGAACAGTTTTTCAGTCCTTTTTTGTAACACTGCAGAACATTCTAACATTAAGGTCATGTGGTATTTTTCCCCACAACATTCTCTGCATCAGATACTATGTATCAGTCAATTTATTGTTTGCTTGAAATGCTCCTTTTTTTTTTTTTTTCAGTTTGCGAGTCCATCCCACTGACAGAGATGGAGTTGCACACCAAATGGGAGCAGGCACTTGGTCCTCAGTATGATGTAATGGTAAGGAATGGGAAATGAGAAAGTAAAATGGAAAGCAAAAAGGAAAAGAAAACATATTAAGTTTACTTTACTTTGTACCTTTGACTGCAATTAAAAAAAGAAATATGGTACTTTCTTAAGAATGATTCTTTTTGTCATCATATAGTCTTTAATGATATACAGAAATTGTATTTAAAGTTTTTTTTTTTTTTTTTTTTTGTAGGTCGTTGAATTAGACCCTGTCATCGAGGATGATGCCGAGCTGCAGAAATACTCTAAGGTATTATAGTAGTGCACATGTTGACCAAAATATTTGGCTGAAAAAAATTTTTTGCTTTACTCCTGACATAACAAGATTGTTACATCATGCTGTAACATGATTGAGGTGATTTATTTATTTATTCCTAGTTGCTCCCGATACACACCATGCGTCTTGGCATGGAGCTGGATTCATTCGATGGTCACCACTACATCTCTACTGTGGCCCCAGATGGTCCGGTGGCCAAACATGGTTTACTGCTACCAGAAGATGAACTTCTTGAGGTACATAATGAAAAGGGAATACTAACTTTTTTTATATTTTCACTTTATTCATCATTATTCATTCTCCGATTGAAATTGTGATGAGGAGGTATGGTCAGGTTGTCCCGTAGTGTGGCCAGTCTACAGATCGTCTTTTTGGCGGGCTTTGGTGTGGCTTCTGTCTGTTCCTCTAATAACCGAGTGACCTTTGCATCCTGCCAGCCCCAGGTCTCCAGGAAGGCATGCTGCTGCCTCCACTTCTGGCACGTAGATGTTTTAGCAGGAGGGCTCCTGAGTCTGACCGAGGCCATCTGCATGCCAGGCCGTGTCTCTGACTCCCCCACTGCCTCTGCTTCCTGCCCCTCCACTGTCCCTTCAGCCCCACCTGGTCCAATGGCCAGGAGCTGCTGTACTCTCAGCCTGTTGCTCTTGGCAGCAACCCTGACAGAACATAACCCACTGCACTGGGGCATTGAAGCATGGGGTTTCTCAAGGCTCCATGCTAGGCTTATTGAGTATGTAAAGGGCTCTTTTACATATATGTTTGAAATGCCATGCTTCACTACATCTGTACTGCTAACAACTCCTTATGGATACTTCCTGAAGCGACATCATGGGCAGATGTGAGCTCAGTGGTATATAATATTGCTGGGGTGATCAGAAAGGGGGCTGTAGCATCCTTGGTCTGGGACAGATGGCACAGTACTACCCGGGCTTCCTTTAGGTCCAAGCGAATGCCAGAAAAATGGACTGATGATAGACGAGAACATCTTACTGCCTGTATTCATGTATGAAGGGTAGAAATCTGTGGCATTTTGTTTGTATTTTATCCTGTATAATGGTGAAGGTAGGTTTTAGTTTCTAAAATAAAAATTAAACAGGCTGTCTGATTCTTAGAAACCCAAGGAATTTTATCTGCCTTCATACAGTACTATTACTTGGGTAATATAAGAGGCACAATTTTTAAGGTTAAAGACTTTTCATGAAAGGAAAAGGAAACTACACAGCATTTACAAAACATTTTGTGAAGAACTGCTTGTCATGTATGTTATGTGTAGGTGAATGGAGTGCAGTTATATGGAAAGACAAGGCGGGAGGCTGTAGCTTTCCTGCGAGAGGTTCCTCCTCCCTTCACTCTTGTGTGCTGTAGACGCCTCACTGAAGAGGGCACCGAATACCAACCTGATGATGAATGGAGCTCCAGTAGCCCTACAGCAAGCCTACAGGAGCAGGTAACTCTCACAAATCATTAGCCATATTATTTTCCAAATAAACATAGGACTAACTAGCTGATTGTCCATGTTTGTTCCTTCTCCGTGTGTTGTAGTACCAATCACAATACTCAGTGTCCAGGCCTACCATTCAATCAGAAGTCAACCTGAAGGAAACCCATCCCCAATAAAGATCCATCAGTAAAATATAAAATACATTTTACATTAAGCTTAAGCATCCTTTCACATTTGTACATGTTCCTTTTTCTACAATTTAATCATGAGTGTTACATTATAAAAATTAGACTCAACATAAATGTCCTCTGATGAGAGTTGGAACCAAAGGATACCCCAAATTATCTGATATTATTTTTTCCTGATCTCAGCGTTGCATTATATTCATAAAAAACAAAAACAATGTTGATATGCTTCATGTAATTCTGTTTCTGATGTTGTCTATGGTGTACTCTGAAAGGTTCTCTTTGGACATTACTGTTTTATATTACAGAGATGCTAAAGTGCTGACTGTATTGAAGCTAGGTCATAATTTCCTCCTTTAATGTTATTTATTTTCTGAACAAGTTTAGTTCTTTGCAGAGCTGAACATCGCCTACACACGGTTTAAATAAAACTCAAATATTGGACAGTCCACTCAAATGTTATTTGCTGTTCCATCAGACCCAAGTGATCCAGAAGGAGGTTGCTGAGCAGAGAACAGCTCCAGAGCAGAGTTTTGCTGAGAGGGAGGAGGCTGAGAATAGGCAGAGTGGAGATGAAGAGAATGAAGAGGGAGAGTTGGCTCTCTGGTCTCCAGAAGTGCATGTGCTGGAGTTAGAGAAAGGGGAGCGAGGCCTCGGTTTCAGCGTTCTTGATTACCAGGTTTGTCCGTCTAATCTCAAAGCATAAACACCCTGCCTTTCTTAAAAACTCCATAAATATAAACACTGAGGGGGGGATTTTAAGTGCATCCTTCAACTATTTAATTTAGTTCACTAAAAATAGACTTTCCTCAATAAGGGAAAAATTTGACCTGGTGTAATTCTTCCTGCTTGATACTTCTTGATCCTTATTACAGAAAATGTGTGTTGATGTTGAAAATCAATTGGCAGAAAAGAAAAGAAAAACACGATATGCCTCTGGCAGTACCTCTACCACTATTTATCTGGCAGCAGGCCAAACATCAGAACTCTGCTTTCCATGCTCACTGCGATAAGCTTCTTTTATATCCTCTCTTCATTAGCTCTCTAATCACCGTGTACAAAACCTCCACTTAAATAGCTTGTCTGATATCAGCAATAATCAGGTCACGGCGACATTTGTCAATCAAAACCACTCGTTTTTACATTTTATATAAACTCCACAGAACTCGCCATAGTCAGCTGAAAAGATGTAAGTTCAGTGCTTTCACACATTTATCAAGGAGATAATAAATGCTTTTGGGTTTATAGGCTTGGCTCACGAAATGGGTGAAAATTAAGTGCAATCACATTTTAATGGCAAGATATGCTTCTTTCCATGTCAGGGACCGCTCTGAATGATAGCGCTGGAGCTGCCAGTGACAGACTTACGCTGGTGCTTAATAGCACTCACCTGAGCAGTGATCCCTTAAATTCTGTCTCTTGCCTCACCTCTACGAGGAACAGCAAAATGAAGACAAAAAAGCCACGTTAGAGCAGCACTCACAATCCATATTTGTGTGTGTGTGTGTGTGTGTGTGTGTGTGTGTGTGTGTGTGTGTGTGTGTGTGTGTGTGTGTGTGTGTGTGTGAATTAAGACCAAGTGATGTGCTGACTCAGAAGGATTTTTGATGATATTGCAACTGCATGAGTTTGTCTTGTTGTCTTTATATATAAATGCCTAAGCGGGTATAATACGTGTTTAACATCAGGCTAGAGGCTTATGTTAGAAATTAGGAGTATTATAATATAACTACTGTCAGTAACCATTGTTGACGATTACAGAGTCTTCGAAATAGTTAAATTGCTATTATTAAACTGTCTTTCTATACAGCAGAACTCCCTGCTTAACTTATTAATACAAAGAAATCAAATTTTGTAAGGTTGAGTATCTTGCATCTTGTTTGTGCTTTGTTGTATTTCTTTCGTCGTCAGCCAAACACACTCCCTGTTTAATAGCTTATTACATCCAGCACATTACTGTTCATTACACCATTTTACTCAACATTTTAATTTGAGCAGCTAACACTAGATATTTTACACGCCCTCACCTCAGACTGCTGCAGATATGTTTGCTCCAACAATTCGTATTTTATTACATAGTGGTGTTCCTCATTACTCCTTTAATTTGCAACACGGTTTCGGAACACATGAGGCAAACTGGTTTTAAACTTCGCGCAGGAAGAATAAACATACAATGATCTATCCATACATCTTTGAAGATTTAGTTTTCCAAAGTTACATTCCATTTTTTGGGAGTAATTTATGCTGTATCTTGTTTGTGTCTTGTGAGGATTTTGGGCATAGGATGTAGGGCCATTATGATGTGTGTTTACGGTTAACTGTTGTGGTTTTTGGCTCTGTTGAGTGATGCATATAGCCACGCCCACATTGAGGGCAAAAGCGATGTATTTGTTATTACAGCTGTGAGGTAATCTGGCACAAAACTGCTCATAACGTTCCTTTTACTCAACATTTGCATTTAATTTATGGCACAGATTTAACTTCAGGCAAATATTGAAGGATTGAAAGTTTTATTAAATTCTACTCAGCCATTTTTTTTCGTGATGCTGTGACAAAATCAGCTGGACAGACATTCGGACATGCAGGCAGACAGCGGACAGTTTTTTTCTGAGACTGGTTTCGGGTCTTCCGATGTATGATAGGTAAAGATATCATTCAAAGAGCGAGTTTTGACTAATTTAGACAAACCCTTTCTTTTATTTATATAGATGAAAAAATAGGGCATATAAAATTGTTTTTCTAAATATCGAATATCAAGGTCATAATTATTTATCACATTTATCCTGCTCTGTTTCCATTAATATACTGCTAATTGGGATCTTTTGGTCTCCTTAATTATTAACATAATATTAAAATGATGGATCCAATTTTCGGCTTTCATTTTCTGATACATACCATCTACATGTAATAAACAAATTTTAAAACATGGAACTTTTTTGAACAAACCACTTTTGTGTTTTGTTGCTAACACAACAGGAGACTGAAGAAGTGTAAAGTTTTAGACCTTAAGTGAGTTGAGCATGCATTTGACCTGAGGCTGGAAACCACTTAAAAACATAACTGTAAGAAGTTGTGTTAAAGGCCTGGAAAATTATCACATTTTGTGTAATGTAAATATAATATAAATACATCATAAAAGATGAATTTGAGTTTGGTGACTTTATTGGGGTTCCAGCTTAATGCAGTTATTGTAAGCCATCTACGTGCAAGCAAATATTGTAAAACATTAATTTACTGTAAGACTCCCTGTTTATATAAGTTTGCTTGTATGAAAATTGGATGGTCTATCACAAAATGGGTTTAACACATCTAGGTGTAAATATTATAATTTAAATTATATAAAATAGTCTTTTTTTTTTTTTTTTTTTCAGCTTTCAACTCACCTTTATCTTTTGATCTCAAAACCTGAATTTGTTTGGTTTATAGGAAAAACTAAGGAGCTAGCCTTGGTGTTCCAGTACTTTCAGAGAGAACTATCAGAAGTCAGTTTATATCTTTTATCATTAATTATTGACATTCCTCATGAGCAAGAATTGCAAAAATAACTCCTAGTGAGTCAAGTCAGAAATAATTCATTTATTTGTACAGCACCATTGACAATAAACATTTTCACCACACAACCACAGAAATCCAGCAAGAAAAAGCTTTTTCCTGGGTAGGCATGAAGAAAAAGAATTTATAAATATAAGAACCAGGGCCCGGTTTCTCGAAAGCTTCTTATCGCTAAGTAGTTCTTAAGTAGTACTTAACCTCTCTCTTAACGTTATG
>JAQMYJ010000007.1:12515503-12533498 GCA_030014305.1 Clarias laeviceps
TCTCCACATCATTGCATTCAGTTTTTATTCACAATTTGTTTAGTGTCCCAACTTTTTTGGAATCCGGTTTGTACAAAAATAAACTGTTTGGTCAGCAAGGGTGAGAGTGAGAGAGATACAAGTTCCTATGAGAGAAGAATAGGAAGTCTTTATTTGTTGCATATACTATACATTATAGTGACTTTTTAAAGTCCACACTGTTAATAACTATTAATTGTTGTTAATAACCCAGCTTGTTAGGATGCATGTCCACACTGGTTTGAAGCTGTATGAGGATGCAGCTGAGACACTGACAGCTGCTTTTGTTGTCAGTGAGTGATTGAGAATCGAGAGGTCAGCTGTGTGTATGTGTGCATTACCACGTGTCTGTGTACGTGCAGGCATAAACAATATCTTTTACACACTGACTTTAATAATATTAAGAACAGCAACAGTCATTTAGGGTTTCATCAATATTTGGCCGAAAATAAAAATGTACACATAATTTTACTAAGTGTTTTGTTTAGCTGTATGGAGTCTGTGTGACCTCCAGAGGAATACAAAAATCTAATTTTGAACATTTGCTTATGTTTTATCATATGCATTATTATATTATTTTCACAGTGCCCATTTGCAATTCCGACTTCTTAATTATTGCTGATGCTTTTATTAATTTACAAGGTTAAGTACATGATTGTGTGTCTAACAGAGAGAAAAGAATAATTTTTTCATTTTGTATTCCACAGGTCTGCACAACTGCATTCATACGTCAGACGGAAAAAGAGAAATCAGGGGGCTACGATGAGAGACGAACACAGGTTGGACAACATTACAATGTGCAAAAATGCATTAAGGCCCGTTGGGGACTGTCTTACTGAAGACTCTGCTAGAAACACTGCTGTTAATAGTTCAGGTCCATTAAATTGTGGACATATTGTAACTATGTGTGTACATATGTGTGTGTGTATGTATGTGTTTGCTATCAGTGATTTACCAGAGAGAGAGGATGGAGAGGGAGAGGAAACCCCCATCTTCAGTCACTGGGGTCCTCCACGCAGGTTATTACTATTTTTTTCTTCTTCTAATATCATTAGTTTCTAATTTCCCAAGAGACCGCAGTCATTCTTTTTGTATAGTGGGATTTCAGATGACATTTCTTTCAGCACCTTGTTGGTGCCTGTGTGACTCCCTATACAGTACATTGTCAGTATGACATCATACAGGATTTGACTGATCTATGTTTTGCATCAGATTAAATAAATTGGAATATCATTGTTGTGTTAAATCAAGGTAAAGACGGACTCTGGGTAGCACAATATCTACACAGGTGTTTCAGCTTAATTTTGGGTCAATGTTGCATTATATTGTGTCTTCATATATTTTAAATAGGCATCTATTTTCACTGTACTTGAGTCCTGTATATGTAGTCTAGTTTTTTAATGCTTTACAGTACTTAGAGTGTTACATAATTAAGCTTTGAATGTAGGTGTAATTTGTCAGATATATAACTGGTTTAAGCCTGATGTGTGTGTTTATGAGCATGATTGGGTTTTGTAGCGTTGAAGTCTGGCTGGATCCTGGTGAGTCACTGGGCATCAGTATTGTTGGCGGGCGGTCTGTTATAAAGCGCCTGAAGAATGGAGAAGAGCTGAAGGGCATCTTCATTAAGCAAGTGCTTCCAGACAGCCCTGCAGGTCGCACACTCGCACTCAAGACTGGAGACAAAATCTTACAAGTGAGCAACACACACACACACCTACAATACACGCTCACATACAAACACATATACTGTAGACTGTATCCATACCAAGTCAAGTCAAATTTATTTATAGCACATGTAAAAACAACCGAAGTTGACCAAAGTGCTGTACAACTATAGAAATAAAACAACCAGAATTAAACAGCATAAAATGAAAGCAAATAAAATTAATTATAACTATAAAAATCAGTTAGTGACCGTTAATAAAACCATTATCAAATGAAATCATGCATAAATAATTTAATTAAAAATAAATAATCAATTAAACTTAACTAAAAAGTAAAATTAAAAAGAATACCAGCTGTGCTACTTCTGTGATGTGGCGGTGATGCAGAATAATTGTAGAAAATGTCCAAGATACACCTGTGTGCAGCTGTAAACAGTGTCCTATTCTGTTTCTCAGGTCGCAGGTGTGGACCTGCAAAATGCCAGCCATGAGGAGGCAGTGCAGGCCATTAAAAGTACTCCGAGCCCCGTGGAGTTCATTGTGCAGAGCCTTTCATCCACTCCCCGGGTATTGCTTATGTTTTTTTTCTAAAAATTCATAAAAAAATAAGTCATATCTTTTTTCTTTTTTTTTCCCCACCATCTGTCTTTGCTCAGTGTTCACAGCTTATCATATTCATATGATATATCCATTTACTCTAATGATATCCTTTATCCTTCATTTTAAAGAAGAAAGGTTGGGGACTTGTTCAAGAATTAAGTCAACACTAAAATAAAAAATTAAAAATTAAAATCCTCACAAACAGCTTTTCACAAATAGTTATACGAAAACAAATGGATAGCATCATAAACTAGCAGTATTGCTCTAATTGTAAGGATGTTGTTACAGAAAAATAGTCAGTGACATGGTATGGCCCAGCACTAAGCTGAGTTAATGTTGTCTCCAGTTAATGTTTTCCCATAGCAGCATATCCTGAGGTGTCTTATTCTTCTTATACTAGTCTAATTAATTATTATTAAATGTATTAAATAACTATACATTGTAAAACTTTTTTTTAGTTATGTTTAATATGAAATGTTTGCTAAAAAGTTAGTTCATGAAACTGCTTCCCTTACAGCAGCTATAAATAATCTATCCCTCAACATCATCCTTTTCTTTTTTATCTGAAAGATTCCCGCATGTCTGAAACACACTTTTCCTCTGACTATTAGAAAGTGCTGACACTGGAGACTTCATTCCAAAAATACACGTCTCACAGAAACCTGCATCATATTAACAGATTTTTCTGTGTTTGTGTTACATGTGTTATACAAGATTCTATGATTTAGGTTGTTGGTATAAAAGTAAAAAAGACTACATCAGGATTGCATATTCATCAGTGCTGTGGTATACAGTCATTAAACTGCTTCTAACACATAGAATAAATTAACTTGGGCCTTAAAATTCAGCTTGTAGTGCCAGAATGGATATGAGAAAATCTGAGTATTTAAGAGTGTGGTTATTCACCTCTTAAGTTTTCATGAACTTGTGCCTCCAGTTTAAAACTTGAAACTTTAAAATTTGGAAACACAACTGTAGTATTTGCTAGAGAAAGTACGAGTGCTTTGATGTTACAGGTAGGTAGGTGGGTGGCATAGATGTGTATGAGTTACAAAATAATGCTTCACTTGTGTTTGGTCATTAATTTCACACTAATTAGGTGACGATTAATGAAATCCTTTTCACATGACTGTTTTTGGTACTAACTGTCAAGCCGAAATGATTCATACCCCTGGCAAATTCTGACTTAAAGTTACTTTTATTCAACCAGCAAGTTTTTTTTGACCGGAAATGAAACAGGCTTTCTCCCAAAAGATAATAAGACGATGTACAAGAGCCATCATTGGTGAAAACATATTTCTCAGCATTTATTTACATTTGAACAAAAAGTGGCATGTCCAAAATTATTCATACTCTTTGCAAACTGTCACAGTCTATGAGAAAATCCAAAGTTCTATACCATTCCAAATAGTCCAAGCTGTTTTAAAGCATTCTTATTACCCTGATTCATTGGGAACAACTGTTTTAATCAACTCAACAGGTGAAAAACAGAAGCTCTCTGCTGTTGGTTTGTGGACCGTCATGGCTGAGACCAAGAAGCTCACTGAGGACCTGCAGCTGCACATTGTGGCTGCTCACAAGTCAGGAAAGGGCCATACCTAAGACTATAAGACCACACCTAAATGTTTTGAAGTTCCAGTGGCTACAGTGAAAAGTATTATTTAAAAATGCAAGATTTTCCGCACTGTGAAAAATCTGAGAACGTGGTCGGAAGCCAAAAGTGACACCTGACAGGCAGACAGTCCAATGGACACTTCACACCACTGGGTTCCACGGTTCAGACCAAGGAAGACACCACTTCTCCAGATAAGGCACAAAAAAGCCCGCTTGGTCTTTGCAAATGCTCATCTGGACAAAGAAGAAGACTTCTGGTCTTCTGTTTTATGGTCAGATGAAACAAAAAAAATATTTTTTGGCCACAATGACGTAGTCTTCATTTGGCGTAAAAAAGGAGAAGACTTCAACCCTAAGAACACCATCGCCACTGTCAAACAAGGTGGTGGGAATGATTTGGGGGTGCTTTTCTGCAGAGAAACTTGGCCTTGGGCACCAGTGGACATTTCAGCACGACAACGACCCAAAACAGCAAAAGTGGTGAAGAAATGGTTAGCAGACAAAAACATTAACGTTTTGCAGTGGCCCAGCCAGAGTCCTGACTGAAATCCAATTAAGAATCTGTGGAGAGAGCTAAAAATCAGGGTGATCAAGGAGACCCTCCAACCTGAAAGAGTTGGAGCTCATTGCTAAAGATGAAAGGGCAAAAATACCAGTGGGGACATGCAAAAAGTTGGTCAGCAATTATAGGAAGCGTTTAATTGCTGTAATAGCCAATAAAGGCTTTTCTATTGATTATGAGTAATAAAAGATGAGTAATATTCCACAATGATGCCTCAGGTACATTGTCTTATTAATTTCTGGGAGACGCCTTTTTTTGTCTTTTTTTTTTATGTATTTAACAGGACAATGCATATTAAAAACGGAACATCTGTAACATGCCAGAATTAGCCAAAGGCTAGTTTTCATCTGTTGTCCTGTAGGCCTTTTGTACAATTGCACCCTAAAAAAGCATAAAATGTTATAAACAGTTAAACAAAAAAACAACAGTAAGAATCGGCATATTAGCGCAATGTTAATCGATTGCAATAGTAACCGCAATGGCGTAAAAAAAAAAACCCAGTGTGATTCAGATTAAAGAAGTTGTGAATAAGCACCGGGAGCAGCAGCAAAGAGTTTAGTAAAAACATAAAAGCAGGAACAGCAACGAAGGGTTTAGCAAAAAAAAAACTAAAAGCGAAGCAGCAAAACATAAATACAACAGTATAAATAGCAAGCATTAACAAAGCAGGTTGGATATTTGCAAGTGCATATTAAAATAACAAGCATTGTTAATATCAAGATCATAAAAAAGATTACAAAGGTCAGAAAGGAATCACGCACTCACAAGTAAAAACACATGATGACAGCAGCAGTGTTTTAGTGTTGACAGGTCTGATTACTAATCAGCCAATGTTTTAAATGAGAGCGAAATATATTGTATGTGTTAATGTCTCTGATTATTGATGGAATGGTGTTCCATTCCTGAGAAGCTTTGACAGAGAAAACTGACTGACTAAAAGCACTTTTTCTAAGTGGGATAATACAGTCACCTCTAGATACTCCTCGAATGATCCTGTGTTAGGATGTTCTGATCAATAAAAAAATCTATTCAAAAAAAAAAACTTGCTGGTTGAATAAAAGTAACTTTAAGTGAGAATTTGCCAGGGGTATGAATCATTTCGGGCTTGACTATATGTACCAAACATACTTACTTACTTGCTTTACATTAACACCTGTTTATACATCCACTTTCAGATCTAAATCTGCTTCTGCTGTGTGACGGGTGTGAGTTAGTGCTGCTCCTCAACTCTTGTTGTCTCTTGTTGCTCTTGTTGTCTGTTGCTTTATAAAGCCTCATATTGTATGTGTCTGTGTCTGTGTGTATGTAGCCTGTTTCAGTCACAGCCTCAAGTATAAGACAGCACAAGGCCAAGAGGAAAGGCATGCTGGTGAGCAACTTTTTTTTTTTTTCTTTGTACCTTTTAATCCTCTCACCTTGGTTTAAGTCTAACTTTTGTCACTTCGTTAAGCAATATGTTTTGTCAGCAGTCTGCAGTTTTATTATATATCTTTAACTAATGAGAGAGTTATCGAGGACTCAAAATAGTGGAATTTACATCTAAAGAATGAGATGGGACTGTGTCTGTTGGGACTGTGTCTGTGTTGTAATTGGGATTCCTACTGTAAGCGGGACACAACTCCCAATATAGTCATAATCATTTGCCTATAATAGCAAAACCATTCCATGATTACTCTAAGGCATGGCATAATAATTACTGCATTAGAGTCCAGGGGTCCGTTCTACTGTGTGTACATAATCAGACATGCTTTAAATTCCATCCCAAGTACAAATAGCTTGATGAATAGCTTCAAAAAATTCTTCTGTGGTCTGTTGCATGCAAGTATGCGATTCGTTGTTTGTTTTAAAAGCTATAAATCTATATCGGATTGGAATGGAAAATTAGATTTAAATTAGACCAATGTTCTGCAAGGTTCCTTAATAAAGACATATTCTAACTTTTTTTTATAAATATTTATCTGAAATGATTCTTTTCACTCTATCAGTGGTGTGAATGTTAAGTCACCCTAAATTAATTATGATGCACCTTTGTAATGTACTGATATTGTTGATGCAACATTGAGTAGCAATTTGTTTATTTTATTTTAATCAGGTTTTAAGTTATTTCCTTATCACAGTCTGTGATCTAAAAAACTAATCAGCTAGGATTTGAATCTGATGTGCTGGTACAAGCAAAAGTATATTGAGCGGTGTGTCATCAGGGAAAGAGCTATGGATTTATTTTCCCCACTTTATCACATTTCTTTATTCCTCTAATTATAACCCACCTAGTACACCTTAGTATTCCCTAGTATTACCATCTCAGGAAATGCCCAAGATTGAGAAACTGCACTGAATCATTGAATGGATTGTGTGTAAATGCGAAAGGATTCGAAACGCCTCCAGTGGCAAAACCATGAATTTGCGGTGACGTTTTTTCCCACTCTGTTTAATCACACATACACACACCAAAAAAAATAATAATAATCACAACTCATTTAAATGCAAGGCAGAAAAAGAGGAGGGGAAAAAACAAGAACAGGTTTCAAAGGAAATGTCATCATCTCCTCTGGGAGTATATTTTTTACTGAGCTCAGGAATGGGCACATTCTTGATTACAACAGCTTTAGCTTATAATTAAATTAAAATAGCAATAATTGTCCTAATTGCTTCTTCAGTTATTAGTATGCCACATGGCTCCTGAGGATATGAGAGATTATTCAGCCCAATCAGTGCAAGCCTCCTCATTAGTTGCTAAGAAATTTAATTAACGTTGCAGCACTCTTCCAAAAAGTAGCTCAGTGTCTTTTGGATCAAAGAGAGGTGTTAGGTGGATTAAGAAACCAACATAGGTGAAAAGGGGAAGACTCAGGAGCAGGTTACACTGAAATTTAGACAAAAGAAAGCCTGATTGGTTCAAGCTTGAGTACGGACTTCCAGTATGGGTTTCATTACGCTACTTTTTTAGGTTTATAAATAGATTTTTTTCTCAATTTGAAATAAAAAGCGACATGAATAGCTGATTCATGCTAACAGGTCAGTCAAAGACTGCTGGCGTTGACCCGTGAAGCAGCAGCTTCATGCATCAGCTAAAAAGATTAATTAAACATGCCCATCATTTCATAAACATCCAGCAAATAGGCTGTTTATTTAGACCATTTTACACGAGCCTGCACAAGCAGTTTGTGTTTTTGTGTGGGAGTGTGTTTGCGTGAGCAGCCTAGAGGCTGTGCTAAATGAATAAATGTAAATGCAGTCTCTTGCACTTTAAGTTGTTGTTCAGCGCTCAACTGTTTTCTCTTGCCTTAAAGCAGGCAGTATTAAAGGAGAAAGCACTCTGTCCACTCTATGTGGGCACTTTGTTTCCTTTTATTTTTTTTTCCATTTCTGTTTCAGAAATATATACCTGCTGTTGATTTTTTTTTTTTCCTCCCACTATTTAATGTACCATTTTTTTATTTCAAATGTATGTATTTAGACCAACAGCAAGTAATTGCACGAATGTTTTTGCTAAAAGAATGCTTGCCAATTTTTTTTCCTGAAATGTTATAAAAAAAAAAAAAACTAAGATTATTAACAAACAATTGCAAAACATTACATTTAGAGATTATTTTGAAATAGTTTCATAACTATACTCAGTCTACTTTTTTTCCAATTCTGACCACTGATTATTTTATTTAAAACCATTTTAAGGTTGGATAAATAATATGGTATACCTAATTAGTTTAGGATAAAAACTCATAAAGTACCAGTCAAAAGTTTGTGTTAGTGATTTTTTTTTTGTGATGTAGAAATCAGAACCGCGGAGTGCACCTCCTCCCATGCGTCTCCCTCCGCCATACAGACCTCCCAGCCATGTGCAGGAAGAGGAGAATCCTGAAGAGGACAGAGGTTGGTGAACCTTTTTTTTTTTTTTTTTTTTAAAGTTTATCTCAAAACATGGACTCACTTTTACACATGTCCACCAACAACGAATTAAATCCTATAAACTCGAATCATGTCCTTATAAACGTATCCATTTTTAAACAATGCACCATCTGGGAGGTGTCATAAAAGGTAAGATTTGCATCCTGGTTATTGCGGTCCCTTCCGGAATCACCCTTATGCTCTTTAATTTTACATTACACTTCCTATGTGTCATATTGTATACTGAGTCTTGGGTACCACAGGCTACCACAAGGCTATCTCTGTCCTACACTAACAACTACAGTACTATGATGAAATGTCTTATTGTCGATCAACAGGATTCCTTTCACACTGCTGCTGTTTTATTTCTTTTCCTTTCTCTGGCTGAGACTTTAATGATCACACAGCAGACTGTTAGAACCTGTTCTTGTTATTTATTCCTTCCAGACTATATGTTTTTCACTGTCACATCTCTATCTAGAATGTATCACAGGTTATGATAAAAGTCCTCAGTACCCCATGACGGGCTGACTGTGAAACACCTAGCACTGTGCTACGTAGAGCTGTATGATTAGCTGTTATGCTATGTGCTGAAGCACAAATTTTTAGGAGCAGGGGTCGACAGGACTCGCTAAACAGTTTCATCTTGTTTTTCATAGAGGATTTTATTTAATATTTATGGAAGAAATCTTCAGTATTAGCCCTTTTAAAATTTCCAGCATGAGAAAGCATTCAGGATGGAGAGCAGTCGGAGTTCTTGCTAATGTGACAAACAGCATTTTTACTGATGACTAATTTTGTTTCATAACCTATATTTCTTATAGGTTATGAAACAGTAATTAGTCAAAGTATCCAAAAATAAGACTATGTAACATGTTATTGATAGATTAAATGTTGTGTCTCGTACAAAGCGATATTCTTTTCTTCCTGCCAATCATCTTCTCCACACTCAAGTCCAATAGGTGGAATGCTCCAAGCACACATACTGTAAGCTAAAAAGAGGAAGAAGCAATACTCTCGCAAAATGTGAGTACTGTACTTGCAAAAGATGGAAGCAATTTGTATTTTATGTGAAAACTGTGGTATGTTTTAAATAATTTTAGACCATTTGACATTTGTAAATAATTAAAAACAAGCTTAAATAATTGTGAATCCTTAAATGAGTTTATTATGCAATTTGTTGCTCAATTCAATCAATTCAGTAGCACAACTCTATGTATAAATAAATAAAAAAAATAAAAAGTGTACAAAAAATGTTTTGGTATAATTTAAAAAATTTAAGATGAACTAGCATGTCTTTAGGAAATATTACGTTTATTATTCCAACAAGATGGCGCAGCATTTTAACAGAATAAACATTAAAAAAATAAAGGCCTTAGGCTAAATTTCATCTGTCATTAGTACTGTAATGTCATTAAAGTGTTTTGAAAAACTTTCACATCATCCATGTTAAACTACTGTGGACACTAGAAACATATTCAATATATTTCCCCCTTTTGGTGCCTCTGTTGCCATGGAAGTGTAATAAAAAGAAATTCAAAAAAAGAGCTGGACTTGAAACATTTATTGTTGTAACAAGATGTATATTACTTTTTAACAAAATATTTTCACGATATACAATTAGGACAATTAAATACATATAAGTAAATAATATAACTAATAATAAATACTTCATGTGAAACTATAAATGTAAATCTTTTCATGTTATTTTAAGATTTCATTTCAAGTTTTGTCTTAACACATGGTGTTCCTACTTAAAATTACAAAATAACACTTTTTAAAAGAAAAAAAGTTTATTTATTTTTTTACTTTCTCCAAGCTCAAGTTATCAGACCTGTGCACAAACTGCACAAATGATGTGCAGCAATATAGCCACAAATTGTTAAGCACAGGTTTTAGACTTCGCTTGTGTGCTGGTAACATGCTGTGGCTCTGTAACGTCACATCAGGTGCCTGACAGCATCTCAGGCTGATAAGTGCTGTTAGTGCTGAACCTCATGCTCTTATCAGGCAGCAGTCTGTGGCCCAAGACTGCTTAATGAGAAACACTGCAATGATGGCAGTCAATAGTTAAGCTGAGCTAAACACACCCTCACCTCATGGTGCTGCATGAGCTTTTACACACGCTAAGTGTTCAGACTGAAAGCCACTGTAGAAACCTCCAGGGGTGTGAAAGTCAGCAGTTTGCTTAATCCTTCCATATAAGACATGCTGAAGCTTCTGGATTAAGATAAGGGTAATCTACTGCGTATATTGTGTGTGTTGAGTAAGTCAGATGGGGAAACTTTTGTAGAAGTTCTAACAATAGGATTACTAGAGCTGGCCTTGTAGTAGAAGTAAGGAGTAAAGCATTTGCTGACTGTATTTTTCATTTTCTGTCTGATTTCACACATCATTAAAGAAATAGATAAGACTGTCATTGGCCCGTTAATATGTGTGTTTTGTGTTTCCACTCCAGTGATTCTGTTGTCTCTTAAAAATTAATGCTCCTAAATCTCCTCTTCACATCTGCTCGACTGGAACAGCATATTCATGCCACAGTGCTGGCCTGGCATTTTAGCTAGAAATTTATGTGCACTTTAGAATGACTGAATGCCACCATCTGTCCCGGCCTGATGCGAAAGCAGGGGTTTGGAGAAGCCCAGCAAAGGCCGGCTATTGTTTGTGTGTGTGAAGGGTGAGGGATCTTGAAGATGGGTTATTCATTTACAGGCATCAGTCAGCTCGAGGAGCAGCACTGGGCTGAGTGTACAGAGTGCCGGAAGCATAATTTTTCTTGGGTCAGGATTTAGATTTATTATTAATGGAAAAGGCTGTTTTCTGGTTAGAAGAGTTTCTGTCCTTCAGCCCAAAGAATGTCACTGCTAAATATGATCTTTTGCACAAAATTAAATCAACTTTCAACAAAATGAAAACTAGAAATATCAGTAATAACTAAGAACAGAGCAAGAAAGTGTGTGACATAGCTCTCAATTTTCTTTCTCTCTCCATATTGTAATATGATTTTTCGTTGTTATACTGTGCTATTATTCTGAATGGTTTAGAGCGGTGGAATCCCAACCAGGAAGCATGATGACGTTATTTTCCTGCTAATGTTTTCATAAAACCTGCGACAAAAGTTCAAATATTGTATCACTTTCTTAACATTAAGACTTTAACGAAAAAGCCTCATTCCTTGTAATCTGTCTTAGATTTAGAAATTCATTGATTTGGTAGACTTCAAACACTTGAGTTTAGCTGCAGTGGTCCTCATAGCCTGCTAGTCATTAGTGCTGCATTTTCAAGGAACTATACACTGTTCAGCCCCAGGGAGTAACCAGACTTTTCGGGCCTGTTCACACTTAACCCCTTCTCAACTCATTACTGTTCAATACTCACATTAAAGTTCTTATGTAAAAGGGACTTGTTTCATTTTTTAGATAAATTAGTCTCCTTTCCCTGTGCTTGCAGCGCTGTGTAATGCTCCACAGGAACCAGATCTGCTGAATCTGTAGCATTAGCTATTTTGCTTTGCACTGCAGGATCAGGCTGGGGTTTGTATGGATCTAAGAGAGAGATTAGTGTCTGAAACACTGCCTGTAAGACACGGATGTACAAGAGGGTGTGAAATGATTACAGTAAAGTGCAGGTGTCAGGGGTTCAGGAGAAAATATCTCATTCCTTTGACACTCTGTAGACTGTAGTTACACTTTTCTGCTACATAGTCACTCCTGCTTCAGAAAGTCAGCCCACATTTCGCTATTACATAAGGGAGTTTTATAATACACAGAACAAATAATACATTACAGAAAATGTTTTACTATTTTAAGTAAAATTTAATGTTTTTATTAGCGTTAGTAGCATTTTTTTAAGTCAGTTTTAAATTTTTTTAGTTTTCAAAAACAACATTAAAAAAGGATAACGGTTCGTTTTCTTATTTCAATTTTTTTAAAAAAAGTATGATTTTTTTTTTTTTTTTGAAAACAAGTATTGAAAAACACACATTTTTTTAATGTTAAAAATTAGTGATAGTGAATTTTTTTTAATTATTATTTACATGAGATTTCAGGAGTTCTACACAAGTTTTGGTGCTTGAATTGAACCAGGGTGTAAAGCATGGAACCAGTACCAGCCTTGAGCATTGTCCCCTTCAGCTGTATAATATACATGTCCTGTTGTGCTTATCGTTATGGTAACATCGGCCCAGTGGTACTTCTATGATGACCATGAATAGCTGATGCATGGCTGCCATCATTTGCTCCGTAACTTTTTCTTCAGTATGTATATGTGTTTGTGTTTACACACTCGTGTGCACCCTGCTTTAACCCTACTTTACTATAGTGTTTGCATGCCTCAAAACAGGGAGAATCACTGGCTGACATAAATGCATGTTCTCTGCTGTATTTCAGCAAACACCACATGATCACATCCTGAGACTCTGTTCTCTTGTCTTATTTAGCAAGAGTCCTACGTGTCAGATCTTGCAAAAGATTGACCACTGAGAATTGTCACGGCAACATCAGATTCTCAAACTCACGGCCTTTGTTTAAAATTAGAGGTGAATCAACCAGTTCTACCAGTTTAACTTGGCCAGCATCGAGATGGTTCTTGAGACCAAAAATATAATGGTCCTCAGGGCCCTAGGTGGCAAAAAAAATTCACAATAACATGCTAAATGCTTTTATTTTATAACTAATTTTATCATAAAATGCAATGATCTTTAATGATGTGACAAGCTTTCATCTCTGCAGCACCTGCAAGAGTACAGGTGCGTGCGTGATAGTGCGGAAGAGCTGCGGTCAGTGATTAGAGCGCTCACAAACATAAGACAGTTCATTAGACCAACTGTCCTACACTCATTGCACAGGCACGCTTTTGATTAGCTGTACCCCTGACTTCTATCACATGTGCCTCGTAATCTTGTGCTCTGTCCACAATGAGTGTACTTGGACGATACACTGACAAGCAGTTGGTGAAGGGAATTGCAAAAAAAAAGAGAGATAAGAGATAAACTGAATAATTAGTTTGGTAGTATTTTCTGATTGTTGCTGAATTTGTGAATGTTGAAAGAATTATATAATTAATAAAGAATTACTGTTAAGAATTGTTGTTAAGTCCTGTGCACAATTATGTTTTTATTTTCTATCTTGCACACACAGTTATTTGGTTTCTGCCTGTCTATGATATTTGCTTCATTTCGATCGAATCATAAGAAACCTGATTTAAACCACTATAGCACTGAACAGGCAATTAAAAAAGAATGAATAAATCAAGTAATTCAAATTTTATTTGTCACATACACAAGTGAGTGAAATGCTTATACGACTGCTGATGACCTAAAAATTCAAAAGAAAAGGTTTCAGTATGAAATAAGACAAATAAGAGAATTTTACAAATTAGAGATATAGAAAAATATGGAAAAAAATCTTTAGCTGTAAAAATTATAACTCTGTTATTGACTGTTGATTACTCTGATATGTGAAATGTCCTGAAAACCTTTGGTAAAATCGCTCATTCCTTTGTGACACAAGTATGTGTGCAACAACCAAGATGACAAACTGTTTCTCAAATAATTCCTCTATATTTCTCATCACTGTGTAAATGAGGAGAGATCTTTGGCCTTGGCTTATCTTGGCTCCATTCCCTTGTCCATCTTCTTTTGTTGTGTGCTTTAGATAATGATGCAAGGTTGAGGCCAGTTGGCAGTGGGCTACCCCTTGTGTTCATTAGCCCTTATTTAAGGCTGTAATAATATCAATATGCAGCCATGGAGGTTAAGCTATCCGTGTTATGTGTCATCCCTGTCTACTTCAGCATGAGCGAGAAAAACGGTGAAAGGATTCAAAAGGTCTTTTTTTTTTTTTTTTATAATTAAAAAGTGCACTGCTTTCTAGATGGTACAATTAATTTATTTTATCATGGCAAAGATCATAGCTTCTTGTTTCATCAGTTAATTAAATTAAGTGTGATATTGGTGAGCTTGGTCGAAGTTAATTAATTGGGTAATATTGAATATTTTTATTGACTCTGTTGCATTAAAACATGAGTTCCCTGTTTGTATGCTCTTACTGTCTGACTAATCGCAGTCTTCTCTGAATTGTCTAGTCTCTGAAGAGGAAAAACACATTCATTAGATGGCATAGGCAAAGCTGGAGATGAATACATAATGGAGGCTTAAGCGGTGACTGAACAATATTTACCGTATATCTAATTATTTACACTACTTTTCCTATCTAGCTTTTGTTTCATCTATTTAGTATTGCTATGGATCTACCTTTGTTCCTAGTGTGTCTGAAGTTTATGATAAAGAAAAAAAACTTATTGTTCACCTATATTGGTAGCTTAATAAAACCATGTAATTCCTAAAATGCTTGAGTAATTGAGATATCATCTTGATTTCCTCCTCTATTCCTCCTGCTGCCATGACCTCTGTCCCCTTCCTCCACCCTCTAATCCACCTATCTGTATCAGGTGGTAGGATGTGCTTTGTGGGATTTCAGTAATTTATGGGTTTAATGAAGTGTTCAGTATTGTACAGCCTTCATTAGGAGGACCTTGGATCATTGACAGCTTGTGCACAAAGATTCACACCAAAAAGACTATTGTCAGCATTTTTTCCCTGCGAGAATACCTATCACATGAGTGAGACGCGTGAAATGCTCTGACAGGGAAGGTCAGAAGAGACGTATAAGATTTTGTAAAATGCTATTGCGGTTCTTAATAGTAATTATGACATTACTTCTACCCACGCTTCCTTTGCAGAGAAAGTGGAAAATAATATTTCTGTTTTTCTTTTGCAGGCTAGAGCAGCTGACTGTTGTATGGCCAGGGATTCCTCAGTAGTGTTCTGTGGTTTGGGAAGAAACGTGAAGGAAGTCCTGTCTTTAAATATTATCTCTTGTTTTCTAGACTTTTGTGGAAGTTTTGGGCTAAGGTGATGGGGCATGTTTAGCTTTGAAGCCATACGTTGTAAAACGTTCGGATAGAGTTAAAAGATGTTAATGATCTAATAGTAACATCTCTATCTGGAACATTCCACAACGTCTCGCTGCTTATTCTGGCTCTGGTTTCTCAATAGTCTGTCTTGCAAAGTGGGTCAGCGTGGTGCATTTGGGGGGTTGCAAGTGTGTGTGTGTGTAAGTGTCGGTGTCTGTGTGTGTGTGTCTGTGTGTGTGTGTCTGTGTGTGTGTGTGTGTATATATATGTATGTATGTATATTCTGTGTTTTGTGTGTATGCACAGTCTGTGTGCGTGTCTGTGTGTGTGCGCGGGCACCTCTATGTCTGTGTGTATGAGGGAGAGAGGGTGTGTATTAGTTAAGCATTTATGGTGTTCTCTTCCCTGGTGTGTAAAGCCTCTGGTTGTGTTTTTTTTCTCTTTGCACTCATCTTATTGCTGTTTTTCTGTCTGGCTTGGTTCAGTCACAGTAAACACAACATGCAGCATCATGTGACTGCAGTTATTTTTAAGGTATTGAACTGAACTTGTTTCAAATCCAGATTAGTCAATTCAGACTGTATCAGTCAGTACCCCACTAACATTTCTTGAAATTATCCTTCACTTCTGAAAATGTGGCACTAGATTATATTGTGTAAAACTTTCATATCTTCTCTGTCTGAAAGTCTCTTTGTGTGTATTTATTTTTGCAGAGTGGTGAAGCTCTCTGTAATAAATATTTCTCGACCTTCAGTTCTCATGTCTGGACATTTTTTATGTTTCTGCGAGGCTTTTGTGACGTGTACCGTTCTGTCTTTCACACTGTAGATTGCTTGTGTTTATCAAGCAGCTGTTTGGCAATTTGGACCACACAGAGACGTTTGATTGACAGGCTCGTTCTAAATTTGGAGAGCCCTGTCCTGGACTAGGAGGAGGCGTGAGTCTATTTTGTGTACTGTAACTGACTGTCAATGTGGCAACGTGGTGCCAAAGCCTTTTTTGTGTAGACAGTTTGTCACTCAGCCAACTCAATCCCTCATTTCACAAAGCAGATATAGAAATGTGGATGACTGATTATTCAGGAGCAAGTGCATTATCACAATCTTAAGCTAAATATGGAGAAACTCCGTGGCGTTGTTGGGTCTGATCATTCTTTAGCCCAGAATATTTTTGCACTGACATGGAGTTGTTTTATAGAAAAGCATCAGTCAGAAAGTATACGAAAGTTATAGAGCGAGTAAACGCGATTTCAATAATTAGTTCGAGCCTATCTGGCTGAAGGGTTGTGCTAATTAGACTCAACTTGTTTAGTTCATTCTGTAGATGGAGCAAATATGTGGCAGGACTTTTGCCTTCTGAAAAATTTCACTTCTACTCAAAAATTACAAAAACTAGGGAATTCTGAAGTGAATTATGAACTTCTGTGGAAAACTTCTGAACATGATCTTCAGGAAGCAATCGAGCAGACATCCAGCCGGATCCAACAGGTTTTGAAGAATAAAAGGCTTCATACTCAATATTGATTGTTGTATAGCAACTTCACTGCATAGAATAACTAAATATTTGTATTAATGTTATTTGTCATTATTGCTATTTTTTTTAAAAGAGAGAATTTGATTAAAACATTTTATTTTACTTATTACAATACTTTTGGTTACCGCTGCATTAATTAATTAATTAATTAATTAATTTATTAATTAATTAATTTATTTATTATAAAAGTAGACATAACCTAAAAAAAGCCAAGCTCCAGACAATCTTGACTTTCCAATTGGTAGAAATGCACATGGTGGAGGCACCACATAATCTAATCCTAATGATCAGTTGTTTAAAGAATGTGTTAATATATAAAAGAAAAAAATGTCTAATCGTTGATATAGTAACAGAGTGAGTCTCAGTACCTTTACAAAAGTAACTTAGCCTGACAAATGAATCAACACCTTAAAGAAAATTGTATGCTTAAGCATTTATAATTTATATTATTTTGCAATAGATGTAAACAAGGTGGGAAAAACTTTTTTGAGAGGTGGTTGGGGGGGTAATTTATTTTTTAATAACACTATTAATATAGGGCCTCTGTCTGTGTACTTTCAGTTGGTAAGTGCTCTGTAGAGAGATTCTTACACTGATGTGTATTTTTGATATAAACCATAACATGTGTTGTCTCAGCAGTGAAATGGAATATTCCCCTATCCTTCCTTGACACTTAGACTGACCCACATTTATCAATCAATGGCTGGACACACATACACACACACACACACACACACACACAAGCAGAGAGTAGTGATGGAGATGTAATTTGTCCATCTGATGAGACACTCCACTCTGGCATTAATATCCTATACATTTTGCTTCCTTTCTAACCCGCCTGTGCTGCATTGTGCCAATTGCCCATTGCTTTGCACTCTCTCTCTCTTTTTCTCTCGTGCACACACCACATTCACCTTTTATCTCATACATTTCCTCTATCCATTCCTTTTTGATTGCACAATCTAATTATTTCTCTCTCTCTCTCTCTCTATCATGGAGGGGTCTACAATTTTCAGCATGGGTGCATTTCCACAGTGAGAGACAGAATCTAAAAAGAAAAATCCAGAAATCACATTGTATGATTTTTTTAACAATTTATTTGTGAATTACTGTGTCAAATAAGAATTTGATCACTTGCTTATCAGCCAGATTTCTGACCCTCAAAGACCTGTTATTTTGCTTTTAAATAGTCCAGCTACAC
>JAQMYJ010000007.1:12545877-12563472 GCA_030014305.1 Clarias laeviceps
CTCTCTCTCTCTCACACACACACACACACACACACACACACACACACACACACACACACACACACACACACACATACCTTTCTTCAGCTACTTGCAGACTTTGCAGGTATTTTATAATAGTAATAATAATAATAATGAGAGAGTTATGTTTATGAAGGAGAGAAGAGAGATTATAGGGTGAGGGAGGGTGAGTGTGAGAGCGAGACACGCTGAATAGTGTAAGCATGTGCTCAGCCTTTCTGCAGTCTCTCTCTCACACACACATACACACACACACACACACACACACACACACACACACGCACACACACGCACACAAATTCAGCGCTGCTCTTCTCGGATACTCGACGGGTTCAGTAAAGCTTCCGCACCAGCTCTCACACATACGCATAGACACAGGCACAGGAACACACACACAGCACCATGATTTCTCAGCTTTGCCAGCACTGCTGACAAGATGAACACACGTGCACAGAAACGTGTATGCACATACACACACATGGATGCCCTCAGCAGCTGTGGAATGGTAGGGGAGTAAAGGATGGACCATGTTGCCAGGTCAGTATAGATCCTACTTATTTCTAGGTGACTGACTTGATCTTTGCTGTCTCAGTGTGTGAATGTGAAAGTGTGAGCAGTAATAGCAAGTAAGCATAAAGGAACAATGCAGACACAGAATTTCCTTTTTGAACATGTACAGTATATAGAAGCATTTTAGAAAGCGTCTCACACCATTGGGGGCAGTGTTTAAAAAAAGGGAAAAAAAACAGCCTTCAGACGGGATAGTCACTCTCCTATTTGTTTTCTTTCTTTATTGCTCTGTTTTTCTTCTCCCTGTTGCACAGGGAACAGCTGTGACCTGGGCTGCTTAATATGACATCGTGCTAAAGACTCTCTTCTAGGGGTCACCTCTCTGTGTCTGTGCCTCTCTCTCTCTCTCTGTCTTCATTCTTTATGGCACTATTATTTACTAAATGCAAGTTATATATTAAACACTCATGAATAGCACAGCTGCGTACAGAGTAAAACAATCTGAAGGAATTTGTCACTGGAAGCTTAATAACCTGTCACGCAGGTACAGGCTGATGCTGACACGAATGACAGGTGTGAAGGTTAATGCACTCAGGCTTTGTTTGACTTGCCATGTCATCAATCTGTCCACTGGCTTATTTACAGTGAAGCTTTATATTAGTGCAATTTAGTCCAGATGAATTGTATAAAATATGTAAGAAGACCTTTTTTCCCCCTTTGGTTATTAAAATATCTAGTTTAATTTTGCTTTTGCTCATTTTCTTTGATTTAATTTTCTTGCTCAGACTGTAGATGTATACACAGACAGGTGTATGTCGGTTTCTAAAAGGATATTTAGGATGCACTGAAGGAGACTGTAGTACCCTTGTGTCACATACACACTCACAATTAACGCAGTTTATGAGAAGTGCTCGGCCTAGTGTGCTTGTGCCGTACTGCAGTCACAATGCAGAGATTTCCTCTACATCAGGAAACCTAGTGAAATAATACCCCCCCCACACACACACACACACACACACGGCACACTCAGCAGGACTCAATGCAGTAATGTAAGCGAACAAAAAGTTCTGCTAAAAACTGTCAGGTAATCGTTCTTTACTTAGCCCAGCCAATTGATGCTCCATAAAGAGGAAGCAGACATTGAATTAGATGGTGCACAGAAATCATGTTTCTACATTTAGGGAGTATTTCAGTGAGAAGATCGGAGCGACGAGGGCTCTCCACACACCTCAACACTTTGAAGAGTCCATCTTTTCTTTCTACTGAAAAACACTCTTGACACTACAGCACCATGACACTACAGCAGAGTGCTGTATTTGAACTTCAAATGCAGACACAATGCAGATTTGCCTGCTCTTACACCCTCCTCCTCCTCCTCCTCCTCCTCCTCTTTCTCTTCCTTAAATCCTGCTCCCTCAAACACCTGGTGTCATTCATTGTTTTATTTTTGTAGAAACTGAGATCACAGGTTAATGACTAAGAGTCACAAGATAGTTGATGTGGAACTGTACAGAATACACCAAAGGGCATGCTCTCGTATGAAGAATGGAAAACAATGGATAAAGTTTCTTCTTTGCAGTTATGATTCTTCGATTAGTTTGTCCTGCACAACAACTTCAGATTCCTGTCCAACATTTTTCTCTGTCTGTTCTCCTCTTAATCATCTGTCCAGGAAGCACTTCAGCACCGAGGGCTTTTTGCAGTTCCCCAATAATACAGCACAGTGCATGTTTGTTTTGTGTCTTATTAACTTAAAAAGAGAGAAGAATGAAAGGCTTGTGAGAGCAATTGATTATTTATAGCTGCTATAATGTACATTAAGTGCGAGTACAAACGTGTTTCGCAGGCATTAAATTATTGAATGTTGTGGTTCTTTTGGCTGTTCTTGTTCAAGAGAGCCTCAGAATGGACCATAATAGCTGTACATTTATCTTGGCACAGGTTTTAAACTGAATGCATTTGCCATTTTATCTGACTCTGAGGCCTGCACTTAGGCGGAAATAAAACCTGGACCTTAAGGTGTGGCAGGTGAGAAGTTTACCACTGAGCCGCCAATGGTCATCATTTCGTGTAACTACAGAAAAATGTTTGCAGTGACAAATAACCATGGTGTTAGAGGAATAAAAACCAATAAAGTGTGCTGCTTGGCCCCGTGAGTGTTGTAGCAGTAACAAGCTCGAACTATCACCCAGAAATCGCAAGTTTGAATCTGAGGTGATGCTGTAGCCCGTCACAGCTGGGGAGCCTTGAGAAAGCTGATTGGCCTATCTAGAACATATGCATCAATTGCAGTGCTAGCCAATCATGGGTATTTGAGAGCTCACACAAACAAAAGGAGTGGATAGTGCTATTCTACGAGTGTGTTACTTCACACAAGCTCAATTACGGTGCATGAACAAGCAGTTTGAAATGATACGGTTGGTTGGTGTCACATCTATCAAAGGAAACATTTAACACTTCTTTGTAGGTGCCTCTACCCTACCTCAGCTTTGATTATTTTATAACATAATAATTATTGATTATTTTTTAACACCATACGCCAGGAGTTTTATTCCTGATCTAATTGCACCCTGGCTTTAAGGGTTAATACACTGTGTTCCTTGTTAAATATGTCTAATGGTGCCTGATCTTTGTAATATAAAGTTTTCCAGTTGGGATTCATCTTTGTTCTGTTTCCCAGAGTGTGGGGATGATGGTGTTCCCTTCAGTGCAATTCATTTACTTCCTTTCTAATTCACCTGAGACAGTTAATTGAGACATCCGTACAATATACAGTGCAAGGAATACCACTATGTAATGCACATGCAAGTACATGAAGGAAATACTTTTCGATATTCCCAGTATCGAATGCAATATCCATATCCGAAACAGTTTTTTTTTTTTTTAAATTTGCTTATAAATCTGCACAAAAGTTATGAAACAGCACTTTTCCCTAATGATGGACAAACAACAAGCATAAAATGCGTTTTCTTCTCCTCTTTACTTTTCCAGCTAACGGTGTGTGTTTGTGTATACATGTCCGTCAGATTGCATCCACCCTCACACCGTGTATTAGCCCTCTCCTGCCGCATAGCAAGATCGAGCCCATCAGGTCGTCCCAATTGCCTTTCACAATTCAATCTGAGGAGCAAATATTGAATTACGTGAGCAGCACCTGCACGTCCCTCCTGATTATGGCCCTCTTCGCCCACATAAATTGGATTATGCGTACACAATCACACACACCTGCCTCGTCAAAATCGAACATAGAAACTGGATGAGGATGCGTTTTGCTGTTTTTGTTTGTGCCTCTCTACTTAAATGAGTAAAATAATTTTGTCCATTTTCTGAGTTTAAATGTCAGATTAAAGCAATAGTTTTCATTGACCTTATAGTTAGCCAGAGACTTTCTCTAAGCCTTTTGTATCACTTTTGAATTTTTGTCTGAATATAAATTATGCCTGAATTGAACCAGAAAGTAATTACAGAATAAAAACAAGCATATTTAATTATCTCTGCAACCTTGTATTAACAGTATAATGAAATTAATTAATGTGGTCACACAACAATTCATGTAAATAGTCATCTAAATTCAAATAGCAACATGACATTAACAAATGTACTTCTGTGATATTGTTTATCTCAAACCTTTCAAAAAATTTTAAATAATTAAAGATTTTAGCCAGTCTTCTTAGATGTTTTTCATGCATATTATTTGAACCTTGTTGCTCGCAGCACAGTCCCTTACCCTTACAAAGTCAGTACTGTATATACTGTTGGGTCAGTATGAAAATAAAAAGTATAAAATAAAAAGAAATAATTTGTGTATGCGTGTTTCCATTTTAAAGCATCCCGTTGGCGGTCATCAAGATAAGAAAGGCGAGAGATGACGAGGCCTATTGTGTACCGTGTGTGTGTATGTGTGTGTGTTTGGAACATCTGTGAAAGAGAGTGGCATGTCTAGACAGGCATGTTGTTCATGTTTGGCCATTTGAGCAGACAACATTCTAAATTAATTGAAGCATCCAAACTAGAGCATCTCCGTGTGTGTAAGCTTCATTTATCTTCTCCAGGCAAATACAGACTCTAATCTCCTTAGTGTTCATTTATATTTGCATGCAAGCGATGGCAAACTCCATTTAGTAAGTACGTGGCTTCCAAACACTTCATATCGCTCCCTGCACAACGCATTCTCCTATTTTTTTTTTTTAACACCACTGCACCTGACTCAGCTTAGGAAGGCACTTCTCACTTACTCGGTGAGTAGAATGCGGGGTGATGGTACAGGATAGACTGGCAAATATGCAGAGCAAGCTTTGTAAGACTGAGATTGAGAACTGTTGTTTTATATGTTAGCCAGCAAGTACTAACACTTTTGCACTGCCTGCATATTCCCATATGGAAAATGGGTCACTCCAACTCAAATCGCTTTATTTCCCTAAAAACCTTGAAGAGTTATGAGTGGGCCAACAGAGTTTGGCACCCAGTGAGAGCAGTGGACTGTGATGATGCACCAGTGTGGTTAGGAATTGGGTGCCCCAGGGCTGCCAGAGAGTCAGTATTGAACCATTGAGCATCAACTGATTCATGCTTCATGCCTGAGTTATATTGTCTAGATTGTAGATTTTGCTTACTTAAAAGTACCTATGGAAATGCGTAGTATTCTTCCTACTTAAAATTTTTTTTTTGTTGGAAAATAAATAATTTCCACAATGCTTTATCAGTTTTTGTATTTTATTTACACAAAAGTGAAAATTATACAGGACTTAAATTAAAGCTTATTTGGGAAATCTGTCACCAATGTTCAGGTCTACAATTGCATGAAGTGCTGCTCACACTTCATCTCCTCTGTCTTTTCTCAAAAAAGTAGTTTCTTCATACTGTATATTTGCACAAATGAACTACGTGACTCAATCATGTAGTTGCGAATTAAATGACCAAGTTAATGCAAGCCTCACTTATTCATTTGCATTTAAATTAGATGTGATGTCAGTAGTTGTCAGACAGATTGAGCAGAGATGGCAAGTTAAATTTTAATAATGAAAAAATGAAAACAAATGGCACGCATCTGAATTTCCAATACCCTACAGAATGATTTTTTTTTTCAGATTCAGGGCCTTTAACTTTTGGAGGGATCATGGATTAACAGTTGGCAAGCTACATACAGTATAGATAACATTTTTGCATCCTTTACTCAATTACAAAATAAATTTCACTTACCCAGCTCTCAGTTATTTAGATACTGTATTTTCAGATACGGAACTTTGTAAGCAGTTCCCTAACTTTCCCTGGCTTGTGTTAAGTGTTCAGATGTTTTTCTGATATGTTCTCTTTGCCAATAGACCCTAATTTCTTGACGCCAATGTTAGCAGTTTTACCAGAATCTGTCAAGCTGACTGCATTGCAGACTGACAGTGTTCCTTTGGCAACTTTATTGGCTAAACGACTTATTGTAATGAAATGGAAGTCTAATGAAATGTATTTAAAAAAAAATTTTTGTTCTGTGTGTAAAATTATTTCCACCACACGCTCTGTCTTTTGTATTATACTGTATAAAGGGGGGGGGGGGGGAAGCAAGCAACCAAAAAAAGTACAGTCCCCTGTATACTGTACGAACGAGTTCTGTTTCGAGAGCTTGCACGCAAATCCAATTTGTTCGCAAGACCAACTAACATTGTCTAGGTGTACTAGGATACTAACACAATTGGCTATATACCGTATATTACATCACAGTGTGCTTTTGAATCGTGCCGATGATTGAACGTTTCATGTTGAAAGAGCAAGCAGTGTCTTCCATCTTTTCACCTTGCTCCATTTTCTCAATTATTTGCACTTTTTGTCTCCATCATTATTGCTTGACACTTCTTAGCGATACCATCTCCATTGTCGATGCTTTTTTTGCTTGCTTCTTAGACTTGTACTGCACTTGCAGAGGATGCATGCTGCATACACGCTACAATGATGAGAGCACTACTGTAAGTGCCTTCCATCCAGAGAGCTCAGCCAATCAGCTCTCACTAGGCCCTCAGCTGCGAAAGGCTACAGAATCACCCGGGGATCGAACCAGCAATCTCCGAAAAATAGGGCTGGAGTAATTATTTTAAAAAATAAAAATTTTTCTTTCGAGTGAATAATAATTATGAGACATGGAGTTTAAATGGAAGTTCAAGTATTCAAACACAATTATCCCAATACATTTATCTTTAGTGAGAATATAACAAAATCATTTGTAACAGTACGCTGACTTGGCTATGGTTAAAAAAAAAAAAAAAACATTTCAACGTTGCAATGTGTGTAATCAAGGTCAGACACTAAGTTTAGCTCAACCCTTAGGTCCAGGCTTGACTCACCTAGGCTAGAAAATAACTAAATTCAGCACAGACGGCAGAAGAAATGGCTACAATGTGAAGGATTATGGGTATTTTGCCAAGCTGCACCTCACCGTCTGGTAGAAAGGCATAATTAGTCTTCCCTCCCCAACGTGCTGTCCTCTTTGCATCCACCCCTCCTTTCCCAGGTTTCTAATTAAACTAACAGCATCTACTGTAGCCTGCCACCTTCATGTGTGTCTGTGTGTAGGTGTGAGTAAGTGAGGGAGAAAGAGAGAGACTGAATATGTTTATCATACCTTCAATTATTATCTTAGTATTTTGGATGTCGCACACTTCCAATAAGATGGATATTATGACTGATTTTCTGAATAGTTTAATATTCCTGAGTATAAGATAGAAACTACACTAAGAAAATCTTTCACATCTAACCTTTAAAGATTATTAGAGGGACCTCAGTACTAATCTGTGACATGGAAGGAAATAATCTGTCACATGAACCTAGATTAATTAGTGAGCTAATTGAGCTGCCAGTTCAGGAGTCATCAGACATAATAGAGACCAGGAAGAAGCATAGTGATGCAGATATGGACAGAGGGGAGAGAGAGAGAGGGGCTGATGAAGAGAGACAAGAAAAGAAAAGAAGCAAAGTGAATTAGGCAGAAGTGACTTACAGTGGATTTAGATCTCTGTGCAGGAAGCCAGAGGCACCTAAAATGGGATAATGATATATGAATGATTCAGAAGCAGCAGCCATGAAAAGGGACTGAAATATGTGCCATGATCTCTGTTAGCAGTACTTCGTGTTGTGTTTGGGAAGGCTTTAAGTGGGAAAAGTGCTCATGTGGCTTATGCCTATGCTGCTAAAGCAGAGCCCTTGTGTGCTCCTCACTTTTCTCCTAGAGTGGTGCTGCATGTGATCTCTGCTGTTTGGTAGACTAGTGTAATATTGTGTTCCACACTGCTTTCAAACCTTCCAGGTCTACCACTCAGCTACTGCTGACAGTTTTGCAATCCTGGATAAAACAGAATGGCTCTGGAACTGTCTACTGTACAAGCACGCCTGAGATATACTATTTCTCTCCTATTTTAAATCAGCACTCTAATTTTATTGCCATCAAATGTTTATAGAGCACTTTGTGTACAGCATTGGGTAAACAGAAGTGTTTTAAATGTTCCTAATAATAAAATGTTTCTTACTACTTTACTTTCAGGATCCACATGATGGTATCAAGGCTAACTCTTATTGTCACATCTGTTTAGATTTGTTGAATGATATAGTTGACTTATATACAGTTGAAGTCAGTTTTTCACAATTCCTGACTTTTAGGGTATGTTTATGCTTGATGTGTTTGGTTCAGTTGAAACAAGGTTTAATGTGGTGGTTCAGTTTTTGGGGTTTACTTGAACAACTGTGAACTGTGAACCGAGACACCTCGAAAAGGTTGGTCTCAGTTCACTTCCCAACAAACTCTGTGGTGCGGTCAACTGAAATGTGAACACCATGGACCAAAGATATGTAATGAACCAAGTGTGCTTTGTTAGCATTATCTGATAATGACAACTGTACCTGAGAGCTTTCACTGGTCCTTTCTGTATGACATCTGAAATCACATGTGTTAGTTAGTATGGCACCGAATGAGTTTTGAAAGCTGCCGAAAAAAAAAAAAAAATAAATAATAATAATAATAATAATAATAATATTGCCAAATTTAATGTTCAATTTAATGAGCAACCAAGGAAGTTCACTATGGGCATCGCACACATGGCAGCCCTGCAGGGCTGCGTTTAATAATGGGCGCACTCGCAAAAAGCTCCCGAATATATATGACGCCTGAGCGATTTAAGAAATGCCATATGCTTTTGAGCCTTCTTGTTGTTGAACACAGCCCTGTTGTACTATAACATGTGGTCTTATTCTTTTGTACCTGGCTGTCAGATGCAGGAGTGTGGAGAGCCTGTCAAAGGATTTAAGATTGCTGCTTTCCTTTTATTTATTTATTTATTTATTTGTGGGGGATTGTCTCCACTGGCAAATGTCTGGATAAAAGCTAGTCGTAAAATAAAATTTTATTCACCATCTGGAGCCATTCTTGTGGGGTTCTCAGTGTTTATGGTTACATTTTATAAACTCACCATGGGTTTTCGGCTGGTAAATATACCACCATATACAATGAGGTATATCCATATACAAAAGACGCACGTGCCTTCTGTGTCTCTTTTGGTCCAATGTTGAAAATGCCAGTGTAAGCTCTAACTGATCCAAGACTTTATCCTAGTATATTTTGTGAAATTCTAACACCATTTCAGACTGACAAGCTGACTGCAAATGTTTTAAGTGGCCTAACCTGTTTTCCTTTGGTCCTT
Source organism: Clarias laeviceps (assembly GCA_030014305.1). NCBI lineage: Eukaryota > Metazoa > Chordata > Actinopteri > Siluriformes > Clariidae > Clarias > Clarias laeviceps. The sequence continues at coordinate 12,555,084 of JAQMYJ010000007.1, forward strand.
GTAAGAACAGTTGTGCAAAAGTACTGAAATTCTTCATGAGTAAAATTGCAACTACTCGTCTAAATAACTGATACAAAAAGCTGCAACAATGCTTCAAATTGTTCCCTCAAACCCAATGTATCCAAGTCCTAGAAAGTTTTAGAAAAGGAAAAGATGAGTCTTGTACTGATTTGTGTTACTGATTGTAGATATTTTTAATCTCTCAATTACTACAGTATGTGGCATGATGATGAGTTTACACTCAAGGTATACAAGTCCAAGAAAAATTCACGAAAAGATTAAAAAAAAAAACTGTTGTATGATTTTATGCTTTGGTTTAAAAAAAAAAAAAAAAAAAAAAGAGAGAAATTTGGGCTTTTGGCCGAACCATGTGAAATGTCAGATTAATAGTACAAATTTTTTTTTTAGGTATTTTTTCATAAAATTCCCAGCCAATCAGAAAGTTACATACACTTAGTTAGTATTTGGTAATATTGCTTTTAAATTGTTTAACTTTTTCAAACCTTTCGGTTTTACTTTCACAAGGATGTGGTGCCTACTGTACAGTATGTCCTCTTTTCCCACGCTGCCATGTGGCCAAAAACTTTAACCATCCTTTTTAAACATGCCTAACGAGTCAGCTGAGGGAGGGACAACAGACGCCATTTTATCTCAGAGATGTTTTCCACTGTATTGGACTGTGATCTCTGTCTCGGTGGGGATTTTCTGAAAGCAGGATTATTCACCATCTTTACAGCTTTACAGAACAGCGATTTTCTATCATCGTTGTCCCGGACTGATTCATTGAAACCAATGAAGCGGGACTCATTTGTCCCGCACATGCGCACACACAAACAGTATACCAGACTTTGGACATTTTTATACATTTACGTACACACTTAAAATGTTGCATATACAGTATAGTGTAGTAAATATAGGTATCTGGTGCACTGCAGTGTCTATTTTTTGTACAATACATGTGCGCTACATCTCTGAATGTTTGTAGAACCACAGTCTGTTCGTATCCGTGGAAATTTATACTACTGTATTATGTTTCTGTGGAACTTTATTATTTTTCTGCAACTTTTGAACCATGCTTTGGGTCATTGTCCATTTGGAAGAGCCATTTGCATTCAAGCTTTACTTTCCTGGCTGATGGCTTGAGATGTTGCTTCAGTATATCCACATAATTTTGCTCTTCTATTTTGTGAAGAGCACCAGTCCCTTGTTTAATAAAGCACCCCCACCACATTAAGCTGGGGTTTGACTGATCCCGAACATACATAGAGGAAAAACTAGATATAAAAAGGTTTTAGTTTTTTTGGAGTGAGCACATGGCAACATTCCCAATTTAAAGTACAGTGTTGGCCTGAGCCTCAAGAATTAGTTACTAGCGTTGTAAGTAGAATTGTTCTTCCACGTTTCATTGTTGTCAGCAATCCTTCATTTGTTCAGTTATAGGAGTGACATCAAATTAATGGACTTTAATTCTTGGTCGATTTATAAAATTGTAATGAAATTTATAGCCTGTTATGTAGCCACTGTCCTCAGTCACAATGTGATATTCTAGCACTGAGTCTTTTTTTATCCTTATATTAATAATAATAATAATAATAATAATAATATGATAAATACATTTATATGAACTTGTGATTCTAAGATTCTGTTTTTTTTTTAATAATCAGCACGTTTTGACTAATCAACACAAGAAGAAATCACTACTGTCATGTACATACTGTAACTTTATTATGTTTATTATAGTGTTATAGGATATTATAGTATTATAGTGTCAACAATATTGTTCCCTGTACACACTGTAATTGCATGCTCCTGCTAGACTGCCCAAACTACCAGTCAAAAGTTTGAACACATCTTCTAATTTCATAATCATTTCAGATTTGTATTTCTTTTTACAAATTAAAACCGTGCTGGAGGTTTCCAAAATATGTACATTAATAATCTGCTTTACACGGTTGATATTAGGATGTATCTGCTACTTATGCTCTGTAAAAAAGCCTTCATAACAGCTCTAACCTGAGGTGCTGTTAATTGATGATTTTTGATGCTGGTAACTCTAAATGAAGCAGCGGTAACTCTGCTTTCCTGGGAAGGTCTTCATGAGAGCCAGTTTCATCATGGTGCTAGATGGTCTTTGCAAATGCACTTGACAATACTGTTCTTGCTAGAACTATTCCAGAATAGTTGATCTTCATGTCCTAAATAACAACTGATTGTCAAAAAAAATCCAGTATTGTTTTGGAATGAAGAAAATAAATCCAAACTTTGGACAGGTGTGTCCAAACTTTTGATTGGTACTGTATTCCTCGGCTTTAAGAGACCAGGAATATATTTTCATAAGAATGCATAAAAATGTATTGTTTTTATGCAATTTCTAATATCACATAAATGTTCTTCCTGTCAAGATCATGATGTGTAGATATTTTTTATCCCCTAAACCCAAGTGTGCTTCTCTTAGCCAAAGACTTGTGGGAAAGAACATCTAATTTTTTCAGTGTTGTTAATTGTACATTGTTAAACCTTTTAGTCAGTGAGAGCCATTGATGACCCATAACTGCTCAGGATGAGTTACATTCAACTGTTACTGATTGTATACAGAATAGGGGTGGACGATATGGGCCCAAAATTACATCCATGTATTCACATCCAGTGCCACATGCCACACTTTTATTTAAACAGAATGACATCAAAATAATAAATAATTATTTCAAATAATATTGTATTTGAAATGGGAATGCATGGAAAAATATGGAAATGAAAAATCCATGAAAAAAGTTGAATAAATTGTCAGCAACAATTAAAGATTTTAATACTGATTATAATAGATTAAAATGCAACAGTAAAATGAAAACATAGCCAAAATAATAACAGGACTACATGCTTTGACAAAGTAGATAAGTTTTTGTATTGAGGCAGGTTTTGGAGCCCTGAAGTGTCATGGAAATAATTAAATACATATTGAGGGTATGTTTTTATTATACAGGGTGCTTCAAATGCCTTTATTGGGTTTTGTGGCACATCCTGAGATGATTTCAGTCCAAGATAAAGACAGATTTTAATATCTTTCTCACCTTGTAGGATTGAAGAAGTAGTAAATGTTTAAGGCTCATGTTCCACTACTTGGCAGTAGATGTATGTTTGACGATTCCTAGGGCTGCAGAAAATAACATATGAAGTGTATAACATGTACAAGTATTAATGCGTATTTTTTTTTTTTTTTTTTTTTTTCCTTTTTCAAAGATCTTGAAGATCCATAAAACTACTTATGTGGCAGATACTTCTATAAGCTGGTACTTCTACTTTAAGCATTTAAAATGATCATTTTAACCCAAACAGGACACAAGGGTTAAAGAATAGGGTCAGATGATGGATCTTAATGATACAACAAAATTTCTGAGGTGTTGGGGTTTTCCCTCGGTCAGGGTTAAAACTGGCTTACATGCTGATTTGAAGGTTGTGTTAATGAGGCAGTTTCATAGTGTGAATGGCACAAAGCTGCTGATTACGGCTTGAAAAGGGGTGGGTGGGTAGACGGGGTGCAGCCATCTGTCACTGCTGAGCTGATTGTGGTTGTGCCCATACACTGTTTCTGTGAACCAGTCAGCTTTTAACAGGCATCACAGATTTGCTTTGTATTTAACACCAAACTATCAGATGTGTTCAGGACTTGTGATAATGTCCAAATGAAATCCGGACTTGTGAGACACACTGGATGATATTAACATTGAATACTAATTATACTGCCTGACCCTGGATCAGATATTAAATTTATCATAAAAAAACGTAAAAAAGTAGAACATACAGCTATGTTTAATAGTGAAAGTAAAAGCATTTCCACACAACCCGAAGACAACTCAAAGGATTGGGACTAAACAGCTGTGTAGCCTTAAGAAAAACACTCATCAGTGGGACTAATCAGAAAAAAAGCTTCAATTTGCTAGGGAGCATAAATAATGGACTGTGATGCTTTGGAAATGAGGTTATTGGTCTGGTTATTAGTATCGATTTACCCTCTTCCAAAGTGATTGGTGCATCAGGGTAAGAAGAGAAGTGACCCAAATAATCCACCCATCATCATCCCTACCATTTAAAAACAAACAAACAAAAAAAAAAACTGTGGGCACGTTTCAGTAGGTTCAGCAATGGTATGTGCTCAAAATTGAGGTCATCTGTCTACCTGAATATATGGAGTATTTTTTTCATCAATGGATTTTTTCCCCCTTATGGCACAGGCATCGTCTAAGACGCAGACGCCAGGATTCTTTTGGGTCAAATTGTGTAAGAGTAGTTCAGAGACCGTGGGACATCAAGTTCATACTTGGATTGACCACCACAGAGTCCAGAGCTTAATCCCATTGAGAATCTTTGGGATGTGCTGGAAAAGGCTTTATGCAGTGACCCGACTCTCCCATCATCAATAAATGATCTTGGAGTGAAATTATTGTAACACTGGACGGTAATAAATGTGACATTGTATAAGCTTAGAAAAACAATGCCACAGTCATAATTAAAGCAAAAGATGGTCCAATGAATTGCAACCAATACACACACATACTCCCCATCCACTTTATCAGGAGTCACCTGCACACAATGTAACACAGTGCACACAATCTTGCAGATACTGGTCAGGAGCTTCAGTTAATGATTCAGAATGAAGAGAATGTTATCTTTGTGACCTTCATCAAGGTACTGTATGTTTGGTATCAGAGGGAATATTTCAGACTCACCAAAACTAGACAGTTTGAAGCTAAGAAATCACAAAATCACTATCTCTTTACAGTCTGCAACTGTCAGGGTTTTAAAGAGTGTGTGCCCATAAGTCGTGTTTTTTGGCAGACAGGAATGGTATCTGCTGTTACTCTCATTAACATGGTGTTTCTGCCTGGAGACCCTCTGCACACTAGATTTTTTATTTTTTTTTGCACCATACTGTGTAAACTTAGAAACTGATAATATAAGCCTAAAGCGCCTTTGATAGAATCAATGATTTTTAATATTCTTTTAATATTAATTTGATTAATATAAACTAAATAATATTCTGTATTAATGAATCTCAGTGTATTTCAGCCTAGTTATTACACACAAACAGTAAAAGAGTCTAAACAATGTTCAATTATGCAACCTGGTTATTACACAGATGCAGAATCTATTTTTATAGTGCGTCTCTACTGTATCCCTCTCTTTCTCTCTCTCTCTATCTCTCTCTTTCTCTCGAGTTTTATGTGACTCGTGGGGCTTTTAATTACTCCACTCGCTTGCTGGCAGCAGTAAAGAGCTTCCCTGCAGTAAACGGAAATTGAAAATGAAAACAGCAATAGGCTGCCATAGTGGGGAAAGGTCACAGCTAGCCTTTTTCCCAAAACTATGTTCACTGATTGCATTATTAGTGCAGATTTAATCAGATACGATGCTGATTAATTGACAAATTAAAGAGAATTAAAATGACAAATTATTTAAAATAAAAAATTAATAATAACAATAATAATTATTATTAAAATAATGATTATTATTATTATTATTAAAATTATTAGAACTTAATTGCTTAAGTACAAAAGGAGGTGTGCAAGGTGATCATGTTAACAGATTTGCATTCTGTTTTTAATCTGCATTTGAAAATGGTCAGCTTCTCTGACAGACCTGCCATCTTCTGGGAGTACTTTCTGTCCTTGTGGTCTAGACATTGTTAAATCTCATTACCCCATTTTGTTTTAACTGTACATTCATCATACCCCATCATTGTGTCTTTTACAGTATTGTAATCTTTAGCTGTTACAATGAAGACATTCATACAAGTCAGTACTTTCTATACTGTTATCATCAGTGTTTATTAATACTATGAATATAGAGCAATGAATGTTGTTCTTGTGCTTGGAGCTCTTTAAATAGACAAGAGTTTCCTATGAGAGAACACAATCATCTCTTCAGATCTACAAAATGTAGTAACTTTTAACACCTTCAGCACGTTACACACAAAATAACAAAATTTTAAGATGATATTAAATTTATCTTAAATATTTTTTTTTAATTGGGATTATAAACTGATATTTTTTTCTTTTATATATTTTCTTCACATTTTTATAAAAATATTTATATCTTATATTTACATTTACATTTAGGCACTTGCCCGAAACTCTTATCCAGAGCGGCTTGGACTGCTTAAGTTTCTGTCATTGGATAGATCCTTACACTGGGTTACTAGGTTACTAAGATTATATAAGATTTTAAGGACGATCCAAGAAAACTTATGTAAGATGAGCAAACCACCACGGTGGGATTCAGAGGATTCAGGAAAGGCTTCAAAGAGAGCTATTTCAGCAGGAGTAAAACTTGCTTCCCTAAATCTTGTATTTTCCTTTAGCCGAGCCACAGAATATACAGCATAGCAATCTTGGTACATCAGGTTCTTCAAGCTATATTTGAGCAGTAAAGTTTAAAATGACATTTTTATGTGATTGATTTAGCCCTTTTCTATTTACATCATAAATGGCATCTTTTGAGGGTCCTACTCAAGTTAGAAGGCCATGCATGGAGCTTTGTTGCTGGTAATTATTTGCCTTTTTACTCTTCATGCTGAGGAAAAAACATCACCTGCTAGAATGATTAATGGTGTGACCTTCTGATGCAAAGTTTAAGTTGCTTAGAATTCAAGCCTAAAGTGTCAATGCTACTTTTAAATGCCCTATAACCCTGTAGGACACCCATCAATAGAGAGTTCTTTGTATTCAGCGACCAATGAGTTTTTTTTTTTTTTCAGCTTGATGCACACTGATTTCAAAAGAGAACTGTAGCTCTGAAAACCACCCAGCAGCATAGACAGTCCTGAAAAATCTTTCTGTAGCGGATCAGCTGGAACAGATGGACAGTGCATTCTTGACTCAAGTCATTTCCACTTCCGTCATAATAAACATTCCTCTCTCACTGTGCGTAGTCTGAGCCTCTGACATCTGGGCATTAAGTTCTGATTCGGTTGGAGCAACGGGATGGTACAGAAGAAAATTAACGTTATTATCCACTCATCTGCCTCCAGCAGCAGGGCTTTGTTCAAAAAATATTTTTGGGTGCAGACTTCCTGGCACTTGGGAAGTATTTATAGAAAGACCCTCCTACATTAATTCATTCATCTTCTATACCGCTTTTCCTGTATACAGAGTTGCAGTACTATCACAAGAGACTACAGGCACTAGGGTGCACCCTTGATAGGGCATCAGCCCATCGCAGGGCACACACGCACAATCACCCTGCTTAACGGGCAATTTGGGATTGCCAGTTAGCCTAATCTGCATGCCTTTGGACTGTGCAAAGAAAACCGGAGTACCCGGAAGTAACCAATCATGCAGAAGGAGAACACACAAGCTTTCACACGCAGACCTGAGGTGGAATTTGAAAAAAAAAAATTGCCGTGGGAAGGCACTAAATGCAAGGAAATCAAAAGATTCCACACAGACCGATAACCTCATCTCAGGATGCCTCATGTGCTAAAGAGTCATGTGATATTTGAACAACATAAAATTAAAAACAATGTGGCATCATTAAAATCAAAGACAGAGACTTGTTCCTATTTTAGAAGCATAGCACAATATTGTCCTTGATGTTTTGTGCACGATGTGTGCAAAACAAAATGTGCAGTACAAATTTTATATGATAAAATGGCAAATAAGGACTTCTTAATTGATGTAACAGTTTATAAATAAATGAGGTCTTACTCCATCTGTCTGCTATTGAAGAGTACAAGAACGAAAAATGTGTAGAGTGCCCAAGAGTACAGGTATGCTTGTTATTCCAAGTGTTTAGCAAGCTACAAGAGTGGATATGAACAGCCTCGAAAGTTCCTCAGTAACTTGACAGAAGTAAAAGGAGCTTAACAGTAACATTTATTTGAAAGCCGATATTGAGCTGTGCAATAGAGCCTTGGGTAGAGCCTAATGGTTCACAAAGAAAGGTATGTTGCTCCTGCAGTGCACATGTACATGTGCTGAAGTATTCTATTTTCAATGTAGCTCAGGATTAAAACCCAGACATCATGCTTCAGTAAACTTATACCTCCCAGCTACTGATACAGACATCATATTACTCAAACACAGCAGAGGTATGGCTGTCCATTATTAAATTCTGTTCTGCCAACTTTGTGGCAACAGTTTGGGGAAGTCCTTTTTCTATTCCAACATGACTGTGCCTCAGTGAACAAAGCAAGGACTATAAAGACATGGTTTGAGCGGTTTTGGTGTGGAAGAACTTGACTGCCTGCGCAGAGCCATGAACTCATCCCCATTTTATACACTACCGTTCAAAAGTTTGAACTCCATGATCGTTCCTGGTCTTTATTTCTTTCTACATTGTAAAGGAATGCTGAAGGCGTCCAAAAAATGCATTAATCTCCTTTGAACAGTTAATT
>JAQMYJ010000007.1:12582798-12627748 GCA_030014305.1 Clarias laeviceps
CTAATGTTTATCAGTACATTACAGAAAATAATGAACTTTATCACAATATGCTAATTTTTTGAGAAGGACCAGTATATCTATTTATTTCTCTGCTAAATTATGTATTTTATTGCCATAGATGTGAGTCAAAAATAACTTTTACCTTAGAGAAAGTCTATATTTGCCTTTGAAATGCAAACATTTTAAAATGCACACTATTGTGTAAAGAAAATTTGCGTCTCCAGACCTTTTATTGTTTGTGTTAAAAAAAAAAAAAAATTATTCAGTGCTATTTCTGCCAATTCTAAAAAATGAGAGTGCGAGTACAAGTATATAAAACTGTTCCTGTTCTGCTCAATGTATGTGCTTGGTTCTGGAGCTAATGAATCTAACTTTTATTACTGTGACTAAAAGTTGAAGTTGTGGCTTAAAGCCACTTTGCTGCTAATGTGTACAATTTAATTTAATAATTTATTTTAGTGCCCAATAAATAAACCCAACCCCTGTGTCTCTTCTGTAATGCAAGTCTTCATCATTACGTTCTGTGATCTTAGCATCATAAGTTCTCTCTGCTGTTTATGTTTGAAATGTTGAAAAGGGAAAAACACACATTGGCACATTTCATCAACTTTTTAATTTGTGCTTGTTGTTGTTGTATCTCAGAATATAAAATTGCTTTCTTGTCTGTAACATCTAGCAGACATTTCCACACCTAAAATATCTTTCTTGCTCACTTTTTGTTTGTCTTCATTGTTCTGCTTCTCTATTCTTTCCTCCTGTTTGCAGACCCTGCTACATGTCCTATAGTGCCAGGGCAGGAGACTGTGATAGAGATCTCCAAGGGCCGCTCCGGTCTCGGTCTCAGTATTGTCGGCGGCAAAGACACACAGCTGGTATGGGACACACCTGCAGCCCTCATTATAGACCACTTTCAAATTTTAGACCAATGTTATTCATAGAGGATATGTATTTTTGCAGTGTTTTGCAATGTTATCCTAATTCTATCTGATCCAGCTAATCAATGGTTTTGGGTCTTTATTTATTGCTGATTTGGTTTAGGTGTAAAGGAAGATATCCCACATCTTTAGCAAATCAGTCAATGGATGGTTACATTTGATGACAGTTTGTGTTCCTCACAGTGCTTTATTTTATTAAAGCAGGTTTAATCACTGGGTTCAGTGGGTTCCAGTTCACAGCTCCGGGGTCCCTGCTTCAATCCTGAGCTCAGGCTATTCACAACTGTGTAACATTGTGTCTGTTTTCCTCATTTCAGCATGGGTTTCTTCTGGGTTATATGGTTTCATCCCATCTTCCAAAAACATTCCTGTAGGTTGAATTAATGACATGATTGCCCCAAATGTGCATGAGTGTGACAAGGATGGAGTGGTTACTGAGGAAGAATGAATAAATAATCATACTGCAGTTATCAGTCAAGCCCTTGTATGTGTCACAATAAATTTGCACTCAAAATCTATCACCACATTGTTCTTATTAAAATCAGCAGCTGCATTTTGGACAGTTGCCTGTGGGTCTGGACTTGGAGACAGATAGGTTCATTTAAGAAGAGTAGAGTAGTCGGAAGCAGCACTCCTGCTGCAGTCATTTCTATCCTATGAACAAACATTGCAGGTTTGTGTGTTTAGAGCTGTCCCATTGAGCCCTGCGTTCTTCACTGACCCTGACTCTATAGACTGTACATGTGCCTCAGGCTTTTAGCAGCGCACAGTCACTGAGCTGCAATCAGTATTCCACTCATTCCTGCTTAGTTGGCCAGCTGGCCTCACTGCTCTGATCTGTTAGAAAAAGCCCCCAGGTATTCGGGTTATCTCATTTGGAAAAAGTGAGAACCGTTTCTGTGTTTCTTTACCAGATTGTTTGCATTTTTTCAGAGCCAGTTTTCCCTTAAGGTTTGGCATTTCTCTAGGAAGAGGAAGTTTTCTATCTCTGTACTTTTTTAAAATTATTTAAAAAATGAAATGGTTTGGAGTGTGATTTTTTTTTCTGATTTAGCAAAACACACTTAACTGTGCCCAACTAGAGATTTGATAAAATGGTGCATTATATACTGTGTAAGGGAAACCATATCAGTTACAGTCAAAGTCATGTCAAATATTAAAATTGGATTTGGTAAGTAATTTTTTTTAGTAACTGAAGATGTACAGTATATAGTCTATATGTGTATATTGAAATGATTTTTGTGTGTTAGGATTTATTTTATTATACAGTATTTACATTTATTATATTTCTTCTTTTTTACTGTGTACGTATTTATTTAACTGTAATTTTAAAGCTTAGCAATATCAGAATGATATTTACTCAAGGAGTCAGTATGTGTGACAATATCAGAAAGAGAAAATGGCATAATAATGCACTGTGCTAGCTATCTTTATTAGATGATAAATTAGCTGGTATTAAAAAATAAAATGATAATTAATTAATTATGTGTGTCTAATGTCCAGGACGCTATAGTGATACATGAGGTATATGAGGAGGGAGCAGCAGCACGAGATGGCCGACTTTGGGCTGGAGACCAGATATTAGAGGTTAGATTTATTTTTTTTTTTTTTTTTTTTTTTTCGTCTAGACCAGAATCCGGTACTGTGGCCCATGAGAAGCTGGTCTGTGATCTACCTGACAAAGTTGTCATGGGTTTGCATCAAGTGAAGCTATGCACAAATTAAATAAACATAAGTAACAGAAAAGTATAGTAATTGAGTCCTGCCCAATGACTCTTCTTTTCTGTTACTCTTCATCAAGTGAATAAATGCAAACTATACACAAATTAAATAAACATAAGAAAAGTAATTGAGCAGGAATTTGTCTGTGTGAAAGCACGCCTTCCATCATCGACCTCTCTCAACTAACCCTTACTGAGTCTCACTGATCTGCAGCAGCCTGAGGACGTGCTTCCATCTGCTGGATAAAATTTGTACTGCAGGCTGGTTTTAGGTCCCAGGAAAATTGGTCTAAGTGCAGAGAAATATTTTTGGCCATTTAGCATGGCTCTAACATGTCATTTGTTATGATGGCAAGTTTCCATCTTTATAAACCTTTTACAATGTTAATTTCTGTTGTCATATTTAATTCATTTTATATTCCTTAATACATATTTTGTGTTGGTTCAAGGTGTCTTGGTAATGCTCTGCGTTGTCGTCTGTAGGTGAATGGTGTTGACCTCCGCAGTGTAGCTCATGAGGATGCCATTGCGGCTCTGAGACAGACTCCAGCTAAAGTGCGTCTGACAATTCTGCGGGACGAAGCACAGTACCGCGATGAGGAAAACTTGGATGTGTTCTCTGTGGAACTGCAGAAGAAGAGTGGCCGTGGCCTTGGCCTCAGCATCGTGGGAAAGAGGTAGGTGGCCATTGTTTCATAGGTTAACACCACTAAGTAATGCTGTTTTTTCTTAGAAGGGTGCACATCCTAGGAATATAATACGAGTCAGTGATGTCAGATTAACAATAACACAGAAATGCACAGTACTCAGGGCTGAGCAGTATGGCAGTGTAATAAGATGTATTGAGAGAACTTACGTTAGAGTCCGCTTCTTTTAGGTAATGTGCCTATTAAATATATTTTTATCAGTTTGTTTGTTTGTTTTTAAAGTTATTGCGAAAATAGAAACAACTAATTAATTGTTATTATTTTGTAATTAATCATTAAATATGTAAAAATGTAATATTTAATTACATATTTTTTCAATCCTTTCTACTTTTAACTATTTTTAAAATTCAAAATATGAATTATATAACTCAAACATCCTGATCTGAGAATATTTGTCACATTGCCCATTCCTACTTCCAAGCTGTTCAATGAAGTAATTGCATCATTATTTCATATTTTCTCTGTGTCTCTCTCTCACTTCTGCAGGAATGGTACAGGTGTCTTCATCTCTGACGTAGTTAAAGGCGGTGCAGCTGATGTGGATGGAAGGCTCATGCAAGGAGACCAGATTCTTTCTGTGGACGGAGAGGACATGAGACGAGCTTCTCAGGAGACGGTTGCTGCTGTCCTTAAGGTTAGCACAGCCTAATGTCTTAAGCTCTGCTTACAACACACCAGTGATAAGGTACCACTACACAGACAGGATTAGAGGAGATTTAGCCCAGACAGGCTACAAAGCAGTTGCTTAAAGTAGCCACAAGGTGTCACCATTGTTATGTGTGTATACAGATGATTATCCCATTTTGGTGTCACTGAATTGAAATTCATATGAAGGATGTGGATTTCAAATTAGAAAATACAGAATATTCAATATAGAATGTAATTTGTTTGTTTTTAATATTTGATATCATTTATTAAACATATTGGTAAACGCTGCTGTATTTATTGAGATTTATATCAGTGTACTAGTCATTTGATTTGCTCTGATGATGGAATGGATCTTGGTAGACATGGTGTTTTCAGACATTTTGAATTCCATACTTTTGACTTTGGTGCCACTGGAGTTCAACTTATAATTAGAGTTCACCCTTCTGCAGCCGCCCAATATCTGTAAATATGCAGCTAATATAAGATGGAGATACATCTGGGATAACCTGGAAGATTAAATATGTTGTGTGAGAGAGAGAGAGAGAGAAATCGAAAAAAAGAATGAGAATAACAGACCTGCTCAAGCAAGGTCATGAATATTGATATATTTCACATTTTCATAAGTTATGACATGGATTTACTTTTTATACTAAAGCTGGCGTGCTGCAATATGTATGTTTTTTTTTTTCTTTTTACTACTACACTGCTTTTGACTTTGTCCTGAATCTGGAGATGTAATAAATACAGCATTGCCACATTGTTCACATACTTATGAGTATGAAGAAATACAGTATTCTCCACTTGGGGACAGTAGAGAGCTAAAACACATTTTTGAAGGACAGCATTCCATGTCAAACTGCATTTTTTTGTCAGTGGTGTGGCATACAGATATAGTTAAGGTTATGTTTAAAACCTACTGCTGTATAATAAGAAAGGATTAAATCAAAGCATGGTATACTTTTAAAATGAGTGCAGTTCATTTAGAAACTATAATGTATTGGATTAAGTGTATTAATACCATACAGTAGGTTTGGCATTTAGATTACAGCTACACTGCTGTCAGAGCTGATGTTAGTGAAAGTTTGCCAACACCTTCTAAACAGAATCTGAGAATTTAGTATTGTATGCCATAAAAGTAAGATAAATTCACAGAAACATGTTTGTGTTTCTTTGCATATAAGATGTTAGTTAAATGTTTAGTTGGGAAATTCATATTAATGTCTTGTATATATTATGTATAGTTAATTTCTGATGATGTTCACTACTAACACATTGAACGAGAGCAACGTACACACTTTATTTCAACTTTGCTGGACAGCAGCTGATTAAGACAAAATTTTGCCTTGAGAGAAGAACTATGCCATACATACCATGTGTGTGTGTATGTGTGTGCATTAATTCATGAGTGCATCATTCACACAACATACACTGTGCCCTGATGCAGTGTGCCAGGGGAATGGTGCAGCTAGAGTTGGGCCGGCTGAAGGCTGCCTCTTGGATCTCCTCCAGATGCACCTCTCAGGGAAGCCAGGTGTGTAAATTAGGGCTGGGATCCTCAGTGCACTCTTCTGACTCTGCATGCCCCCTGTTTGATACACTCCAAAATCTAACCACTAACGCCAAAACTAAGCTGTGGCATTGCCCTGCTTTTGGACAATGCATGATGAACCATGGGACTGAATGGACAGCAGTCCGCTCTCTTTCAGAAGTACAGAAGTGTCCGCATGCGCATGTGCTAAGTTGTCCTGGCTGTGTATCTTGTTTGGCAGAATAGGGACTTTTACCTGCATGAGTAACTATGGTTTGTGTGTGTGTCTGTGTGTGTGTCTGTGTGTGTGTCTGTGTGTGTGTGAGTGAGCATGCGTGCATGAGCATATATGTAGCAAGTCTGTTTGTGTATAATGTTTTACTCCTGCTAAGCTTCATGCTCATTCGCTTTCCTTCTTTTGTTTCCAGAGTCATGCATGCAATATGACCAACAGCATCCCTGTGGCCCCCATGGCTCCTCCCACTGCCCCACAACCCAGCCAGTTACCCAACAGCACTAAGAGAACTGGAAACGAGTCCAACGCCAAGAGCTCTGGTACTGGTATACTCTGTGTAACTTGGATCCACTCATCCGCCACTTGTAGGAACACCTGTACATCTGCACATCCATGCAATTATCCAATCAGCCACGAATGTGACATCAGTGCAGTGCATAAAATTATCCAGATACAGGTCAAGTGCTTCAGTTAATTTTTGAGAATGGTTTAAGCAGACTGAAAGGCTATAGTAGATAAAATCCCAGTGAGCTGAAAAAGCATTACATAATGTAAATAACACTGAACTTTGTGACAGATGGACAACAAACAGGAGAAATCCATGTCAGGTTCCACTCCCAGCAGGCAAGAACTGGAACCCAAGGCTGAGGTGGACCCTGACCTCTTGTTCTCACTGTAGGCTCAGACTCCTGTTCTTGGCTGACAGGAGTAGAACACATGGTTTTCTGCTGTTTGTAGCTGTTCCATCTCAAGTTTTGATGTGTTCTGAGATGGCTTTATAAAGATTGTAATGAGTTATTGTAGCCTTCATGTAAGCTTAAGCATGGCATTCTGTTCAGAACTGACAATCATTGGATCTTTTTAGGGTTTGCACTATTGGCCTGTATCTACATACATGATTTTATAGATTGCACTGATGCCACATGAGAGGTTGATTAATAACTAATGACTGTACAAGAGTCCCCCCTCATTTCTTCATACGAAATTAAATATGTATTGAATTAAAGAAATGAAACCAAATGTTGTACTGCAACAGACTGCAAAGTGCCTAAAGATACAGATTTGTTATTTGTGTAACAACCTCTGCAGCAACCTTATTTCCTCCCTCGTCTGTTCCAACCACTCAGCATTCAGCATCACCAGTACACTAATCACCAGCCTGATCATCTGTCATTATTTGCACCTGTTTATTAGATTTAACTAGCTTGCACCGAGCTTGTTTAGGGACTGTGCTGAAAATGAAAACCAAAAATGAGAGCCAAAGGAGTCCATTAGGAATCCTGGGGAAGTGTTTCTCAAGACTACACTACAAGAAAGTATAGCAAAATGTGAAGATATGGGGGTGACTCAAGACTTTTTCACAGCACTGTAAATGAATAGGGTATAAGTGTGTCTGGTGATACATGCTTACACTAAACAATCTACACTACAGTATTTCAGTAAAACACTATGTATGATGGTCTGGGGAAACCTCTTCCATATCATTGTGGCTAAATTCTGCCAAACAGATAAACATAAGGGAAAATCAGGTTTTGACTTCAGCTGTATTTTTCTGTCTTTAACAAAATTTAACGGGTCAGCTTCAAAGGACATTTATTGTTATTTCAAACAGATTTCAGCAGTGAACATGATTTGGTAGATAAGGATATGGTTTAGCAAACATGACCATAATATGATCTGTAACTGATCAAAATACCACCTGTCAAAATATTAGTGATTCACAAACGCTGTTGCTGAAACTGAAACAGCAGGCAGGAGAAAAAGTTCCTTACATAACATTTTTGTGTTAAATTAGTGTATGGAGGATGCTGTATCATTGAGGTAGTGTCTTACAGTGCCCTTGGTATTTGTAAATGGAGTTCTCACCCATTTTACTGTGAGAGATGACCAGAATGTAAAATGCTTACTTTACTGGTTATTATATTACATGCAAAAGAGAAAACTAAAACGTTCCCCATGTGAAAGGATTTCCCAAACCACCACACATTAAACAAAAGGCATCAGCTTCCTGCTCGTTTTTTAAAATCGGTTATTGTGAAGTGTTTTGATGGTTTAAAAGGTAACCAGTGACTCATTCTGGACTTCCTTTGTTTGTTTTTCGACTGGGTTTTTAATGGTCCTGTGGTGATTTAGCAGACCAGTTAAGACTGCTGTGATAGTCACATTTTTTGCACTGCAGACCCAACACAGGAAACCAGAAAGCATAATGATTATTGTTACCTGGCTATAATGCTCTCATATAATATAAAATATATAATGACTCATCTAATTTTGCTTAGTAGATTGATGTCATTATTATAAATCATAGACATTTGTACTGATTTTATTTTGTGTGTTTTTGTCTTATTTCAGTAGTTGAAACAGGCCTTCGCACAGTGGAAATCACACGTGTAAGAATCCAACTATTCCTTCTAAAACAACACCAACTGAGTAATTTTAAAATCTTCTCTTGTGAGTGCATGAAATGTCTGTGTTTGCGTGTGTTACCCCACAGGGCCCAACTGATGCGTTGGGGATCAGTATAGCTGGAGGAAAGGGCAGTCCACTGGGAGACATCCCCATCTTCATTGCTATGATCCAGGCTAATGGTGTAGCTGCCAGGACCCACCGCCTCAAGGTTACAGAACACACCTCTTGTTCACCTTTCACCTCTGTCCTTTTAGTTTTCCCGCTATTGTGTACAGACAGAAGTGTTATTGATTTAACTTTATGTAGAAGACAAGGTGAAGGCCACAACTCTGAATGGCACTCAAATGGAATTGATGAAATGAAACTGACGTATATATTTGTGTTCCTTATAATTCTGTCTTTGTTGTGTGCTTTCTTTCTTTGTGAGTAGGTGGGTGACCGTATTGTAAGCATTAACTCCCATTCTCTGGATGGTCTGACTCATGGAGAGGTGGTCACCATGCTGAAAAATGCCTACGGCAGCATTGTTTTACAGGTATATATATCCCTGAAGCCCCCACTAATAGATAGGATGTTACCTGCACGAGAGAGATGTCAAAATTACGTCCACAGTAAAAAGCTGATATTATTTCAGATAACGGAAAAACAACGTGATTTTAGAAAGTCTGTTCAGCAGTACGCTCCATTTTTGATATCTGTACAAAAACCAAATATTAGTATTATGTTATTAATATAGTAAACCTATTAGTATAGCACATATTATTAAAAGTATGTCGTAAAGTATTTTGTGTTGTTGAATTAAAAGCTTAAAGAACTCCAGCCAAAGAGGCTGACATTTCTAAAAGCTAGTTTCAGAAGTTTTCATGTGCACAACATCCTGGCCAACTGCCACACTTTGCCAAATTGCCACCACAGCGATCACAATTACACCCCGGTGCAGATCTGTCAAGTGGAAATTAGTGTGGTTCTTCCAAACATTAAAACAGAGTGGCTGTAAATCTCAAATGAAGATGAAGAGTTGTCGAGGAAATTAGTTTTGTAGTGATTTATATGGACCTTTTACTAGAACATTAAGAACATTAACTGTTTTACACTGCTGCTGGATTGGTTTGTGGGACAGAGCCTTTTCTTTGTTCTTGTTGTGCATTTTTTTCATTTATTACATTTTACATGTCTTTTTACACACCTCTGTTTTCAAAGCTCAGATGTTGATATAAGGATTTATATTTTGCATGCATCAGATTTTTTTGCTGTTGTTATTTTTTTTTTTTCCTGGAACCAAATACAAGAGCTCCAGTAACACCTTTAACACCTTACTTCCTTTAATACCTGTAACAAAAATAGACATCATTATTTGAGGTAGAGACGGGGGCTGATTTCATTCTAGCACAGACTGTACATTCACATATGCTGCGTCACTGACGTGTCAATAGCGTCATCAGCAATGATTGTGCAGGGTGCATCTGCAATCTACTGGAGTGAGGGGTTAATAAACATGAATGATGTAGATTACTTTCTAGATCACTGAATTTTTTTTAATGACTTTGGACGAAACTAGAAATTAATAGACTAAGCAAACGTTATCCGGTCAAAGTACAAATCTCACAGATCGACAAAATATGAAGTTACAAATGGTGCTGTTTGTCCTTCAGTGAACTTGCCTCTTGCATAATAGGTTTATGTTCATGCTCAAATACTGTGTTGGAAAGCTGGACCATAACGGCCTTGTAAAAGTATCAGGGGTTACTGTATTTTTACCCATTATCTCTGCTGTGATCCCTTCACTAACTTTAAATTTATGTCTTTCTGAAGCTATCTTTAAATTACATTTTTTGTAAATGTTGTGTACACAATGATGTATACGGTAACATTCACGACTGGATAATATTATGTTGTGAAATATTGTCTTTTTCGCTCTGTGTTTGTGTGATGGGATTTGAGGAAGGAGCGTTTAAAGGTTGCATTCTCCATGTAGCGCGGTGTGACTGTAGAGCGCTGCAGCTCAAGCCCAAATCTCTGTATTTCCTTTATGCTCTTTGCATTGAAATGATTCTTTAGCCTGATTGCGCATGCATAATGCTGCTTTTATATTCTGTGTAGCATTTAACTCAAGGCTACTTTTTTTTATTTTTTTTCATCTAGTCAAGCCGTCTCCTGTAAATTTCCGTGTCCGTTCTATCACCCACCTGTATAACCTGAAGCTTTTCTGTCTGTGAGTTTGAGGTGCTGCTTGGTCTATTCATGCATGATTGTATTAAAAATTGTGAGTGAGAAAGAAAGTGTGTGAGAGGTTGTGTATGCGATCTTGTATAGGTGAATGTATAGGATTGTGTTTGTGTGCTGATCGCTGACTGTATGTGTATGTTATACAGTACTGTGTGTGTGTGTGTGAGTGTGTGTGTGAATTTATTGTAGTGTGTGAGTGGTTGGTGCTGTGTCACTGCGCTGTTATCAGCTCTCAGCAGCTGTGCGGCAGTTGAGCACGGGTTGCCAGATAATCCCGAGCCTTTATGCAAATGCACTGTTATCTGCCGCGCTCCAGGAGGAATGCAGCGAGCTTTCAAACAGGGGGAGCCCTGCCTGCATGCTGCTGATTACACCAGCTAGGAGACCAATTACTGTTTACCCCTCTCTCTCCCTCTCTCTCTCTCTCTCTCTCTCTCTCTCTCTCCCCTCACTCTTTACCACGTCCATTCCTGCTCATTTACGTGCATGTCCTCTCATCTCTTTCTCTCAATAGCAGGTACATGTGGAATTAGCCCAGTTTTCCCCATGTGTCAAATGCCACATGACATCTCAATATTTACTGTGATTATTTGATTATTTTTACATTGTTTTGGCTCCTAGAGGTATGCAGACGTTTTCACAGAGGCCGGGTAATAACTCGATATTATTTCTCAGGATGTTCTTTTAAAAATTCTCTCTCTCTCTCTCTCTGTCTCTCTCCTTCTGAGATAAGTGGATGTGATGGCAAGGGAATGTTTCTGCACGTTTTTCACAAACTGGCTAAGTCATTCTTTAATTAGCTTTTGTTTGTTGTTGTGTGTTTTAGTTTTAATTGCCTCGTCGTTAATTAAATATGGAAATTAGGGGGTTTTTTTTCGGATCGTGGCCACCGTCATAATAGTCATCAGGTTTAAATGATGTGTGGCTAAAATACAGAAATGAAATGCTCCAAATAGAAAAAAAATCATTAATGCAGGAGAACGGAGATGGTGGGGGTGATGAGTGATGGTAGGAAGTGTTCGTCGACGGATCGATGTCTTTGAAGCGGCGCCTGTCTGTAGAACAATCGTATGCATGGCACCCAGGACAGGAGGGATTAAAGGGGTGCATTTCAACGGCCAACGCACACATCACATTAACAGATGCACGTTATCACAGGCATACAGTCATCTTTATGACACACATGCTGTCAGACTTACTGATATGATTTTCGATGCCAGGGTGGCTTGTGCTGTATTTTACCAGGATACTTGTGTGTCTGTGCGAGTGTGACAGTAGTTGAATATACAGATCCTGTTTGTGTGTGTGTGTTTTTTTTAAGGCACATTTCTCTCAGAATATTTGATGTTTTTTTTGTGTGTGTTTGTCTGACAGGTGATAGCAGACACTAACATAAGCGCCATCGCCAGTCAGGTGGAGAGCATGTCCTCAAGCTCCACCCCGAGCACCAACCCTGAGACCCCGATTACAGAGCCAGAGTGAGTTCTGAGACACTCCACCAAACACACACTTCCATTTACTGGGGAAACCCACCCATCATGTACTGCATAATTACCTCCCACCACTCAAGTGGAGACTTTTTTCTCATTGTATAAGTATTAAAACTCACATATGCTACAATGCCTTGGTGCGTTTGTGTTTTGTTAGAAGCTCTTGATTAATTTTCTATAACTGTCATTCAAATGTTCCGGCTTTAGGACAAAGGAGTTAGCACATTCTAATTTTAGTTTAACATGATTTATTTTTTGTTTTATTCATTTTAATAAAATTTAAATTTGCATGGTGATGTACTGTAGTGGTTAGAACTGTGGCTTTGCACCTCCAGGGTCCAAGGTTCGATTCCTGCGTCAGGTCTGAGTGCGTAGAGGTTGCACGTTCTCCCTGTGCTTGGTGTGTTTCCTCTGGGTACTCCAGTTTCCTCCCATAGTCCAAAGACATGCAGATTAGATTAATTGGCCCTCCCAAATTCTCCATAGTGCGTGCATGTGTGCGTGTGTGTGTGTGTGCGCCTGCCGATGGATTGGCACCCTGTCTAGGGTGTACCCCGCCTCATGCCCAAAGTCTCCTGGGATAGGCTCCCAGCCCCCAGTGACCCTTTACAGGATTAGCGGTATAGAGCTTACTATGAATAAAATGAATGAATGATTTTAAGGAGGACAAAACATGCTGCATCGCCAAGACTTGTCTAATTTGTATTCCTGTTTTGCCCATCCACCTCAAAGTTTGAAAGTTTGTTCATTTTGAGAAGCTTTTCAGCTCAACGCAGTTGTAACAACGCACTTCACATTTACATTCACATTTTAATCTCATTATTCATCGGAGCAGTTGAGGGTTAAGGGCCTTGCTCAAGGGCCCAACGGTGACATCTTGGTGGTTGGGGGTTTGAACCTGGGACCTTCCGAACCACAGTCCAATGCCTTAACCACTGAGCTACCCCTGACCCCACCAGCAATTCTGGTGTCAACAGCCATACCATGGCACTAAGATCTCACTCCCCCCCCCAATCCCCCCAAAAAATGTTTGATGTAAATATTAACTGAAGCTCTTGACCTGTATCTGTATAATTTAATGCATTGTTTTCATGCCACATGATTTGTTGATTGGGTAGTTGCATGAATAAGCAGGGAATCAGACATTCTTACTCAAATGCACAGTGAGGGTATATACACTAGGTGTGTAATCCTATTTCCTCAAATTAAAACAAAATGTTTGTGTATTATGACAGAACGCCGAAGCCAAAGAGCATCACACTGGAGAAGGGCTCAGAAGGGCTCGGCTTTAGCATCGTGGGAGGCTTCGGGAGTCCACATGGAGACCTTCCCATCTATGTCAAAACTGTCTTCAGCAAGGTGAAAACATGTACACTGTTCTAACTCACATAAGGGTATAGGCATTATATCTGTCCCATCTGATGGCGTGTGCCAAGTGTAAACAAAAGGAGGTCACTTACTTATTAGTCATATTTAACTAATAATTAGTTTCACATCAGATTACTTTAAATATATCTTATACGATATAAATAAAATTTGAATAATGTTTCTGAGACTGACATAAAAGTACATAATAACTTGAAGTAATGTTTTGTTTCCCGTTTTGGTATTGAAATGGATCCAAACTTCCAGAAAGTGAGGGTTAAAAGAAAATATACCGTTTTTGCTACAACAAACAGGAACCAGCAGAGGTCACAAATTAGTCAGACCAACAATTCAAGTCAGAATCCCTGCTGATACCAGATTCACGTTACTCACCAGTGTTGATCATGTGCTGTAATTTTTTCAAAAGACTCTAAACAGCTCTTTGTTGCTAACTGGTAGCTTAGATTAAAATCCCTCTAGGAAGCAAAGAACTGTTAAGTAACTCTTTTTTTCTGCATGCATGTTGCATGTGGGGTTTTTAATCAACTTGATACCTTTGGAAATCTGGCCACAGAACTTGGGTAACATAAGCCCTTTCTGTCATAACCCTGTCATATGGAGAGTGATTGTAGCTATTGGCATGTAGGAGGAAAAATGTACTGCTCAAAAATTCTGGGTGGACTTGAAACAATATATACACATATGAGAGGCGTTCAAGTCAGACCAGGATTGTCATACCCCAAGTTTCCCTTAAATATTTGAACAGGATATTTTTTCAATTCAATTTTATTTGTATAGCGCTTTTAACAATTGTCAATGTCGCAAAACAGCTTTATATA
This sequence comes from Clarias laeviceps, assembly GCA_030014305.1. Classification (NCBI taxonomy): domain Eukaryota; kingdom Metazoa; phylum Chordata; class Actinopteri; order Siluriformes; family Clariidae; genus Clarias; species Clarias laeviceps. Next base: position 12,596,902 of record JAQMYJ010000007.1, read on the forward strand.
ATCAAAATTATGGAAGTTTGTATGAAATGTGAATATGTATGAATCAAAATGATTAGATAGTCCCTGATGAACAAGCCGAGGGTGACGGTGGCAAGGAATAATAAGGAAGAAACCTTGAGAGGAACCAGACTCAAAAGAGAACTCATCCTCATTTGGGTGAAACGGAAAGCAGGGATTGATCTGCAGTTATACTGTGTGTTAGGCAGCTGGAAGTTCATTATAACAGTTGATGTCTTTAAGTTAATATGGATGCAGTTCGTAAATGGAGGTTTAGGTAGACTATAGAATATTCCAGTCCTGAAACACGTATTTAAAATGTGGTTTTAAATAACATAATACACTTTGTCTATCTGTCAACAAGATTTCGAATTCACTCATTAAAAATATTTTTAATATTTATATGAGCCTAGTGTTCCGAAAGCCTAGCTTCACTTCTGAATCTTCGTCCTCATAGGGCTGCTTTCAGGAGACCAAACAGGTGAAAGTCAGGTTCAGCAAGATCAGGACAATAGGGAGGTTGCAATGTTGTATTATTGATGGTCTTCCTTTAACTTCTCTATCCATTCATACACGCACGCCTTTGTGACAAAAACTTTGATAAATAACAGCAACAGGTACACCCTCAGACACCAACGCACAAATCACTCCACTTTTCAAAACATTATTCCGTGCAAATCACAAGTTGGGCCTCCATTTTGTCTTGCACGCATTTACAAATTAACTGATGTAACACGTTCACACCTGCACAGACAGCAGTGACTGTGGAGACAGCAGCCTTAAAAGGAAAGGTTTGATAAGATTTAGAACATATAATTGTTGATGTTTTTTGTAGGAATTTATTTATTTATGGAAGGAGTCTTCAGTGTCAGCCTTTTGTAACAGTCAGAGGTAAAGATTTCCACCTCAGCAAAAACTCTTATGGATGGAGGACTTTTTGGTGCTACAACATAAATGATAACAGGGACTGACTTGTTTCACAGGCATTCCACCTTATTTAATGTAAATGTAAATGGAGCTTCAATTAAAAAAATATGTAAGCACTGAAAAAGTGCTGTGATAAAACAGAAATAACATACATTGGGACAGGCCGCTACTGGAAAACCACATTCAGATTGGTAACCGTAAGTCATTTATATCACATCCCAACCCCAGCTTCCTTTCATGAGATTATATTTCTTTGCAGATGAACTTTGAGCAATCCGCAGACAAAAATGTCAGCTTGCTAGGAAAAAAAGGAAAAAGAAATACTCATTTCCACATTGCAGCAAAGGGAGCAGCTTCAAACAACAACCCTGGCACCACTAGTGACTTTTTTGACACTGTAGTAGATATTGTTAGTCAAATGTGTCTTGGACCACATCCATGAGTATCTGAGGAACTAAATCAAAAAACATAATTGATCCTGTTCACACTGGCAGTGCTGTCCATTTGTGATCCCATCACCTGGTACACTATTAATTTCAAGTGTGAATAGAGTAGATGTGAGTTAGACCACAGTGGAACATACAGTACTCAACAACTAAGCTTTTAATATATGGTTAGTAGAATTCAATATCCCATTAAGCAAATTCCCTCTGGGATTAATAAAGTTCTTTGATTCTTGATTAGTGTTATCACATCTTTTTCCATTCTGCTTGGCAAATTCAAAACAGTTTTAGTCTGACCACTAGTTTTCTCATACATCATTGGATAAATTACTTACAGTAGAATGTATGTTTTGCACAAATGTGGTAATGTAGATAATACACTGAAAACTTACTGCATATGGCCTTTGGCATACTTTATATCCAAGGGGAATTTGTAGTTATAAAATGTAATAAAATGTTGATCCTTTTGCCACTCTGTGTGTGTGTGTGTGTGTAGGGAGCAGCAGCAGTGGATGGACGTCTAAAGCGTGGAGATCAGATCCTCTCTGTGAATGGAGAGAGTCTGGAGGGAGCCACGCATGAGCAGGCTGTGGCTATTCTGAAGAAACAGAGAGGGCTCGTCACACTGTCTGTACTGTCTTAACACAAACACACATCCAAGGGGACTGCCATGAACTACACACACACACACACACCTCACACCAGTTGCATTACGGTCATGATCCAAAGAGAAGACTCTGGAACCTGGAAACAACACATAGGCACACACAAACACACACACACACACGCGCCCCCTAGAGGGAGCATGAATAGCACATGATGAAAAAAGGAACAGAAATTCCAGCAGAGGTGTGTGTGAGATTGAAACTTAACCCCTTTAATATGCCCATTTATGATCCCTTATTAAACAAGAAGGGAAATTGCTCATGACCAGCGTCTTAAATCCTTTTATTTAGTGCAGTTCATGATGAGACATCAGGTGTTTATTACTCCTGTGTCAAGAGCAGCAACCTTAATTTTTATTTATCAAATAATTGCAATCAATACACTAACCAATCCCAGGCATTGGCTGAGCATTTCAGGGTTATGTGAGTATGTGACAGATCAAACTTCTCAGTAGAAGCAGGGAAGAAATATGTTATATCTATCTGATATATCGGTAGTGGATGTATACATACAGTGGGCAAGAATTTTGACATATTTCCCTGTCCTCAGATAAGAACACAAAAGCTGTAAAGTCTAACAGTAATGGTCCTAAAATGAGACATACATGAGGGACGTGAGCGAATGTTACCAAAGATGTTGTGAAGTTTCCGAATTTCCAACCCTGGAGCAATACTGTACGTGTGTCATTCTGAATGTTTGCTTTATTCCCTAAAGGTGGCCTTTTACCCAAACACCAATTCACCATATCAAATCTGTCAGACGATTAGTTGCCCAAAAGCCATGGACAGGTTATACAAATTGAGAGTTTAGTTGTTTATACATTTATAAAGCAATAAGGTCAGGAAGTATTTTTCAAAATTGAATGGAACAAGAGCAAAGCAGCGTGAAGAACAGGTGAACATAGTTACAGGATTTCTTTTTCTTAAATTGCACGTCAAAAAGTCTATTCAGATTGTGTATTTCAGAATCAGTTACTCCTTTTCCATTATTTAAGGTGACTTTAACAAGTAGATTTTCTGTTTTATAAGGTTGTCCTATTATTTTTATTTCTCCTAAAATTTTATTCAGATAATTGTTACTCACAATTGATAATTGAAAGTCACAGTTTAATATATACTCATTTCCCACAAATACATGTTTTGCACAATTATCTATAATTGACCCAAGCATTTTCGTTATAGGTGACTTGAGAGTGACCAGGTTTGTTTTCTCAGTCCAGGGAAATATGTTGAAGTTCTTGCTAATGGTAGTGACATCTGCCACCCAAAGAAATTGTGCTAAAAGAAATAGTTTCTAATTATTTTTTTTAAATAAAAAGTTACCTGGAAACAACAGTTTAGTGCACCTGATCATCAATCTGTCACTGCAATAAAAACATAGATGCTGAATACATTCCCAGTCATCATTTTGGGATATGAATCAAGCTGTGATTCCTGATCAAGTGATTAACACACACAGACACACACAGTTTCACCAGCTGACTGACTGTAGACTTTACATCACTTTAAATCAGTTATAGTAAAGTGGAGTATTTTAGAGAGCAGCTTTCCTGTTTCCAACTCAGTAATCATGTCTTATTTCAACTGTCAAATTCATGAATAATTTTGGCCGAATTTTTTGTTGTTCATTTTCTATTGTTTTGTTTTTAGTTATTTTTAATACTAAAACGGTCATCAGTGTTTCATCATTTAATTGCACAAATATCATCAGTGTAAATATGTAATTTATTTCCTTAATGCAGTTTAATTTTGTAGGACTTTTGAACTAGCATTCCTATCAGTGATGAAATGAAGATGGTATGTGAAATATCATTTTACACTGTGTGTACCACAATATGAGGAAATCCTGTGTCAGCTGGACTCCTGATCTTCAAACGGAAGTGTGCCAAATTCTTGCAAGGCACTCGTATGACCTCGGGGTCCTAAAAATGCATGAAGAGGCTCTTGCCATAATGTCCATGCTATGCTAAGCCACTTTCTGCATTAGGGTTTTGCTCAACACATTTCAGATTCAAATCTATACTAAGCTGAATCAGCTGCATGAAAACACTAAATTGGGCTTTCTCCAAACACACACAAAGTTTATTTAACTCATTCTCAGTGATCAAGAGTGTCTGACTTGGAGAGCACTGCAGAGATTAATAGTTACGTTTCAAATGGTATACTTCATATGCGTTTAGTGTGAGTCTCTTCACACTAGGATAACTGGGTGATGTGCTTATAAAGCCTAAACAGGAAGTATGAAATAATGAAAACCTTTTGAACTATATGAAGTTGTTTTAGTCTGTTTTAAAAAGGGGCAAATACATCAGATCACCAGTTGCTAATACATGTTGCTAAATAGTTAGCAACATGTATTGTTCATCTTAAAAATGTTAAGACTCCATGGGCTATACACTCGTACTAGTACTACTAAATAGTACACTATTTGAAGCCTTGATAAGTAACTGATGACTTGAATCCCGTGTGATTTTTGAAGTAGAAGGCTAATCTCTGTAGTGCTCTAACTTTGACACTCCTTCTCTGGTTCTAAGCTTATTGGTCCTTCTGGGAAAAGTGTGCAGCACTGTGGTTCCACTGGTAGAGAGGGTTTTTCCAGTGCTCACATGTTCCTCTCGTCAGGTATGTCCATTGAAGATTGAAGAGCATTGTGCTGTAACTCCATGTGCAGACTGTGCTTTCCTCATGCTGTCTGCCATGAATTCCCTTTAAAACACTTGTCTGTGTCTTGTCTTCCTCTCTCTCTGTTTCTGTCTCAGTCTTATTTTTCCCCTCCTGTGCCCTCAGCCACAATAAATACAGAAAACTGAATGTTACTTGTTCAACTGAATATGTTTAGTTCTTTGGTCAGTATTTGTGAAATCATTATGTAATGTCAAATCCCAAAGAAACCACACTGAGATTCATTATATTAGATATTAAGAGATGATCTAATAAAACTGATATCTATCTACATTTACACACTCTCTCTATCTTCATTCATTTACACCTTCATTTACACTTGTTGAAAGGTTTATACCAAGGCACTCATTATATGTTATTATGTCTGTAGTAACAACTGTGACTTATTTGACAGGTACTCCACATACAATTAAACATGTGTAAGTATTGTTTCTGATCAAATCTTTAACACTTCTGGAGGCCTCAATGTCAGCACTTTGTAACACACAAAGGTAAACAGTCAAGGCATTATTCAGGACTGAAATTGCCACTTTGCGATTTCTCTATAATTATAACCATTTTCAAGAAAAAAAGAAAAGCCATTTAGTAAACAACTGTTTAAAGCTGCTACTGTGCCCGACCCAAAAAAATAGTTGCACACACTATTTCATTGGTCTTCCTTTTACTTTGATTACAGCAATGGCATTGTTTTAATAAGTTACGCAATGTCATAACATTTACAGTACTTCAGTCCAGAGTCACTTTAATTTCTTGTATTGATGATGGAAGCGTTGGACTGCTGCGTAAAGTCCTCTCCAGCACATCCCAAAGATTCATTGTGGTGGCCAATCCATATGTGAAAAAATGTCTTGTGGTACCTGAAGCACTTTTTCCATAATTTGAGCTTGATGAATCGTGGCATCGTCATTTTGGAGTATGCCCATGCCATCAGGGGGGGAAAAAAAACATTGTTTGAAAAACCTGGTCAATCAGTATATTTAGGCAGAGACTTCATTTTATTGCCACATAACATTGCTGAACCAACAGAAGCTACCCCAGATTATAAAACTGCCCCCACAGGCTTGTACAGTAGGCATTTATGATCGGAATCATGTCTGTCTCATGTCCGCCTGTCTTCTTAACCTAATGCGCACATCACTCACACACGAGGAGCCTAACTGATGTGTTTCTCTTAAGGCTACACAGCAGTTTAGTCCCGATCCCTTGAGTTCATATTGTGCGTGTGGAAAAGCTCTTACTTTCACTATTAAACATATCTGTTCTACTGTTGTAGATCATTCAAGTGATCTTCCATTACACTTATTTAGGATGTTTTTCCAACCAAATTTCTTCCTCACAGAAGGTTCACCCCTTTGCATTTCTTAACTAAATTTTTGTAGTTTTAGTAGTTTCTTTAGTTATTTTCTTTGCTTGATGCAGGACAATAATCTGGCCCTTTCTGAAACTACAGGATGTCTTCATGAATGTAAAGCATAGAGTAAAAGAACTTGTCAGCTGGACCATATTAAACACTGCAGTAATTATATATCATTGTCCCATTAGCACATTGTGTGATAACTTGTAACAATTTTATTTGAATTTGTTTCATACATGTATATTCATAAATGTAAGTGTTCAAAAGAAACAATGACATCTTTAACATTCCTAAAGTGGATTAGATATGGTTTAAATCGACGCCATATTGCATCCAACAGGTTCACATGGCTGTCAAGTTTTCTTCAGATTTGTGAACAATCACATTCTCATAAGCATCAAAGTGCTCATGACTCCTGAAAACCAGAAAAAGGTAAGTTATATAGCATTCAGTTATGTGGATTGCATTAGCCATGCTGTGTTTAAAAGCCATATTACATTTTACCTGACTGAATCAAGATTGATGTTTGCCCCATTGGTCATGGCATATTCGTTGACTGTTCCATTGACCTTTTCCTCCTGGCTGGTAATAGACAAGTAAGAAAGATGTTGACTAAGGGAGTTACTCATTACTGTTTCAGAGACATTGTTGGTACTCTGTACACATGTACACTTGTACACTGAACTTACATCTGACAGCATTGAAACATCTTTATCATTAAAAATCTCACCAGTGCACCAGCGCATGCCACTAGAGTCTAGAGAACTAGAGTGGTTCTCAGAGCTTTCAGAAAAGCATTAAGATTTTCTTACTGAGCTGAGATGCAGATTTAGGTACATGCTGATGTAATGCTTAGGTGATTACCTTGAGTCCTCACACCAGGCTTTGTTTACAAGGAAGGCGATGAAGACCAAGAAGAGAAACACAGCAACTGCGATGATACCAGTAAGCCAGTTTGGTACAGCTCGTCCAACACTTTCTAACACACAACAACCATCACACAGACCAAAAAATGACACATGATATTGAAGATCTTTAAACACCTCCCTTTCTGTATAGCTAACACTAAGTGATTGGCCAAAAGGTTTTGGTTAATTTTCCATAACAGAAGATTTGATATGAGTTTTTGTATAATTTGTATTTGACATCAATATGCTCTTTAGTTTTATTATTATTATTATTATTAATCAAAATGAGTTATACAATACAGGATATGTTGTAATAGAAAAACTATCAGCTTCATAGAGGTGACATCATACCACAGTGTCTTTTTATGTCTGTTATTTTCCAATAACAGCATGCCCTCTACTGTCGCTGCATAATGTTCTCCAGACTCAGATGCTTTTAGGTGTTTTTCATGCTGATGTTAATAATAGAATCAACTCAAGCACAAGGAAAATAAGATTTCATGAATTAAATTTAAAAGGTTGTAGTTAATGTTTTGCATTAGCATAATAGAATAGTGTTTAAAGGAGTCTCACCTGCTTGGGCTGTAACAGTTCCCAGCATCAGCAACAGGCAAAGACCTCTAACAGCTTTTCCCATTTCAGCTTTTCTGAAATAATATCACTAAATGAAAAAAAAGCTTTAAAGCAATAGTTATTTATCTATAATGTGCTACACCAGTTAAATGCGTTAGTGTTGTATCATCAGTGCCTCAGACTGACCAGGAGAATATAGCTCACTGTGCAATGCTCAACGAAAGCCCCAAACCACCACCCCCCAATCCCCCCCCCCCCCCATATAAAGTCAATCATTTATCCACTTCATCCACACACCATCACATATTTGAGGACCTTCCTAGTATTTATTTGCCATCTTGCTGAACTGTGTTTTTTGTGCCTTTTAAAAGTTCAAACACAGACACTAGAATCAGGATAATTTTTGAACAATCCCTCTCCGTCCTCACTGTTTTGCTAGATGCCACTACTGGTGTGCACACGGCTGGAGGAAGTCATTCTCCACCAAAGCAGGAAGCTCATAAGTAAGTAAACACATTCCATTAGCCCATGAATGTGAGCGATTATGTGAGGACTTTGGTTCTGTTAGGTGTGTGTGTATTTCAGCTGCTAATACATCACTGAGGATCACACTAAAAAGCAATCTTGCATGTTTTCAGAGTTGTACATTAGCCAATCTTGTACAAAAATGCTCTAAATAAGTCATTTGTGCATGAAGTGTGTAGGTCTATAGTTTAGTTTATATTTAAAAAATAATCCGTGTGCACATCCAGTTCCTCAAGTGCTGAGACACAATAACAAAAGCAAAAGTAGATGCATTTGATTATTTTAGGCCCAAGGAGAAAGCATCACCGTGTGACAGGCTTGATTAACAGAGCAAAGTGCAGGGAATGAGGGCGGGGCTGAAGGACAGCGGGATCCGCCCCCTCAGCACTCAGGGGACACATGAGCATCTTACAATACTGAGGAGATGCGTCTGTCTCCCCAAGGTCATCTCAGCACCAGCCAAATTAGCAGCTCTATGACTAGCCAAACTGTCCTGCCCCCTCGTTAACACACACACATACACACAGAGTGGGCTTCTCCCCAGGGGAGCATGCAGCAGTGATGGCTAAACAGATAGCCATGAGAGAGCTGTGTGCTGGATCTTTCCAAAGCAGCGCTCTGAGAACCGGAGGCCTGCAGGTTTCACTGGAGCGCCGACTGAGGGAGGGGTCTGTTAATTGAATCCCCACCCTCCCCTGACTACTTATCTGTAATAGGCAATGATGTTTTTTTATGCATTCGTGAGGATGTCCTTTGTTGTCACTGGCCTCCTCTGAGATTCATCAGTCTCTCCGTGCTTCCGTGTTTGTGTCTCTCTGTCTTACATTGGTTTTCTGGTGGGAAAAAGAGGAGGAGTGTGTACTGCAGTTAATTAAAAAGGGAAACACTGCTGTCAAACTCTGGCTAAAGAGAGCTCTCGTTGAATCCATCATGCCGGCTGCCTCCTTGAGTGGCGAGATGCTCAGACAAGATGAATAGAGCTTAGAGCTTAATAGAATTAGATTGTGTTGGAAGTGTTTGATGATGGGCATAATCTGTAGTGAGATATAAAGCTGCTACCTTTGATGGGTGGATTTAGTATTCATAACCAGTAATGATTTAAAATAATTGAGGGGGAATACTTTCTCAGGTCACGCAAAAATGACTGACTGAGTTTCTATAAACAACAGATCTGACTGTTATGCAAAAAAAAATTTTTTTTTTTGAGCAAGCAAGATTAAGCTATTAGTACTGCTAATACTTTGCTGACTTTTGCCTTTAGCAACTTTAAGAGTGACAACTTGCACCATTATAGAATGAGAGAGTTGTTCTGAGCAAATCTTTAAACAACACAAAGACATTTTTCAGAAGGCATTTTTCAGAATTTTACAAAATTAAAATAAAGACTCAATCAATAAAAATAACAAATTATCATGCATTACATTTTATTGTAAAACTATGGGTGTCTATGTACCTCTGTATATGTTTGGCTGTCATCAGAATGAACACTGACACTTTTGTGTGTAAGCACAGTGGAAAACCCTGACAATAGTGTATAGAGGTTCCTTTGTATCTGATGCTGTATGTTAATAAACCACTCAATCAATAACAGTTTCTTTCTACCTGAATGATTGATGGGGCAAAGTGCAGCCCACCATCTTCACACTGTAACACTGAGGTCTGACTCTGTACTACCTCCACTTGCTCTAAACATGCAATTACACTCTCCTACCTATGAATACCTCCTTACTAATCACTTCTTGTTATGCACATTTTAGAGAATTACATTAAGTTTTACTAATTGTGCGGACATGTCTACATGGTCTTCTATTTATTCATCCATAATCCCAGTCACTATAGCAAAATCCTAAACTGTGTGTCAGTGCTAGCATTTGTATACTTAAAAAATAAAACACAGCATGATTGTGTGTATGTTATGTTTTTTATGTAGCATTTCTGTTAAGAAGAAATTATAATAGAGTAACTGACATTTTATACACAATATGGGAAAAAAATGTGAAAATTGTTTCAAAGAAACCACAGCTGGGTAGAGCAGTCCATGTTGCCATGCCAACACATAGACTGACCAACAGCCCATGGTATGTGTATTAATGGTTTCAATGTAATGAACAATTGCTAAAATTGGAATTCGATGATATTCTATGATATGATATTGAACAAGTCTGTTATATCAACACTATTGATTGCTTTGTTGTTTGTCCAGTCATATTAGTGGACTTACTATTAAGTAGTATTGTACATTCTCACTCTCAAATATGACTGTCATACAGTGTCAGATATTGAGAACCTGAAACCTCTAGATAAAGTTTTAGTTTAAAAATAGATAATACATTAAAAAATAAGTATAGACAGACAGAAAACTACACAATAATTTTTGACTAATTTAATTAGCTTCTTAATCCCAGTTAAAATAAAATAAAAAAAATTTGGATAACCAAATAAACCAAAAAATTCTCAAGCTAAATATTTACTGATATTTAAAATTATTTAATTTTTTAAAAAGTATTTACAATTCAATTATTTCAAGATAGAACAGCACTCAGCATTATGAGCTATGCCATTACTGCGCCAGAGAACATAATGAAAATAATAATAATAAACTTAACTACAGTTTAAATGCATCTCCCACCAATTTACGGTAGTGGTAGTAGAACTAATAATAGAACTAGTAGTGGAAGTATTAGTGGTGATGGTACTAGTACTCACAGATCATATGTATGGTTTCTTCACATATAATTACTTTCCTTAATTTTTAGCTATATTAGCCATATAGCTCCATTGCAAATGTGAAGAAGCAAAATATAAAATGTTTATTTCATTTGATGCAAAGAAAAAATTGAAATATTTATAAAATTAAATTTAATAAAATATAATAACCTCTGTGATATCACTGTGAGATATAAAACATTTTAGTTATAGTTATAGCTATGAAATTGAAAATTGAACCCATTTACAAAGTGTGAATGTGTGTGTGTGTGTGTGTGTGTGTGTCCACTTCCAGTGATGTGGCTGGGAACTGTCCTTGGATCGCTTTTTCACATTCTCTCTGCAGTCTCTCGAGACCCATCGGCCCACCAATGAGTTTTTTATTGGCTTTGATGCTTATCAGCAATTTAAATCCATAAAGCCAGACCACCACCTTAAATAATAATGACCCGCTCTCAATTCCATCACTAAACTCTCACTTCAACACCCACAGTCTCTCTGTCACTGAGACACTGCTGTTGTATTTACTCTTCTATTCCATTTTTATTATGCAATTGTGTGTATGGTTCTAATGTTTCACTGCATACAGTTATATTACTGAGGGTTTAGTTAATTAACATAACCATCACCTGGTCTGCATATGTGTATATGTTGTATGTTTTATACTTTAATTTATCATATGTACAGTATATGCATTTTTATTGTGACATTCTCAACTACATCACATCAGTAATATTATACTGATATATGATAACATTTAATTAAATCTCTTTCTCTCTTTCTCTCTGATTATATAGATGCACACACACAGATGCATATATACATACATACATACATACATACTATACTGTGCAAAAGTCTTGAGCCACACCTTATTTCTTCATATTAAATGTAATTAAATAATGCAAATTAAATTTAGGAAATTAGAACAAGTGGTTTACTGTGACAGGCTGCAAAGTGCCTAAAGATACAATTTAAAAATTGCAGCAACCTCACTTGCCTTCTCTTGTGTTCCATCCACTCAGCATTCAGCATCACCAGTATACTAATCACCGGCCTCATAATCTGTCATCATTCACACCTGTCTCTCACAGGTTCATGGTTTAAGTTAGATTCATAGGTCACTGTGTGACTTGCTTGTAGACTATTCCTCAATATATATGCATACTGTACATTAGTGGCCAAAAGTCTTAAGGCAACATATGCCATATATATCGGTACAGGTGCAGAATAAACTCATCACATATACACACATTCAGCATGCTGGTTGACTAACCCCATTTAATATAATGAAGAACGGAAATGGCCTTTAGCTCTTTTGAACAGATTCATGACATAAGTGGCTCACATATCTCATTTTGTCAATTCTTTGTATTCTAAATTAAATAGGTGAAGTGCCTCATATGACGTGTGTGTGTGTCTGAGTGAGAGACGGATTGGGGGAGTGACAAAAATAAGGATTAGACTTCACACCTGTTTTTTTCATTTTATTTCATGTTTTATAAAATTCTGTGTAAGATATAACATTGCATGTTTATAGATAGATTTCATCTTCATCTTACAACAAAGATCTGTCTACTAAATATCACATTAAAATAACAGCTTTGTTGTTTTGTAATACACAAAAAATTAGGTACCAAGACTGGTTACTCAATAGTCTGCTGAAAAAGCAGATCAATTGGAATAAAATACAGTGATAACACACTTACTGGATTCTTTAAGAATGATTTAGGTAAGGATGTGACGGACAGAAGGAAAAAACGTAAGGTGATATTTATTGTACCATAATCACAATGACGATGAACAGTACAGATGTTTGGGGTTCTTCTTTAGATACACATGTACAACATTATTTTGTTTATTTATGTACACTTGGAGCGTCACTCTTGTACCTCTGACCATCACAACCTGCATACTTATGTGTGAGTGCTTGTGCGAATGAGTGCGGATATTTTTTATCAAATTAAGGTCATGCTCACATGCCATTTACAAAATGACATCTTTTATTCTGTATTAATTTTGCTGCAATTGTGGGTACAGATATGAACATGTGTATATATAACATAACCATGTTCTGTACAAAAACAATTAATTATCTTATTGACAAGGGCCAGTAATAGCACTGTCCAACTTCTTACTCTGATGGACAATTAAAAAAAATCCCTAGGATATTCAATGGGATTTTCCACACACAGCATTCTAAAAATCACTCAAAAGTGATATCAAGTGTACCTGACCACATGATGAAGCTGAAGGGTACCATTCTGAAAATCTGGCTTGTGTTTCAAATCCATATTCTCTTATCTCAAGGACCAAGATCTACCAATACAATTCCACTGTACCAGCATTTACCCACAGGGGGCGGCCTCCAAAATGGAGAGGAGCACAAGACATAAAGAAGAGGGGGAAAAGACAGTCATGACTGCACACAACGTGAACATCATCACAAGTCCATCAGCTTCCATGAAGCTCTGTATCCACTCCATGTTGTTTTGCTCAAGTCTCTATCTCTGTTAGCAGTCAGTCATCGCTGGTTACTGGTGTCCACGGTCATGGCCGAGTGGTGCAGTCCTCGCCCAGATGCTCTGGACTCCACTGATGAGTCCTGCTCCTCGGCGAAGCTGTCCGGGCTTCCTTCTCCATCCAGCAGGCTCCCGCAGCTGGAGTTTGGACTTAGCATGTCCTGTAGGAGGTCATCCCTCACCAGACCCCCATCCCGTCCGTCCCGCGCCCGAGTTGCAGCCTCACCACCCATCACGTCGTCCTGGTCATTTAACAGCTTAGCTAGGAAGTTAATGTATTTCATAGCCAAGCGCAGGATCTCGTTTTTGCTCAGCTTCTTGTCAGGAGGATGAGTTGGGATGAGTTTGCGCAGCTCAGCAAAGGCACCATTTACATTCTGCTGCCTCCAGCGCTCACGGCTGTTTGTGAAGATACGCCGCACGATCTTGGGCTGTGAACCTGAAAATTAAGGAGTAGAGTGAGCATGATATACAAAGAACACTGGAGATGTCTGATTATCCGGATATTGGTTTTAAAAATTCTTCGTTACAGGTGACTCCAGCTCAAGCCAGATTGACAAAATGCTTCTTTTCCAATGGTACTTTATACTACTTATAGCAAACCAAAATCTTTTAACAAGTCTCCGACTGGATAGCCAGCTTTAACAAGACTTAGCTTGTGAATCCACCTCTGGTGAAAGTCCCTTCTCTCCTCAGCTCACCGATAGATAAGCTCTTTATCTCAACCTATTTAGCAAAGAATTAATTAACCTTTCTATTATCTATGGCATTTTACATTCAATTATTCAAGCTCATTTCTCATCCTAGACGGCTCTTTTGGAACAGAACCAGCTCTGTCTCACATTGCAGTTAATAAACTGATGACTGAGTGCATCGTAAGCTACTCAGCTTGGATACATATTATTAATCAAGCAGAATAATAAACCATCTTAACAGAAAATCTCAATATATTAGGCAGGTAAGCATTCAGCAGCACATTTTACACTGGAGTGAGTGTTACTTTAAGTTTTGTTTAAATACAAACATTTCGGAGTCTTTATATCCTGAATCCTTCTATCAGCATGCAGTTAAATACTTTGTCTAGCATTTGTTTATGTCTCTGAGGCGCTGAAGTTCTCATCATCAGTAAGATCTTGAATTAAATCTTAGATAGTGTTGCATATACAGTGTAAATGAAATGCACTGATTTATTTTAATAATATAATTATAAAAATTGATCAGATGCACCTTTGATTAGATGTGCACTTGTTTTCCATCAGTTGTTTTTCAAAGCATTTTAGCATTAAGGATCTCTTAAATCACAATAATTAGCACATGAGTTAATATGAAGAAATCCTGAACCTCAACATTAATACACCATCAGCATTAATAAAGTTAGCATGCCAGCAGTGAGTACAATTATTTCCGGAATCCTGACAAATAACAACATCCTAATGAATATTTATTTAATAGCAAAATGTTAGTCTGAAAAACGGGTTTCTCTGTTAAAACCTGGATTCCAATAGGGCAGAAATTTATCAGTGTTTACAACTTTTAAATCTTGCTCATTTATTTCATGTTACTTTGAGTAATGCAAAGAAAAATTATGATAAGGGAACAATAATACCCATTTTTAGCGTTTTTTTTGTTTTTATGGTTTTATGATAAAAATAAAAATAAAAACTCTGCGTGGGATTATGCAGTAGCCACAGTAGCTTCAAGGTTAATTAGAAAATAATATAAATAATTAGAAATGAAAAAATTCAATGACGAGGAGAAATAAAAAAACAAGGAGAAATTATTGAAAACGTTACCAAAAACTTTTAATTGATAAATCACAATGTCCATCAGTCTTCATTTGTGTACATCTATATCTTTATTGTTTATATTTTATAATGATAATTACCATTAGAATTGTGGCACTGCATTAGAATATAAACACTAATAAAGAATATGATTAATATTTTACCTTACTCTAGTGGAGAGGATCTAGATCTCTTAAGATCTAAGTGATTTGACATTTCCGATAGAATTCTCATGTTGATAAATTTATTTGGTAGTTATTTAGTTTATTTAGTTTTTTTCTTTTTTTTGTAATACGGAAAATGCACTAGATAGATGGACATTGCGCGCGAGCGCTGCTAAGGCTTTTTATTCTGATGTAGGGAGAAAGAAGGATGAAACATGAATTAAAATGAAAAGAAAGCACAAAGTCAAAGCCAAGGAGTGGCTTATCATATACTTTAAAATATCCAAACTACCAGTCCTACCATCGCTGATCTCGATCTCGTAGGGCCCAGCTCTGCGTTTCAGGCGGTTGCTCGGGTACATGCCGTACTGCTCCGCGTCCCCAGCGAAGCCACTGCACCGGAAATGAGGTCAACCACCATGAGCACAGCTGACTATCATTATCATTATTATATAATAATGCTTACAATCAAAAGTGTGAAAGCTACATAATAAAACTGTAACAATAGAAAGCTGTAATGTAAGCTAAAATAATGTCATATGACAATAATGGCAATCTCCATCTATAGTAACCATGGTGACGTGTGGTAGTTATGCTTTAATGTCATTCTGCATGAACACAGAATTCTGTCAGGTTCGGTGGCCATTTTTAACACCCGCTTTTATTCTGCGCTATTTTATTTGGAGCACTGCGCAAAAAAACACGTGAAAGTTGTATGATCTTCATTTCATACAAATGTAAATACTAGTAAAACCTTATTATATTAAAGAAATATACATACTATGAAATTACATCCAAAGTGGCTATAGGTTACTGCATGATAGGCTATGAATTAATCTTAGACCCTGTTACTGTAAAATACACAACAGTTTTAGTAAATATGTCAAATTAATTTTCCCATCCCAAATGAAATGCACTAGTCATAAAATACGTAAATATATTTTTAAAAATGCTACATGGTGAGGTGATATTGGGCTACACCACTATACTTTCGTAGAAAAAATCTTTGAGATGTAAATGAATAATTAGCCTGCGTTAATTGACTAGCTATTGCCTCCTAAAAACGCGAACTATTGGACCCATTTCTGAAGTTAATCCTTACGGTACATATTCCCCCTACACGGAACCCGAATGAAGTGTAGTTATAGGACAAGCCCACGCTTTTACAGAAATAGTCCCTGTCCCTTTCCTTGTCACTAAGTGCCACCTTCATCTTCTGTACCTTGATTATGCATATTTCACCTAGCCACGTGGAAACATGTTTAAAATATAACATATAATTAGTAAAGCTGTAAATGTTTACTACATCCCTACATGCATCTCTACAAGTAAGTTTAGGCTATAAAAGGTGTATTCCTGCGGGTGCCATTTCAGTGACAGGACAGGTATAGTTTAATACTCTGTTTATTTATCCTACAATACGGTAATTAAATAAGACTTGCATTTTTAAAAATAATAAAATTATTCTGTAAGTTAACATAACTAGAGCATAAAGCAGAGATCTGTGTAAATGCAGTAAAGCCCGGTGCTGACCTGTTGAGAGTGGCGAGCGGTTGCGCCATGTTGCTGTAGAGCATGGCGCGGGCGGGCAGAGCGGGGAAGGCGGCCGGACTCAGTTGCACCATTCGCTTGGCTTCGTTTGGCGGCTCCCTCAGGGGCAGCGGCAGAGGAACTGGTGGTCTGCGCAACTCGGTGGTCTGCACCGTGTGTCTGCTGTCCGCCTCTAGCTCACCGCCTTTTATATCGCCTCTCGTGGCCAGCTCGATCACTGCCACTTCCTGTTTTGGCTCGCTGCCGCCGTGCGCCGTTTCCTTGGCAACGCCGTTAAGGAGGAGGAGGTGGGCTCCTCTCCGCGCGCTCTCAGCAGACTCGGGCGTCGTGCTCGTCCTGGTGGTGGTCGTGCTTTCCTGTTTCCCGTGCGTCTCGCCCTCCTCCCCAGCAATGCCCGGTGAGCCGCACTCCTCCTTCTGCTCGTCCTCAGCGCCCGGGCTGGCGCGCTCACGTTTCAGTTTCTCCATCATCCTCTCACTGCGATGCAAAACAACACAAGCAGCACTCTAGTGTGGGCTGCTGATGGATAATCCACAGATTCCACGCGTCTCCGTCGCTGCCTTTATAGTCACCTTGAAAAGAGTGAATATTTTCAATCATTGAAGAATATGTTTACATCGAAGAAAATGCTATTTAAAAAAATAATAATTATTATAATTATAAAATAAGCATCACAACGAATGCTTTGCTCAGACTAAGCCTTGTCAGTGCTCTGTCTGTGCGCGCGCCTAAGTGCAAACACTGACAGCTGAGTAGTACAGTATCTGACAGCATGAGGATGAGCGTGTGTTACATAGCACAGCCCATGCACATCATCATACACTGTATACTAATGTGCTTCAAGGATTTACTCTAAATATAGGCTGGTGTAAATGTGGGCCAGTTTGCGTACATTGAAGTACATCAGCATTAGTGCATTCCTGCCTAACAGAGGTAGGAAATGCACCAAGAGATTTAGACAAAATACATGAATATTTCGTCTATACGTTTTATGGAGATACACATTATGTACAAAATTATTCATAGCCATCTACCTTATTTAAACGAAATTTTATTTGTTATTTTAACAAGCAAAAAATCAAAAGCAGCGCCGGTTTGTGCGCATCAAAAGCTGAATCTGTTACATAAATATTGTCATGTGGCTTAGACTCGTATAAGGACCAAGTGTCTTCTTTTCCTTAGCGTGACCTTGTTCCATCATATCAATATTCTGGTCATGGTGTCTGTAGATAAGGGAGCCATACCAGTGTTTCAGTCGACAGAGAGCTTATCTCTCCAAAACAGTGTTTCTTGGGTACAACAGAATATAATTTCAACCCGCCCCGCTGTATAGGCCACAATGCATTTATAATCATACTGTACCATAATGTAGTGCTTTTACCATACATCCGCTTTGTTTATTGTGGATACTCAGAGACTAATAAAAGTAGAGCTTGTTAATAATGTTCATAATTCATAACGCATATAATTATTTGATCATGTTATTAACACAGGGCCATCGCATTGTTTATACAAGTTATACAAATTGTCCATCTAAATGAGTCAAACCGTCCTGTTAATTTCACAACCACTTCAGCTAAATATATTACTGGCATGTACAGTTTATCACGTTCAGTTTTGAAAATGAGTTATTGTTTTTAACAAAAATGCTCCCCGAAAATACATTAAATGAAACATTTGAATGAGTCTATTGTGCAAAATTTATTCATTAATGAATGAGGGTTGGAAATGCTGCTTTGGATTTCATGCTAAACTGAAAATAGCGTGATGAAAAAAAATTTATAGGATATAAATAAAAATGTAACTCTGAAATATTTAAACGAGTATTTAATTATTTCTTAAAAATCTTTCAACATAATTATTAAAAAGAATAAACTGGCACTTAAGTATGGGTTCATTAATGAAATAAATTAATTAATTGTTATAAAACTATTTGTATAATAGTTTAGAAAATGGTCACTGATCAAATGGACTCTAATAAAAAAATTAAGTGTTCAAATTTACACTTTCATTTAAACAAATAATGTTTTTCAGCATTTTCTTGTCACATCCTATTGTGCTGTCCCAAACATGAATAAAGCAATATAGAAATAGATGGGTGCATATATAAATATGTGGACTTAAGACGATCAGCACAGATTTTAAAATTCTACAGTAAACAAAAAAAAATCGGTTTCATGTAATTAGAATGTCAATCTGAAGCGCAGTTCTGTTCAGGATATTGTTTCATATAATTTTTTGGCGTGACTGCTTTGTTTAGCCGGCTTATAAAGCTTGGTTTCGTTCGATTAAAAAAGTGATACATAAAACAATCCCACTGTCGTTATTGACGTCGAAATACCTACTTTTTATTATTCATATTATCCAACCTAATTACTTTTTAGTAATGAACTGCTAACTCCACATCCGATAAAGCGCTGGGCCTGTAAATGTTTTCCAGCGCAATTTAAGAAGGAAAAAAAATAACAAAAACGAATTAGAATAAAATTTAATATATGAAATGACGATACCGCGTAATAAGCAGCAATCGTTAGCCTCATCATCAGATCAAGAATCCTAAATTGTGTTTATGAATATGTAGCTGGATGTATTGGTCTTACCGTGCTCGGGCTGTGGTCAGTGTGAATGTGTGTGAGGAGCCATTTTGTGCAGGCTCGTCCATGTCTGAGGTTTTTTTTTTTTTCCATGCACTGTGTGGAAGTGGGAGTGAAGCTCTCTATAATCACCTCTGCACAACAACACAGGGGCAAGTGTGGCTGTACCAGATAAGAGCCCTAAAGCCATTACTTATCAAACTATTTATTATTATTATTATTATTATTATTAGCGTTATTATTATTATTATTATTATTATTATTTAATGTAACTCTGATTGTGAAGATGAGGACATGTAAACTTTATATTGTGAATGAATATGCAAAGAAAATAAGTTACTATGAAAGGAAAATTATTTTTGACATGTATAGTTGACAGGTGTGTAAAACTCCCCCTAACGGAATAAAAATTAGAAAACCAAAGAATGCATTTCAGGAGGCTGTAATGCCAGGGCGGGATAAAGACTCCAAAAGTGCCAGTGAGCATATTTGTGTTTTTACACATTTATTGTGTTGTAATAAGGTGTAATACAATGATCTGCTGAAAAAATATGTAGGCTAGAGAGAGATGTTTACACTGCATTTCATATCTCATTTAACAAATTATCACATCTTATTATTGATCAGAGCGCTTTAGTAATTCGACTAACTGATTAATTTGTGGTCATTTTTATTTAGAATTTAGCCTATCAGGAATTTTCAATTCAGTTAACATCAAAAGACTATACGTTTAATAGGTAAACTTGTATAAAGCGCATTACAACAAATTATTGTAAATTCAGTACTGTAGACGATAATCAAATATTCAGATTTTATTACGTTTTTGGTGTCCTTTTCTATCCATGATGATGATGATGATGATGATTATCTCGACCTTGACGATGAAACAAGGTAAAGCATTAATGACTAACGATTTTACTAATGAATTTTGTTAAAATGATGCGAAACGAATTTTTTAAATTTATCCTTCATTACCTTTATACGCTGTTTATAACCATTCGATTTATACAAGAACTACACACGTTATAGGAAACAAAAGCAATATTAACATTATCATTATCGGATACTCAGGTTCATGTGTGCTAGAAAATGAGTCTTCAGCAAAGCGTATTGATAGAAACCAGCATTATGAACATATCTTCATGAATAAAATACGCATAAAATAGGCTTAAATAAGAGGTGAAATCAGCTCAGTTATCGGAGAGCCTTTGATCTCTTGTCTTTTGTTAGTTCATTGCTGTGGATCTGAGTAATTTGCGAAGGATGCCCAGGGGAGATTCGCTGATGTGGTGTGAATCCCGGAGCTGCAGCTTGCAGGCCGCGATAAGACCGTATCAGAGCTACCGAGACCCCAAGCTCATCACACTGAGGATGAGAGACACACCGACAGACCAGCGTTTAACATCACTGAATGAGCCGAACATGCAGGTACACCCACCAGCACTCACTACAGACTCGCTGCAGTAATGTACACCGAAAGAATCATGTACATTAGAATCACATCATTGCAAATTTGCATAAATTATATTACACAGCCTATTCATCTACACAAATAATCATGTTTTAAAGAGTCACTTTTCCCCAGTGTTAATTTACACCCAGAGTATTTAACTAAAGTACAGTATAAGCGATAACATTTGCTGCTGCCTTCTCCATATTTCTAAATCATGACTTACTTTACAGCACACGTGTACCTTCCAAGGGCATGCTGTTAGAGCCACAAAGCAATTATGTCAATATTTAGGCAGAGCTGATTCATCAAAATGCTAGAAAATTTTGAAGTCTCCAAAAGAGAATCTAATATTCCTTCATCTTTATTCTAACCTTCTTCATGTCAGTCCTGTCGGATCTTTTTAATCAGCCATAAACATACTTTAAACCCAAGCACAATGCTCAGTGATGAATTAACACATTCCTTTAATGTCTTTAATGCGGTCTTACACGTCGTGATTCTAACAAATGAGGAAGATTGTACGCATATGAAGCCTTGGGGAATGTTCTGAACAAAACCTAACCGTTGGCGACTGTTTATATATGGGTTAAAATACACCATTATAATAACTGTTACAATGTTAAACGCTTTACCGTATAAGGTATCGATCTACAGTTCATTAATCAACAATTCAGGATCAAACCATGAATTTTTGCAACCAAATTTGTATTTTGTTTTGAATCTATTTTGTATTTTCCACCACTTTACAATATGTTTTATATCATATAGGTATTATATGATGTTTATTTGAATATGCTTTAATTTTATAGAAAACCAGAGAACAACTGTCTACGAGTCGAACAGACAGGACGTGTCCATACAACCCAGGTGAAGTCACGACTCTCTTCCTGCGGGAGACTTAAAGGGGTTTAATGATCACGACACACTTCCTGACTGTGAAGCCGGAGGCTTCGTGATGTGATTGCAACTCATAACCCTCTTTCTTTTTCATTAAGCAAGTAACGGGTTGCCATTTGTCTCCTAAATAATTTAACACAACTACTGTACGCCTCTAATTTCCTAATGAGGCCTCAGTCATTGATTCAGTGATGGGCAGCTTCACTGGAAAACCCCAGGCAACCGAGACAGCTAACATAACATTTATTTGTTAGTATGTTTATTAAGCACGGATACGTAAATGTAGTCGATAATATTAATGTTGTGTTTTAGATATAAATTTACATTTAGGGTATTATATTATAGCAAAATATTTTATTGACAATATTATAATAAATATATATGTATAATAAAACAAAGCATTAGTGTGTTAGTCAGTGGCATCTGTTTCTGCAACCACGGAATAAATTGTGGTGATGATTAAAGAAAAAAAACGAGTGAAAAATTACAGGAAAAAATATAAAGTTTATTGCTATGCTGCCCCTTACTGGTGAAATGCTGCAAAAACCCTCACCAACCCATCCTAATGTTTAGTGCTGGTCACCTTTGCTGAGACTGAAAGTCTTATAGTCTTATAAGAGACCATTTCTCTGATAAGACTAGTCTTACTTTAATTTAATAAGTTTCATTTGGAAATGCTCAATATAATGTTGAAATAACAAAAGGAAAGTAAGCCTCGGCTAAATGACCCACTGACTCTTAATTTTGCTTTGAATTCCTGATGATAACAAAACCATAACAACACAACAACAAAATCATAACAAAGTAGAACAATCATTTAAAAAAAAGAATCACAACAAGCTAAACTTGATCATATATAGCAACAAATATTCAAAGTTAATGTTCATGTCAGAAACATACAAATAACTAATGGGCATAGCTATTATTATACACAAATCAGTTTATTTAATGGCTTAAAACCATGTATGACCTCGGCACGAAAACGTCATGACTATCATCGTCATCGATATGATGAAAAACAGATTGCGCAATAGGGGATTATTATTATTTTTATATTTTTTTTAGCGCCCAAGCACTTGACATCAGCCTAATTATACGTCATAGTGCGTGTGGGCCCTCTTGTTCTTTTAAGCATTATTATTAATTTATAGGGCCCATGCACTATGACACACATAATATAATATATACAGTATATATACACTTCATGAGCTTCAGTTAGATAAACTGATTTGTACATAATCATTGCTATGCTCATTAGCTATTTGTTTGTTTATGACATGCACATTAGCTTTGAATAATTGTACATAAAATATAAAAAATGTGTGTGTGTGTATATGTGTGTGTGTAAGAATTTTATTGTAACCTACTGAGATAGATAGATAGATAGATCAACTGCATGCGCGCGCGCGCACACACACACACACACACACACACACCAATAATTGCTGAACTGAACTGTTAATTCTTTCTCGGTTTGTACAGTGGAGCTTAAATAAGCGCTGATAGCAACGATTTGTTATTGATATAAACAATATGGCGCCAGGCTCCGCCCCTGGTTTCAGCCGCGTAGGCTTTATGGACAGAAATGCCCAGCTGTCGGCTCCTCCTATTATACCTCAATGATTAGGCCCTTATTTGACGGAGCTTCTGCGTAATGTACGGTGTGATGCGATAGTGTAGTGCGATTAAGAGAAAGTGATTTGGTCAGTAGATGGCAGTAGAGTCTTAAAGTTTACATTTACGTGAAAACGTGAGAAACTCATTTCAGTGGTCGCATTTCATCTTGGTCAATAATTGTAAAAGTAAATAAATTAATGTTACTTACCGATGTTTAGTAGGACATGTATAAAGAATTGACAAGTACAGTCTGAAAAAACTTGGCTTCTGGAAAAAACGCCACGTCAGATGGGTCAAATTCTAGGCCCTTTCCAAGAAACGAAAACAACTAAGGAGATTGCTGAAACCACTAAAACTGGTTTAAGAACTGTAACCACATTATTCAAACCTTTCAAGGAAGAAATGGCGGGGGAAACATCCTGAATGAGTGTGATGGGAGATCACTTAAACACATACTCACAAAAATGGTCAACAATGAAATTAAGAGCATTTCCACATGCACAGTGCAAAGATAACTAAAGGGATTAGGACCAAACAGCTGTATAGCCTTAAGAAAACCAATTATCATTGAGGCTCATAAAAAATAGTCTTCCATGTGTTAGTGAGCACTTTCCTCATGAAAAGACAAAACATAGAATGTCAAAGGAGTTGAACTGAGTGCACATTGTGTGATAAGTATTATATATGATATAATATGATATTAAATGATGTAATATGATATATGATATTACATTATTAAGCGTGCTCCAATTATCTCTTCTCTGCCTAAGCATACATTTACAAATGTATTTATACTTCTCAGAGTAAAATATTTTCCAGCATGAGAAATACGTCTGTCCTGATGCCAGTCTTAATGGCGAAACTAATGCAGGAGCAGTTCCTAAGCTCTCAGGTGTCATGAGAATGAGTCCTGGACTTCCCTACAATCTCTGTCTGTATAGGATCATGCTGTATATCGTTAGTGGAAGGAGAAAAGGAAAGAAAGGAAGGAAGAGAGCTGGCGGATGTAGAGACTTTCTGGAAAGTCAATTGCATACAGTAGCTAAGACCCACTCACTGTTCATCACACTCACCACTCACTCTCAAAACACTTGATTAGGAGCAACTAGGTCCATAATGAATTGGCTGTTCATAACACATGCTGTATTTCTTCTGTGTAGAGTGAGTGTAGGAAAATCTAAACCAGAGAAAGCTTTAGAGTGATTTATTTTTAGTGTTGTAAAGCTTGTCTGTCCTTGCAGAGTTTTTGCTCAATTTAACTCAGCAAGCAGAGACAAGTGGAAATAACTCACAGACACTATTCTAATAAACACACAGTGTGGAATACAGTGGAAACAATGACTGAATTGGTTTTCAGAGTGGCAGTAAGAGGAGAAGCAGAATGAGGTCATGTGTCCTATAAACAATGATCAGTGGGGTCAGTGTAAAGCTCATTTGAAAATTATGCATACTAGTATTGGCGTGTGTTTCTGCATGTGTCTAATGGAAATGGAAGTGTCCAGTGCAGGATTCACTGTCTCCAGGAATGGATCAACAGGGTGAATTTCCACAAATGCCACAACTTTTCCACAGCCCATATAATATGACACAAAATGTTAGTATGATCTGCTGCAACTCCTTGACAGGAGAAAAAATTTAAATAGTTTCAAATTTAGAAACATCAGTTTATTCGAACAGTTTCACAGCAAAATTAGATCTATTTCAAAAGATGCAAGAATTATAAACGGTTTTGCTTTAATTACAACACACATTGTGTGGCCAGTTCATGTGTGAAAATTATTCCTCATGCTCCCAAAACCATTCTTTCACAACTTGTTTTGATAACCTGGTTATTCAGTACATTCAGGTAATCAGCTGACTTTATTTGACCAACTGAAGCAACCCCAGATCATAACACTGCCTCCAGAGGCTTGTAGTGGGCACTTTATGCACTTTCCTTCTTACCCTGATGCACCATTGCTCTGGATTAGGGTCAGTCTGAACATCTGAACTTTGGATAAATCATTTTTGGTTTTATTGTTAGTTTACTCACATGGCTAAGAGTCATGTGTGATGCCAAGTAGCATTCAGCTCTTTCCTCTGCTTAAAAAGCTACAGTAACAAGTGTAACTTATTTCAAAATTATAATTTCATGGGGTTTGTGAGAGCAATTTTTGTACTGTATACAAAGGAAATACAATAAATTGTCAGTGTAAAACAGCAAAGCACACAAACTATTTATTATTATTATTATTATTATTATTATTATTATTATTATTATTATTATTATGTGTCATAAATAATCAGGTGCATAACCTTTAACAGCAGTTAATTCCATTAAAAGTTAGAGCTTCTCTCCCTTTCTTAGATACATTTAGAATTATTCAGAGAGAGCTATACTTTTTCACTCTTTCTGTTGAGGTTTTTGGATGTGATTTTCTGATATGATTTTAGACCATAACAATTCCAGAAATGAAAAAGAAATCTGTGTGCATTCTGTGACAATCCATATAGCAAAAATCTAAAATTTTGTAATAATCAGTGTTAATAAATAAGTTATTTAGTTACCTTTTTACACTTTAGATCTGATCTGAAATAGGCAGTGTGCCATCTGAATATGTCAAGAAAAAATTTGACTGAGAGGTTTAAAAGAGGTTAGAAGCTGTTAATAACATGCAAGTTTTAAAATATTTGTATCAGATTCAGAGAGATGCAAAATATTTTTTGTTCATTTTAACATATGCTATTCAACTATATTATTTAAATTATTGGAAATGGGCCTAATGAAGAGACATGTCATAATATGCATGCATAATAGCTTTTAGGTTAGAAATATTTTCTCGTTTGTCCTAAAGAAGTACAAACTCTCTGACTTAATTGTATACATGATAATATATAATATTTAATAATAGCTTTGTATTTGTGTTCCCAGCTCTTATGTGCTTCAGCCATCAATCTTTATGTGTCTTGTTTCATTCTGCTCACAAAGTCAAATTGTTCTAATAATATCACAAAATTTTAGGATAGTTTTTTTTTCTCTTGTATTCATTAAGAAATGTTGAACATGCTCCCTTAAACAGAATTTTTTTTAGAAATCCACATCTTCCGATAGTTTAAAAAAAAGCTTGGGATCTTGAAGGATTTTCATGGCATGTCGTTAACAATCTAAGACTCATAAAGGTTTAATTCCACACTTAATGAGATACCTGATATTTAATGAGAATATAAGAAAACATTAAAATTATGTTGATTGAGTTAATTGAGGGAGTGGGTTTTATGCAAAAATTTGCTCTGCACGTGCATAGTATATGTTATTTTAAAATTCATGCCACACACTGTAAAAATAACCCACCTCTCCTATAATTAATGGCATAGTGGCAAAGGGGGGAACATGACGAGGGGGGAAAGAAATCACACAAACTACCTTTGAAAATATGTTACCCCAAGTTACATCAGTCTATTCAGCATAGGTGGAAGGAAATGCTATTTTCTGCTAGAGGATGATGGGTAATGATCCAGTGTCCTCAGTATTTTTACAGTTCCATATTAAAGCCATTTTTGCCCTCATTTGTTACGCGTCTGCAATCTCAGTTTTCAATGTTTACTACTTTTATCTTCTATTTTTTATTTATTTTTATTTATTTTTTTGGGTTCAGTGGGAGATAGGGCAGCAGGTTGTTAATGGCACCTTGTTCTATAACTACTTTGTTTGCACAAGATCAGGAGAACTGGCTGCACAGAGTAATATGTTTTAAATATGTATTAATTTGAACATCTTTACATCTTCATCCTCATTAAAATATTATGATTTATGATTTTACTTACATCAATCTATATAACTAGATGAATCTGATTCATTATGGAAAAAAAAGATTTTATGGATTTTAAAAAGCACATACAAATTAAAACCCACTTTACTAAACCTTTAATTATATAAGAGGTTTGGAGACTATCCCGTCAATAAATGTAAGCTTTCCTGCACAGGATGTAAAAAAAATCATTATATAATATAAGTCAGTATAGGAGCTGTCATGTTTAGTGAGAGTGGAGGCTGAGGAGATAGCACATGATTCCTCTCATGCAAGAGAACGCTTGCACCCTCACTAAGCACTACCCACACTGTCTTTTAAAGCAGCAAGGTGCACACCAACTTGTGCCGCAAACAAAAGCTGTTATTTTGTATGCAGCATTTTTCAACATTTATCTGTTAGTGGATGACTAAGGATTAACGGGTGGGAATTTGTAGATGGCCAAATTGGGCTATAAAATGTGGGGGAAAAAGCTAACAGCCTTTGTTTTGTATTAAAGGTGATAAAGAGCAGGGAACCTAAGGCATAAGGTATATACTGTAAATTCATAAAACCTGACATACACACTTTGACATCTGAGGAATGGCCTAATGTATTATATCATACTACACAGGCAGAAGAAAGATGTACCTTGGAGCCTAGACTCGTACTAAATCCTGCATGCCATGCATTCTTTAGGGCACAATGGCTCATTTTGTGAGCAGTAAAAATGGACTGAAAACGGAAAATCTTTCATTCTGAATAAGACAGCAACTGAGCACTTAAAGCAGTCTGGTTCTTATCTCACTGCTGTCTTCCTCTTACGGTTACTTCTGCTTGCTTTAAAGGAAGTGTGGGAGTCTAAGTTCATATAAGGTTGTATTTAATGGCTGAAAGTTTCAGTTGTGTGGAACATATGATCTTCCTAAAGATACTTCAGATAAGCTCATGTTTGTCTAATGAATTATATTATTATCACAGTAGTCATAATAAACAAATTGCATAAACATCTTCACTTATAATCTTTTTGACCACAGGAACTTAAGCGACTGGCAACAAATTTAGTAAGAAATAATAATCAAACTTTGTAATATGTAATTAAAAATAAGAACAAATAAAGGATACTTTCACATTTTTAATATGTGACCATCAAGTAATAGTCAGAAATACCAAAATGCATTCATAATTCATAATACAAAATTAAAAACAATATGTACAGGAACAATGTCATAAAAGTCTTTACAAAACAAAGACTTGTAGGCAGTTCTTACATCAGTGTAACATTTCATTTTTAGAAATATAATCATTAGCATAACACTTCAATCAAAATAATCCACAGTAATCTTCTGATGGCTGTTTAAACTCCAGTAAGCCCTTTTTAAAAAAACATTAAAGTCCGAATTCTGATTTAATCTCAGAATTCTGAAAAAAGTCAGAATTCTGCTCATCAGTATTATTAAATTTGCCATTGAAGAGTAAATGTAGGAAAAGTGGTTGCACAAAACAGTTCATTGTGTAATATAAAACATTTTTAAAAATGTTTATATATGAAATAAATATAAATAAGCAACTTTCACAAATGTAGTGGTAGGTATATTTAATTCATCTAAACAAGTAAATTGCACTTGATATTGCAGCAGTAAAATAAACTAAAAAGTATTTTGTAATTGTTACCATTATTTTTGTCAGGTAAATACTACAGGTTTTTCATTGTGTGTATAGTTCAAATGCCTGCCATTTAAATGCAGTAGCCAACAACAATGGCAGGTTTATGAGAAGTGTGGAGTTTTTATTGTGAAGCTGCTGCTAGATTGAATGCTTGGAAGACCTGCACTGATCAGAAGTGGAACTTGGATTTCTTTAGAGAACAGGATGCACTTCTGTATTCCTGATTAATCTAAGGAAACCGGATTTACACTAAGCACACTGCAAATGGACTACATCACTTGATCATGCTCATCCAAATATTCTGCTCTTTAAAACATGTCCAAAATGTTTGACAAACTTTCAGGACTTTCAAAATTCTAAAACTAATTTATTTAAGCAATGATATTTTCCTTTCCAGGCTGGCGTACAAATCAGCATCATTTTTTGTTGTTGTTGTTGTTTTTGAGAATGATTTTAAAACTTTTTATTGACTAGATTGTCCTTAGAGCTCACTAAACCTGATTAGCCTATAAGACAATTATTCCTTCTCCATTCATGTTTTCTACAAAATTACATCTACTGCTGTGCGTCTTCAAGTGTGTAATGAATCAAAGCATACAATTTTTTGGTCTTAGAACAGCTCAGTTTTGATCCCTCAAAAAGTTTGGAAAGCAGTACAGTAGCTTAATATATAAGCAACATTTACATTTTTTTATTGCTTTTAAAAATCATTTTGAAATATAACATGCACAGCTTGGACAACTGATTATATGTGCACCTATAATTTAGCACTGGATATGTATTTGGTGGCTTAGTGGTAAGTAAGTTTTGTCGCCTTGCACCTCCAAGGTCGAGAGTTTGATTCTTTGTGCGTGTGGAGAGATGGGTTTCCTCCGGGAACTCCGGTTTCCTCCCACTGTCCAAGACATGCACAAATTGCAAAAGGCATTCCCAAATTGTCCGTAGTGTGTGAATGAGCGTGTGAATGTTGACCGGAGGTCCTACCACAGTCGTAAAATGGGAATAAATGCAATGCTAATCACCATAGGCCTCCACAGTCCTTATTTGGACTACAGAGGTTCCTAGACTGCTGAATATACGCGTATTTGGTGCAAAACATCAATGAACAGCATCCAGAAAATATAAGGCGCCGTATAGGGCTTAAATCAAACTTCACTCATGCACACACATATGAAACACTTGCATACATATATATGAAACACTCACACACATATATATACTACTAACTGCTCAAACAACTACATATGAAATGCGTGCACACACATACATACTTTCCGCGCACATACATACATACTTTCCGCGCGCGCGCGCGCGCACACACACACACACACAATACATACTCTCACAAAGCGAACTGTAGCCGTGTAGGGAACGAGTGAACAACGGATCTTCAGTTTAGAGGAAAAGGGAATGGATAATTTCCTATGAGTCATTACATATCACTGGAGTGTGAAAAAATTTAACTCGAAAAATAATTTATATTTGTATTATAATTATTATCGAGGACGACATCGTATAAATAGGACACAATAATTTACATTTTAATTTAATTAAGAAACCATTCGTATTATATAGGCTAGTAATTTGTAATAAATAAATACATACATACATTTCCGTTACGTACATCATGTAACTTAATCGAATAATTTATTCGTAAGTCATAAACGTTTCAATGCCTTATATGTTTTTTAATGGTATCAGTTTTTGTTTCAATAAATATTCTATATTTAATGTCCGTAGCGTGAATTTTCTACAGCATCTGCGACAGGTATCCGAGGTGCTTGTGTTACCATGGTAACGCAAAAAGGAAGTGACGTTGCGTGGTGTTTTGAATGGTGGAATTTTGTAGAGTGAAGTTCCCTTATCAGACATTTCCTGCGCAGGGAGTAGGGTGTAGTAATTTCAATGTATATGAACTTCATTCTCCCTGATTAGTAGCGTGTTAAGTTTAAAATGAAGAAGTGTGTCCGAGCTAAGTTTTAAGCTAAGAGAATAAGAGTTTTAGCTTGTTGTGTCCGCTGCACCTTGATACACTTACCGGTCCGGGCCC
>JAQMYJ010000007.1:12627848-12640276 GCA_030014305.1 Clarias laeviceps
ACTGAGAATCTCATAGGTGAATGTGCGTGAAGAGTTTGTATGTGTGTGCGAGCGCGAAAAGTATGTATGTGTGTGCGCGGAAAGTATGTATGTGTTTGAGCAGTTAGTAGTATATATATATATGTATGTGTGAGTGTTTCATATATGTGTATTCAAGTGTTTCACATGTGTGTGCATGAGTGAAGTTTGATTTAAGCCCTATACGGCGCCTCATAAGAAAATAACTGCACACATGCTCTGAATACAGAATCCACTCATGAAGAGGATTTGAATCGGACAGGATGCAGGTCGCTAAAACTGTCCAGCTCTATTAAACTATTAGAGTAGTTTGCCGCAAACTAGCGACGAATCTCCCTAGCTATGCTAGCTCTCTCCATAAAGCCTATTAATAAAACATATAGCCTACAACAGGGTTATGCAGCGGGTCGATAAGCCAAATTCATAAAGCAACAAATATGGCGCGGACATATGAAGTGCCCGTATGTGTGACGTCATGTGATCGTCAGCTATCGATCTATCCATTCGCACAACAGGGTTTTAAGAACAGCAGATAGCAATTATTTGTTTTGATAAAACCCGGACTCCACGCCAGACTCCGCCAATGGCTTCAAAACAGATGCGTTCTTCTACGGAAATACATATTAAAAGGACATGATAAAAAACACTTCTTTTAAAACCTCTTTTTGTAATGTACAATGTGATGTACTGTATATATGGGGTGATGAAGAGGATGTGATTTGATCAGTAGATGGCAGTAAAGTCCTACATTTCATTCCATGGTCTTTCCTGATTTTGATTTCGCTCTACATTATAAAATATGCAATAATCTCCTTTGAACAGTCGATGTTGAAATCATTTGTTGATAAGTATCTTCTTCTTATGCTCTGTAAAGCCTTTATAACGACTCTAACCTAAGGTGCTGTTAATTAGACTGGTAACTTTAAATAGCCTAAACTTTTAAATGAAGTAAATTTTGGTCTTGGTTTTCTGGGAAGGTCTTCATGAGAGAAAGTTTCATCTGGATGGGTTTTGCAAATGCATTTAACAATATTGTTCTTGGTAGAACTATTCCAGAACATCTGACCTTCATATTTTTACTGACTGTTGTTGTTGCTGTTGTGAATTACATAATTCCATATGTGTCATTTCATAGTTTTGAAATCTCCAGTATTGCTCTATAATGTAGAAAAGTAAATAAAAACTTGTGTCTACATTTTTGACTGATACTGTAGACATTTCCATAAAAGCCTAACAGTAAAAGCTTTTACACAGTAAAAAAGTGAGAAACTGATTTCAGCACTTGCTGCTCGTTACCCACATGGTAGATAATTCTAAATAAATAAATAAACAAATGTCATTTACTCATGTTTAGAATGATTTTATAGATTTTTAATCTCAATATTGCAAAATTTACAAATATATGTAAATTGCAAGTACACATATGAAAATATTTTCTACATTGTAACTACAATATATGTTTGACATGTTTGAGGTAAACAGTAATGTGATTTTAAACAGTTATAAAGTGGTTTAATAAATTAAAGCTCCATGCTTTGGGGTTGTAGACAAAAAATTTTTTTTTAATTATGATACAATAATAAGTAACTGCACATCTAGGGTTTCTTCTAAATTGGTACTATTCTGCTGTAGAATCTTTAAGGGTTTCTCAAGAAAGTCAAAATTAAGATCTTCTAAGGGGTTTAAAGTGTGTTAATGTTAGGTGTCATTTATATTATCTATCTGAAAAAATAAGCTACAGAATATCTCATGAATAACCAATAAATAGACAGTATTGATTTGTAATGTACTCTAAAATGTCCACTCGATGGCAGCCTGCACCAATTCCCTCTTCTCTGCCTAAGCTTAAATTTACAAATGCCTAGAAACTTCTAAGAGTAAAATACTTTCCAACATGAGGAATCTGTCTGTCCTTGTGCTATTTACAATGGCAAGACAGACTCAGGATCAGTTTCTAAGCTCTCAGATATCATAAGCATGACTCCTGGTCTTCCCCACGTTCTCTGTCCGTATAAGGTCATGCTGTTTGTCTTTAGTGGGCCGAGAAAGAGAGGTGGGGTCCGGGAGACTTTCTGGAAAGTAATTTTCATCGAGAAGAAATTCTTTCCACTCAAACCAGGTCAGCCAACCCCTCCACTCACCCATCCACTCACTCGACTGTTCATTCCACTCGTTCTTCAACCACTCGATCAAGAGCAACTAGGTCCATATGTCAGGCAGCTCATTACACTCCACTCGCTGTATTTCTTTCTCCGCGGAGTGAATGCAGAAAAATTTAAACCAGAACCTGGATCAAAAGGAGTGGGTAGCCAGTCTTCATGTTTGAACTAAACCTGTAACTGAGCGACTCCATAAAACAGTTGATTTCAGTAAATTTTTAGTGTTGCATGGGGAAGTGTGTCTGTCCTGGCAATGTTTTTGATTATTTGAACTATCAACAAACTAAGGTATGCAAGCTCAACACACATACAGTATACTACATAAACACACAGTGTGGAGTACAGTAGCCTCAGGGAATGAGATGGTTTTCAGAGTGGCTGTGAGATGAGAAGCAGAATGAGGTCATGTGTCCTACATAAACAGAGGCAAATGGGGTCTATATAAAGCTGTTATTTTGAACATGACGCTTCTTACTATCGGAAGACATTTCAGCATGTGTCGAGGGGAAATGGAAGTGTTGTACAGAGTTCAAGACCTGGCCTCCAGGAATAGATCGACGGGTTGCCATTTTCCACAGTTGCCACAGCCCTTTAACAGCCCATATAATATGACACTGAATGTCACTGTGATCTGAGCAATTACAACTGATAGGAAAAAATTCTTACTTGTGTTGATTTAGACAACTCTTCTGAAATAAGACACTTAACATGATGTCTGATTGTGTCACTGCAGTGTTATCATTGGACTAACCCTAAGTAGGTGTAAATGAAAAGGTTAAAATTAGACTGTTAACATGTACTGGAGTGAACTTTGTAAGAATGTAAGGCATGCTGGTGTATTTGGTAGAGTTTCCAGCTCTCCCTGTGTCTGTGTGGTTTCCTCCAGTGGTCATCCAGTTCCCTGGCAAAACCATGTCAGACTGGTTATATTAAATGTCCTCTGTGTGTGAATATCTGCCTGATTGTACTGTATGTGTACATGGTACTGTGTAATGTACTGGCATTTTGTTTGGGATTTATTCCTACCATCATACCCAGAGTTCCTGGAGACACCAGGATAAAGAAGTTTCCAATTAATAAATGGAGACCTTCTAAAATGCAATTCTTTTTTTTTACAGTGATGATATAATGCATGCCATGTTGCAAAAATAAATAAATAAATAATAATAATAATAATAATTGCCACCTTGATCAGAATTCAGTGGAATGTGGTAGACAGCAAACAAGCTTTAAATGCTTTATTTGTTTAAATTTTTAAGTTATTAACATTCCATAAACCTGTCCAATGAAAATGAAATGTTCATGACTAAAAACTAAACAATCATGTGATTCTCTACACACTGACAGCCAGCTTTATAAACCGGCTATTTTAGGATGTGTGAGTTGGTTCCAGTGGGTGAGAATGGCTGTGTGTATGTCTGCGTGTGTGTTTGTGTGTCTGTATGATGACGCGTCTGCGACTGCATTTGCCAGAACGAGATATGAGATAAAAAGCTGCGGAGGTGTGTTGTGTGTGTGTGTGTGTGTGTAGCAGGCTGCAGATGTGTGCGATCTCTCTCATCTCTCCAGGTTAGAAGAGTGAGTCATCGTCATCTCGGCAGGCAGCTCAGTCGCCTCCTCTTCGCCTCTATAAATACAAACCCACGCTATATTTGGTGTGGAGGGGGCGCTGTAGCTCAGCGTTCCCCTTCTACCGTGTGTGCTGCTGTATGAATCATCATCAGCCAGGTCACAGCGGCTTATTCACAGCCTCTGCTGCGTCTTGTGGGAAAAGATCACTAAGGAATGAGGCAGATTCAGAGCCAAGCAAAGGCTGGATCGTCTCCATGTGCAGGGGTGGAGTGTGTCTATCAGCTGGCTTTAACATATTCATGGATCATCCAATTTCTTATTAGCTTCCTAACACGTTGCTTGGAGGCGTGTGTGTGTGTGTGTACGTGTACGTCTGTGTAGTGTGTATGGCTGTGTAGTGTGTATGTGTTCTCGTGAACCTCAGGTGTTGATCTTTGACCCATTGGCTCTTTTAAGTGTCGCGCCCGGAGAGCTTTGGCTGACGGGGAGGGGCGTCTGTATGTCAGACAAAACTGTCGGAGGTGAGACGGGTCTGAAGAGATGCTGTTTTGACAAGCATGTAGTTACCCCGCCGCAGGGCACGTTTCTGTGCACACACTCACTCACTCTCACCCACCCCCACAGACATAATAGGGGGATGTGTTTTTACCTGCCAGACATGCTAATGCAGTCCACGTTAGATGCCATCATTATTAGCACGTTAGGAACAAAAAAAAAGACACTGTAAACCGTTAAATATAATTCACATAGAACAATACTTTTTAAATAAGGATTTATTTTGAACACATTTACATTTTTAACATCCAAGTTGGAAACAGCTTTGTATCCATCTACTGTTCCCATTAGCTAGCCAACTAGATAACTTTTGGTAACCTGGTGTGTCTTGTTAGTAGTTGATGTCTGTAATATCGGGTGTAATGTCTATAATTGTCCGTTGCAGTGACAAAACAATGTAGTTCAGAAACCAGTGAATTACTGTTCCTAATCAATAAGGTATTAATATTAAGCGGTACCTCGCCATACGAATTTACTCCATTCCAAGGCAAGTTCTTAAGGTGAAACTCTTTATTGCGGAACGGATTTTCCCACAGGAAATAATGTAAATGCAGATAATCCATGACAGCCACCCAAAAATATTACCAATATTACAAAATTTCAACACTATAATCATGTTTTTGCATATAACAACAATCAAAACGTTTAGAAAATATATGTAAATTAAGTAAAATATGAAATAAATAGACATTAAACCTCACCCTAATTTATGATTCCTCATGGCACTGGCACTGAAAGTGGCTCCCTTTACTTCTTGCACCTATGGTACCTATGGTGCTATGTCTCCGCTAAATCATAAACATACAAAAATTAACTTTTTTTTTTACTCACTTTGCTTTGGACATATGCTGCATATGGTTTGGGCACTGGCTGGGAATCGAACCCAGGGCTTCCACATAGCAGGCGAAACACCTACCACTGAGCCACTGAGTTTCTAATAGTCTTAAAATTGGTCTAATGGATGTGATTATGACCAGCACAAGTTCATTATGCTTCCTGTATCATTTGGTTCCCCACAAAAGTTCAAAATAATGCATAAATACATACAGTAAATATGGAAAGTGTAGCTTAACCTGATTCAAAAATAGATTTTAATATAATATGTACACATTTTACATGTTTAAAAATCAAACAGCATGAGTACATTAAATCATATTATGTTTTTTTTCCCCAAACAATATTATTTAACACAGATTAACGCTAGCATCATGTTTGGAGAATATCCCTTAAATAAACACTGAAAAATAACTGTGTATTGGACAGGATGTAAAAAGTCATTTCCAGTATAGACGCAGTCATCCTTAGTGAGAGTGCGAGCCAGCCATAGGTGAAAACAGATTATGTACCGTATGTGTTTTATCCTGTCCTCTTAATCGCTGGCTGGCTTTGAACAATGGGGCAGCTTGCCGGCAGGAGGTCGGCCCCCTTTGCCCCCGGGGTGTGAGTGGGGGGGTTGGAGTGAGCAGTTGGGGGCATGAAAAGGAGGGGGAGGGCACGGGAGGAGGGGAGACCATGCTGTTTGTGTATTGTAACGGGGGATGGGAGGTTGCCACAGCTCCTCAAGCAGGAATGTGTTTACCTCACACACACACACACACACACCTCCCCTTTTCCCTGACCCCCATCACAGTTCCCAGGATGGCTCCTGGTTTAAGGGTTGTCTAAAATGGCCCCCTTGTCTCTGGCCTTTTGTTGATCTCGTCAACACTTGACTCCTTGATAAGTTTCAAGGCATGAAGTATTAAAGTTTGGTGGCTCTCAGCGACTCATCCTTGCTTCTGACTCAGTTCATTCTACTGTTCTTCACTCCCAATTGAAAGCTTCCAAAATCTTCATGTGTGTTTGATTGGTTCTTGTTTTATGCTTCAACACCCACACATTGGGTTTCAGTCAGATCACTATTTTTTTTCTGAAACTCCACTGCGGCCTCCTGGGTAAAATTAACCCATTAATCGTTTCTCATTTCCCTCAGAGAAGAAAAGAGAATGTGTGCTGTGAGAAGGATAATATCCCATACGCCTTAGGGGTGTGATGGAGGTCCTTTGAGGTCACTGAAATAATAACACACACACAAGCAGCCTGCAGCTCTCGGTGTAATTACATTGTTTGGGTTGTTAATGCCGCTTCCCTAACAAACAAATGCAAACAAACTGCCAGACGTCATCTCGCCTGTCTTGTTCATCACTGTTTACCCCATGGCCTTATTCTTCCACTAAAGACAAAACTCTTTTCTATTTCTTTCACCAAATGATTATTCCTAATGATCAGTTCTCTTACTGATATCACATAAGAGATACTCGAGATACCCTTGAATCTACTCAGTTGGATGTTAATGAAATTCCTCAGCTTTAATTTATATCCTACTCTCTAGGTTGTGTTTAGACACTC
The DNA here is from genome assembly GCA_030014305.1 of Clarias laeviceps. NCBI lineage: Eukaryota > Metazoa > Chordata > Actinopteri > Siluriformes > Clariidae > Clarias > Clarias laeviceps. The sequence goes on from JAQMYJ010000007.1 coordinate 12,634,541, forward strand.
AGTCTGATATATAATTTTCTCCTTCATGATAATTGAAGGATGTTCAGGCAATCAAGGACATTATAAATTATAGTCATAAGATCCATTTATCCTTTGAGAGAGAAAGACCACATAGGACACATGTTGAATAAAATGACATGACAATTTTAGGGTTAAAAGGGTTGTTTTATATTAAATTTGTTTTAGAAATGCAATCAGAGCAGGTTATATATTTTAAAAATGAGATGTTATTACAAAAACAAGCATTTTAACATTATCTAGTTCTGTCACATGAACTTTCCAGCACATTTAAGGAGTTTGTGACAACTGTGGCACCATGGACACTTGTGGGCTACATAAAATAACTGAATAACCATTACCAAAATCAGTGGAAGCAAAGTTAATCACTGGGGTTTTCTAATTTTAAGTAATGTAATGACATGCTAGCTGTCATTTACAGTGAAAGGGGAAGAGAAACAAGTGGTTTCGCTATGGTCTCCTAAGTGAAACCTGTGTTGATTCACATAACATTTGTGTTAATAAACATGATCGCAGATGTGGAAGCCTGATCCTTGCTGGACGAGTTAAACTGCCTGAGTGAAAGATTTATAGCTCTTAGCTCATGATGTGTCACTCTTGCTGAACCTGTTAAACACCTAAATTTCCAGAGTAATGCTGTTAGGATTTTTCTCATGCCAAATGTTGCCTTGACAACAAACCTAACACTTCCTTATCAGAAGGTTCTATGCAAACAGGCAGTTCCTTATCAAACTGCTTAGTCACTGTTGCAGTGGGAAAGAACCATACTACACAAAGCTCTACATGGTAGTTAATGGAGTTTGACCTATTACATCACCACCACCTCATCATTATCATTGTATGCTGCCTGTTGACTTGACTAGTGTAAATGATAGGATTGAGAAGATTGTGTTTATAACTTAATAGGATTAGTGTTTATAATACTTATGATACAGTATAGTAGATCTTTGGTTGTATGTAAAAGTGTGTTCTGATTGTTAGCCTGCTCTGAAAACCGAACTTTCCTTGCAATCATAGAATAACTAGATTTTTGACCTAGTAACAATTTTGTGACCTTTCAAGATCTGGCTGGACTTCATTAAAAATATGTTTTTTTGTTTTGTTTTGATCGTGCTTCAGTGATCCCATTCCTTTTTTTTGCCCTACTCCACCCCAAGCCCCACCTACACACACATGTGACGTACAGTTCTGACATTAATATGTCCTTGCTTTTCCTCATAGTGCTGAGCTTTTTATTGCTACTTTACTGTGTACATAAATAGTAGCAGTCATACAGGACTAGCAGCTGGGCACGCACTCACACACGCACACACACACACACACAAAGATGAGAGAACAGGATAAACATACTCAGCTGTTCATGACATTTAGAATTACAATACTTCTGACACACCTACACACACACACATATGTATATATACACACACACAATTTATATAATTTCAGTTGTACCTACTATAGGACGCGATGCCCCAGCGGCTCGTTTTTGATCTCCACGCACTGAGATGGAGACAGAGACAGACGGGCAAGTGAGAGAATGAACGATAATTACAGAGAAAGGTAGCGCTAAACCAGGAGTGCATCAAAGGGCAAAAAGACAACAGCACAGGCTGAGACAGAGAAGGATAAAGAAAAGGGATGAAGATGAAGAGGCGACAGGAAACATGACAGTGAAAGAGAACAGAGCATGTGGGCTAAAAACGAAGGTGGGGGGAAAGGGTGTTGTGTTGGTGTGTGAAGGGGGAACAAGGCTGATGTTGGAAAGGAGCTGTGTGTGTGCATGTGTGTGCAAGTGTGTTTGGCTGGACTGGAACAAGTGTGTTTCTATGAATGGTGAGTAATGTTCTCAGGAAGTAAGGGATTACAGTTATAGCAGCAATACAAAGGCAGAGAGAAAAAGAGACTGGAAAAGTTCTGTTGTATTCCTGTCTCCTCTTCGCTCTCCTCCTCTTTCTGTTTTCCTGAACGATAACCCCATGGTTACACAGAGGTCCAAATTTTTCCAAAATGTCAGCAATTAAAAAAAAATTATTAAAAAAAAAATTATAAATTTCACTGCACCTTAAGTTATCTGTTTAGTGCTTATTACTACTAAAGGTAGTGTTTTAAAGGCTTAAAACAGTATGAAACAGAATGAAACCAGAATTTGGAGAGGCATTGGAGTACACCAGCTATATAGTAGATCAGGATAATTAACTAATGTACCTATGCCTTCATAAAATACTCCAACTATAGCCTAGCTGGGTAAGATTATGCGCAGAGGGGTTGTGATTTTTCAATAAATATAGTAAATGGCAAAATAGTCATCTATAAGCTGGTGTTAATGCTGATGGTTATCACTGCAGCAGCTAAACATTACCTAAACAGCTTGCAAATGTAGGTAATGTTTAGCTACTTAGTGTCTAGAGATTAGCAAGAGTGAAGGCTAGTGCCACCATACCACAGTACTACTGTAGCACTTTCGCACTCAAAGTGACATCATTGCTGACATTACCTTTACCAGTAATGTCTGTTCTTTGCATCCATTTAACTTGCAGCATTGAAACTGCATTCCAAGTTACTGTTTATTAGGTCTTGATACTCAGAATTCCACAAACATTTTGAGAGTTCAAACTTCTTCCCTTGAATAAAGCACAATTCGTGTATGAAAGGAGCACAGGAATCCATGTGTAGTGTGTTGGTATTAAAGTTTCACATTGGAACAGAGTATTTTGGGTGTTGTGGGATTTTGTGATTACACCACATCTTATTATGGGAAAAATATATCTGACACCTAAAATCCCATCTGTACACAAGCTGCTGAGGAAATACATGAGCAGGACAGTCCCACCCTTTCCTTTCTGCTATCTCACACACACTTTCACATACATCCACGAACGAGCACATTTTAGCTACGCTCTTTCCCATTGCCTCATCTGTCTACACGTGCATGGACGCCAACACAAACAATCACGTACGTGCTTCAGTGAGATTTGCTACTGATGTCAAACAAGGTTGCACTCCCCCTCCCCCACATGGCCGCCACAGATTCACTGAAGTCACGCTGGGAGAGCATCTGTCACCCTCCACCACCGCCTCCACCCGGCCCCAAGCTCCTGTGTCCCTCTGATCTCCCCCTCTCCTCTACTCTGGCCTTTGTTTCCTCTCTTAGCTAAGCACCCCCTACACACACCTACTCACACACACATACACACACACACACAAGCTGCCTAATTCACTCCTTCACCAATTTGTCACACATGTACAGTTGATCGTCTAGCCAGTTCTGGATGCTGTCCGTTTGCCATGCTTGATGGCTACATCAGATGTTGTTGATTATTCAATATGCCTTTGTATATTTTGGGACACATGGTGCTGTTCTGAGATCAGTTTTCCAGACTAGTTCCTTTAGAAGACACAGTGGGTGGTCCTGGGAGCTGTTAATTATGAGCAGGTTTAAGCACAAGTTGCACTTTTTTTTTTTGCCCTGTGATTTTTTTCAAAATCAGGCGATTGTGGCCAGTCCTGATGTGACCAGTCTCTTGTGGAAAAACAGTGGTTCAGGAAAGAGCTAAGTCACCTAGTTTGTTTGATTAAATAGGTTGGCTGATTTTTAGGGTTAATCTATATTAAATCTATGTCAAGGAGGAATTTAACTACTTGAAATCCCTTTACTTCTGAATTCAAGTGCACAGCATTATTTCTTTTATATTTTCCAACCTGACTATTCTTCATACTGGAAGCTGCACATTTCTTACCTAGTTAACTGTACCTACCGTAGCTATTTACGGCCTGGATACGAAGAGACCATAACTGAAAGCCAGTTGTGAGCATCTGTAATAATAATAATAATAATAATAATAATTGTAATTCATTTTATTTATAATGCACTTTATATTTGAAGCAAATCTCAAATTGCTACAAACTATTTCAACCCAAAAGCCCTTAAAAAAAGATAAGTTTTAAGACCAGATTTAAAATCATCAACAGTCTGTAGCGTCCTCAGATACTCTGGAAGAGCACTCCATAGTCTAAGTGCCACTGAGCAAAAAGCCAGATCTCCCATAGTATGTAGCTTGGTCTTCGGAGGTTTCAGAAGATGTACTGAGACTGAGTGCGTGTAGATGTTATGTGAAGTAATCATTTCTTGGAGATAGGGAGGGGCATCCCCATAGACCCGCTGGTGGGTAAGGATGCCAAGCTTGTATTCAATTCTGAATGAAACAGAAATCTGTATACTGCTCATACAGTAAAAAAAATAAGGGTAATTAGTGCAATCAATCTATTATGTTACATGACCAGGCGAAAAAAAATGTAGTGGCTAGCTTTACATATACATGTAAGGAAGCAAGCACCTGTGCTAACTTTGACTGATATTTATTTATACTGATTTACTGGTTACTGATTGATATTTGTTGTTAGGTAGGATACATTTAGCTAGCAGTTAGGAACTAACTGACTGATTTTTGGGAGGAAATTGGTTAACAAGCTAAAGAAAAAAGGTAGATGTTTATAATTGTTGTATGGGCCAAATGGGTCATGCTACCATCAGGAAGGTGACAGAGATCACCAAATACCAAATGACTCCACTTCCCTTGACACATTGGGAAACTCTGAGGGGAAACCCAAATCTGCGGATTTAAGCCAAGGCCAGTGTTAGCATTAGCCTAAGATTTGTAAAATACTTTCAGATAATATTGTTAAACACAGACAGACATGTAAACATAAACTGTCAGTATCTGTGTGTGTGTGTTTGGCCTGGGCAGTTAGGTGCAGTTCTGGGTTCCTTCTGACAATCAGTATAAAAAGGTGTGGTATAAGATTAGTACACATGTCTTTGCTAGAAAAAGAGAAGGCCATACCAACAAAAACCTGACATGAACAGATTATATGACAGATTGATTATCTATTTACATTCACAGCTAATTGTTTACCAGGCAATCTTTTCTGTAGCTCATTGAAAAGATTTTTCACCTCAAAACGTCTCTCGGTATACACCAATCAGCCATAACATTAAAACACAAGACATTATGACCAATTTTGTATGGGTTCCCCTTGTGCCACTACAGCATCTCTGGCACCCTTGGGGTATGCCTGCTAAAGACCTCTGGGGGGTTGTTGTGGTATCAGGCACCTGGACATTGTGGTGTATTCTTTGGGTGCTGTTGGGTGAGCCTCCCTGTATTGGACTGGTTCGTCTGGTGCATTCCTTGGATGCTTAGTCAGATTGAGATCTGGGGAATTTGGAGGCCAGATCAACAATCTTGAACTCTTTGCCTGTTAAGCCTCATACATGGCAGGCTGTGATGCACTTAGTGTTCTTATACGTTTCTATCGTGGCCAGCATTTATTTATTCATTCATTTATTCTTTTACAATTTTTGCTGCACTGGTTTTCTGTGGGATCAGACTGGACAGGCTGGCCTTTAGTCTCCACAGGCATATAAGAGCCATGGTTGCCCATGATCTCGTCACTAGTTTACTGGTTTACAATTAATAATCAATGTTGTTCAATTCACCTGGTGGTGGTATTAGTCCAGAATGTGCAGAATGTGCAGAATGTAAAGCATACTAATTTGTCAAACTTAATTTGCAGGGTAAATAATGTTAACATAGATGATCAGATGCTAACTATGAACTAACTATAAAGCCTCCGTTTGCTAACCTTATCTATCTCTATTCTAGTAAAGTGAGTGCTAATACTTGTAGTGAGAATGAATAATCTACTCTTATATATATA
>JAQMYJ010000007.1:12644797-12656217 GCA_030014305.1 Clarias laeviceps
CGACATACACACTTTTACTTCTGAGGAATGGCCTAGTATAATATATCATACTACACAGGCAGAGGTAAGATGTACCTTGGAGCCTGGACTTGTACTAAATCCTGCATGCCATGCATTCTTCAAGGCACAATGGCTCATTTTGTGAGCAGTAAAAATGGACTGAGGACGGAAAGTCTTTCAGTTTCAGTAAAAGTACTTAAAACTGTCTGGTTCTTATCTCACCACTGTCTTCCTCTTACGGTTTCTTCTGCTTGCTTTAAAGGAAGTGTGGGAGTCATGTAAGTTCATGTGAGGTTGTACATAATGGCTGGAAGTTTCAGTTTTGCACCCTACATGTGGAACATGTGATCTTCCTAAAGACACTTTACATAAGCTCATGTTCGTCTAATGAATGATATTATTATCACAGTAGTCATAATAAACAAATTACATAAACCTCTAAACTTTTTCACAACTGGTATAGTAGTTAGCACTGTCGCTTTGCACCTCCAGGTTCCGGGTTTGATTCTCGGCCAGGCTCGATTCCCGTCTGTGTGCATGGAGTTTGCATGTTCTCCCCCGTGCTTGGTGGGGAGAAGTGTGTGAATGATAGTGTTAGTATGTGTGTGTGCCATGCTCTAAGTCTCCTGGGATAGGCTCCAGGTCCCCGTGACCCTGAATACAGGATAAAGCGGTAAAGAAGAGTGAGAGTGAGTGTCATCTGAAATGTGTGCTCTGAAATAAGGAGAAAAGGAAAGAAGATACTTTCACATTTTTTAATACGTGACCATCACGTAATAGTCAGAATAGTAAATAACAAAATACATCGATTCATAATACAACATTGAAAATAATATGTACAGGAACAATGTTACAAATGTACAAGTCTTTATAAAACAAAGACATCTGGAGGAAAACCAGTGGCCTCAGTCTTGCAGACTCTTGGTTTGTAGGCAGTTCTTACAACAGTGTTTTTATAAATGTAATCATAAGCATAGCACTTCACACAAAAACAATCGTCCATTGTGAAGATCCATCGTGATCTTCTGATGGCTGGTTAAACTTAACTGTTGAAAAGTTTAATTCCGCTCAATGACGTCATTTCCTTTGACGGTGTAATTCTCTGTAGTAGCACCAACACGTTAACATTCCTCGGCTTTACAACACGGGCCGCGTTCCAAATGGCTCTTTAGTCCCCTTATGAGAACACCACATAGTGTATGGCATAATTAGCATATAGTGCACTAAACAGAAGCCGATTTGGGACTGGGCCGTGGTGAAAACACTGCAGCCGGGCTTTTACTCGATAGCACCGCGCGTGTGGTGGGGAGATCCCCGTAACCACGTGTTTTAGAGTAACCCAGAAATACGGCAGAAACCACCACGTGTGAACACTTCTGTAAAGTCTTAAACGTGTTTTTCCCCTAAAACGCGACGATGGCTGTGCTCCATGGATTGAGATTCTTTAGCATTTGGTCACAGCAGATTTGGCCCGAGTCCTCGGTCTCTTCCTGGGTGTCCTCTTTCGCGCTGTCTTTGCTTAAAAGTCCAGAAAAACTAGACCCGAAAATGTTGATGAGGTTCGACACGTTGCTTGTTTCCATCTCCTCACTTTCCTCCTGATCCGTGGTGGCTGTTTTAGTCCGTTTTAAAGGAGAAGCAGTGCTGGCTGGGGTCTTATCGGCGCTTCGTTTCCTGTGTGAACAGGGGCCGGGTTTCGGAAGCTGTTCTGAACTCCCTTCCGTTAGCGTTTCACGATCCGAAGTGTCCACCTGGGTCGGATTAGATTCACACTGAGTTCCACTACTAACCACAGGGGTCTCTGTCGATGGCGGAGAAACATCAGCTGTATCATTAGCGTTAGAGTCGAGTGGAGCCTCAACCTGTGACTGGCTCTGAGCACAGCCGGCGCTCTCGGGCTGCTCGGGCCGCTCACACTCCTTCTCCTGCACTCCGTCCGCCAGCTCCCACTCTCTGCTCTCTCCGTGCTGGGAATTCAGACACACTCCGCTGTAATAGTCACTCAGGTAAACCTGGCGGGCGCTCCGGAGGACCAAAGACACCAGAAGATTTTTGTGCAGCTTGATGCCTCCGCGCTGGACTCGAGAGTTGTAGATTTTCCCCAAAGAGATGCTCATGATCCGGTGCGCCTCCACCTTGTATTCCATGACGGGATCGATAAAAAAGGCTCCGAAAAGTCAAATAGTAAAAGGTTCAACACAGCTCAGATTCGATCCGCTGTTTCGAATCTTATCTCAACAGTGTCAGCTTTAAATAGCTACTGAAACACATACAGCGCCAAAAAAGAACTCCCGTCAACTGTTTCAGGAGTACTTGTTCCTCTACTAGGCAGATTCGGACTCGTGTTGCTTTCACGACGTAGCGACGATGAATACGTAATAGAAGGATCGCATCGGTAAAACCTTAATGTTGTTATTTTGGGTGATAATTTGGGATTACATTACCCCTCTAATTCTATCACGAACCCAGCAGCAGCCTAGAGAGGAATGAGACCGTTGCTATTTTTAGACCGTTTTTATACTTGAACGTAAACGCGCACGCGGGCCAATCGCGTCACGAGATAAACGATACCAACGTTCGGCTTTCCGCCCCGCCAAATCGACATGGACCAATAGCGGCGCGTTATGCAAATGAGCCATATTTCAACGCGAGCATGGACAATTATTTAAAGACACACGAATGTTTTTAGGACGAGGAACTGAAATTTTTTAAACAATTAATTCACAAAAATAAAAAAAAGCGAAAGTGTTAAAGCAAAAAACACAACATACAAATAAATACTTCACTATTACCGTCTGATGTACTCAGACAACGATTTGTAGGCAAGCATATTAAAGGTTAGCCGCGTTTAAAATACTAACCAATATGTTTTAGTAATTTATGACAAGGGATATTTCAATTCAAGACGGGGATAATAAAGCTGTAATGTAGTGCGTTATTGTATTGTTATTATTAACAGAAAAGAAATGGGAATACATTTAGTTTATAAGTACGCATTTGAAGGTAATATATTAGATAAACAACAATTAGAAAGTGTGACGTTATGTGATCTACATCTGGTGACGACACTTAAAGATCCTATAAATTATTTAAATCGGTTGTATCTTGTTTTAGGTAGGGCAGGATTAAAATCCTCTCTGCGCCTTTAACCCCCCCCCACCCCCACCCCCCAACTTCCTGAACTGATGTAATGGTTTGAGTGTCTGCTACAGCATGGTCACGTGATCGCTATTGTGCAAACCCCGACGGTGGAAATGTGAATGGAGCCGTTAGTAGTGAAGGGGGGAGGGGAGCCATGGGGATTTGTTTTTAGGACACAGTTAGCCGAATGTGATATTCACTAAACAAATAAAAGCGAAACAAGATTTGCGATAACTATTTAAATCCAAATCAACGCATGCGGCAAAGATATTATTAAAATGAGAGGTTATTGTAAGCTCGGATGATATAAGGCTTATAAACAAAAACAGACAGAATGACGTAATAGGCTTTTAAGCGCAGTGCTTGTTTACTCACGTCATGGATTAAAGACAGATTTTACAACTTTATACTCCAAGTACACGATGTACAAAGTTTCCTCTTTTATGTGTGGTAAATTCCAATAAGGTAGTGGATCAAGAAAATTCATATGCAGCACATGAATAGATCCATTCATTCATGTTCAGTTAGTGCTTTATACTGGTCAGGCTGTTGGAGGATCCAAGCTCTGGGAACATTAGGCTTAAGAGAAAAATACACCAGTTCATTGCAGGGCACCATGTACATACACACATTTAAATGCTTATTCACATCTAGGGACAATTAGATTCTCCCACACATATGCCTTTTTGGAGGCGTGAGAAAGCTGGAAAACTCATAGGAAACCTATGTGGCCATGAAGATAAAAATGTGATTCACGATACAGAGAGCATTCTGAGCTCAGGATAGTACGAGGGACCCTTAAGCTGGTAGGCAGCAATACTTCCTTAAACAAATATAACTATGACAAAAGGGGTAGGTTTATGACTGTCATTTAACTAATGGAAAATTGTGGTGCTGTTATGATATGGGAAGTATTGTACTGGGATGGTTTGCATGCACTTTTCCCCCTTCACAGGATATGTCACTGCAAGTAAATTCAAAGTTTTTCTGGCTAATCTTCTTCATCAAAGCATGAAGCTTTACCTGATGGTTTGTTCTCTTTCAATAATGAATCAATCTCCATATACAGGAGTAGGGGGATAACTGAATGGTTTGATGAGGCTAAAAATTATGCAAGCCATATGCTATGGCCTTCACAGTTAGCAGATCGCAACCAAACTAAACACAGATGAGGAAGGAAGTGGTAGGGTGATGTTTTAGTCAGTGCTCTCCACCAGCATAATCAAAACATCAACTAAGAATAAGATGATAAATGATGGTCTTTACTCCAGTACAGTTCTGGAGCTGTCCTGGTGGCCTGTGGTAGCACAACACCTTAATAACCCACTTAATAACTTAAAGGAATATACAGTTAATAACGTAGACTAGCAGAATTGCTATACTTATACTTACAGCCTATGATCAGTAGTTATAATAAACACTCATTCAGGTGCCAAGATGAAGTAGTATGAACATGACTGCATGTTTTATACCAATGATTTCTAACTGAAATACCAAATAAGTATTACTTGATGTTGCATCATTCATGTAAAAAACAATCCAGTCAGAAGATTCCTCTGGCATAACCTTTGTGTACTGCTTACCTTCTGCTTTCATTAATAATGTCTACTGAAAAAGTGTAATATTAAGCTTATATAAATACAGCATCTGGATGCTTCAGCGCTAAATGACTGATCTACACATAATGCTGCTGTTAGACACTTATACAATGGAGTTCAACTTTGCCTAATGATAAATTAATAATGTTTGATGGAGGTTTTATGTAGCTTTTCCGTTAATTAAATTGGTGATATTCAAGACACAGTAACCAGTAACTGCTGCTGGGTAGTGGTGTATGTATCACAGTTAATGAGTGAGGTATATGAATAATTAAGTTATTTTAAGCACTGCAGTTAATAACGCAGTAGGATAGACATGATGACAGTAACTTAGTTAGAAGGGGTTAAATGTGTAATTTCATGAGGCAGTCAAGCTATATGCATGCAAACAGTATGCATTTAAAACAATATTGATAAGCAGAATATTACAAATTTACAACAATTTAAAATGTTTAAAAATTAACATCTGCATAAAGCATACATAGCAAAACTGCCTCAGTCTTACAGACTCCTGCTTCATAGACTATGTAACATTTTATTTAAAATTATAAATTTAATTGATTTAAATAGCATAGTACTTTATACTATTACTCACCATCTATTATAAACTTCTAATTTGCTTATTAAATTGACTTCAGCCCACTAATGTTGCAATGAATCAAGCTGAAAAGGTAAATCATGCCCTTATTAAAGATTTTATGATTTTAAAGACAGGAAAACAGACAGAGCATTGTGCCTGTAAAGGTAGGCTCCTTGTTTTAAATATTTTTTTTTCTTTTAGGAATACACCTATGTTCCATATTTACTTTTCTTAAATAGTAATCAACATAAAAGGAATCATAAAATGAAATTTTTGATTACTTTGAAAACAGAAAATCCTCAAATATTTTTTGCAAAGTATTTTGTTCCATCGTTCAGATTTTCCAAACTTGTGCATATACAGTACTTTAGGCGGCACAGTGGTGTAGTGGTTAGCACTGTGGCCTCGGACCTCCAAGGTTGAGGGTTCAACTCTGTGTGTGTGTAGTTTGTGCATTCTCTCTGTGCTTGATGGGTTTCCTCTGGTCACTCTGCTTTCCTCCCACAGTCCAAAAACATGCAGATTAAGTTAATTGGCCCTCATAAAATGGCCATAGGGTGTGTTTGTGTGTGACCTAAGCTGAATTGGCACCCAAAGTCTCCTAGCTTGAGGGCCCCTGTGACCCTGTACAGGATAAGCGGTATAGAAGATAAATGAATTAATTAATTAATGCATATACCCTGTGGATGGGTTGTTAAAATCTTATATTGGCAAAAATAATATTTACAGTATTTCTAAAATTTTTTAAAAACCTTCCCAAAATACCCTATAATTAGATAGGCAGACAGATAGGCGTCAAATTCAATAGTTCAAGAGATTTTTTTTTAAACCTAAGAATAAAAATATGACCTATAACCCGGATGTAGAATGCGTGCGCGTCATGGCGTTGCAGCAGAGTGGATTCCTGGTTCACATGTAAACAGCGCACACACACACATCCACCCACCCGCTTGTTCATGGTCCCTGCCTGAACGCATAAAATAATAGCCGAATTTCAGGGCATGTCTTTTTTTGCATAAAGGGTCTTTTATCTGAACAGCACAATGTCGATGGAAGACCCGTTTTTTGTTGTGAAAGGGTGAGTGTTTCCTCTGACTGAACTAACTGTGTCGAACAATAGCGTTAGCAAGCTAGCTATAGCAACAGATAACGAGATTAACGTTAAATGTTCGTGCTGCTAGCTGTCGAGATGAAAAACCATCAAATACTCCCATTAACTACACGCGGTGTTTGTAAAGAATTCTCCACACACGGTTTGTATGTGGACTGAAGATGTACAGACAAATAAAAAACAAACCGAGTTACATCTCTAATTAACTAGCAACCACAGAACTTCGTCTAAAGCAAAATAAGAGCCAGGTTCATGGTTAATGTACATTAACAGTCAAACCAGTCTGTATCTGTTAAACGTATAGATGTTACCAGTTTCTCTTTAGTGGTACACTGTTGTTTCTACTGAAATGAGATCCTGATTATCAGCTGATATATGATACTGACATGAAAGGAATAAAACATGACTGGGCATGCTGTTATGGAAAAATGGTCATTGATGGTGTGGTGTTCTGTGGCCCAATGTGATGTTTGAGAATACCTTCACAATCCTAAATTGATTATATTTTCATATATCATGCCTTAAAGTGTTTTCTTCCTCTTATACCATAGCAATTTGTTGGTCCTTTATAGCTCCTTTAATGTTGTGAATTGTCCACCAAACTAGTGAGCCCCTATTACCACTTATATTTTAGTTGTTTTAAACAAATGTTCCCTCACCATCTTAATCTTTTCACTCTCTCTCTCTCTCTCTCTCTCTCTCTCGTGAAATGAATAAGACACAAAATATGTGGCTCGTCATGTTACTGAGGGACCCTGAAAGTGTAAATACTTCTGTCTTGACACATCTCCTGGGACCAAGCATTTACTCTAATAAAGTACTGACATTTGTGACACCTTGTATAAATGTTAAATAAACACCTTTTAAAGAAAAGACCACTGTATTCATTATTATGGGTTAATCTTGCGTCTCTGAGTTGTTACGTAGAATCACAGATTACTATCATCCTGTGATTTGCCTTAGAGCTGCAACACTGTAAGAGCTGCTAATATATTAAATGAATCAACACCTTCAAAGGATCCGGGCTTGGGACCGGCACTGTATCCAGTGGCTGGAATTTGGGCATTAGGCGGTAATTGAACCCAGGCCTTCCGCATGGCAGATGAGAAATATGAGGTACATATGTGATCCCACCTTAAAAAAAAAACACAATGGTTAGAAAATTATATTTTCTGATTAGTAAATATATTTTAGGTTAATGCCATTTTTGTGTGTTACGCAAGGATTTAATCAGTGGATATTTAAATGGCATAGCTGGAAAATTCGAAGTAATGCACCTTCTCTTGTCAAGTTGTGCAAAACATCAGAGTTATAATGGAAGCAGACTACTTTAGTTCTTTGTTTATGTGGAATATCATTTGTGTATTTTACAGCAAAAAAAAGGTCAGTAGATTATTTTCCCTTTTCGAATACTTCTTGCTTGTACTGAATATTGTTCACTATGCTTTAGGGAGGTCCAGAAGGCTGTCAACACTGCACAGGGTTTGTATCAGAGATGGACCGAGCTGCTGCAGGATCCTGGCAGTGCATCTAAAGAGGAGGTTGACTGGACCACTAATGAGCTGAGGAACAGCTTGAGATCTATTGAGTGGGATCTTGAAGACTTGGATGAGACCATTAATATCCTTGCAGTTATTTACATGTTATGTTTGTCTTATTGTTAATGGTAAAGCTGCTTTTACATGCTAGTTATATATGAGTGCGGTACCTTAACAGTGACTTTTCACGTATTGTTGAAGCAAATCCGCGAAAGTTCAATCTTGATTCTATGGAGCTGAACAAGCGGAAAGCCTTCATCACAAACACAAGGCAGACTGTTAAGGTGAGTTTTAAACAGTGTACTTTAGATATGTTCAGATTTACTGATTTACTTACATTATTTACAAAATGTTAATTCAATATATCAAGATGAAAAGTGCATGTTAAAAGTCATTTCATATGGTGGTGTTCTCCTGAGTACTATTATATTATATATTCCATGTAGTTTACACCTTGTGTAGTGTGTGATACAAATAGTGATGCAATTAGTGACACAGTTAGTTATGTGATGTATTTATTCTTTTTGCATTCTAAAACTGTATATAATTATGTAATCATGAATTAAATGTTAAATAATTAAAATAAATATAATTTGTGCATATTTTAAAGGAATTTTACTCAGCCCTGTTGGGGATAAAGTATCTGAATTGGGAGCCATTTTGCACCCTACTAAATGTCCATATCAATTTTACTTTTCAGGAGATGAAAGATCAAATGGCAAGTCCAATGGCCATGTCCATGTCTGACAAGAAAAACAGACAGGTTTATACATATCCCCATTCCAGTTAAATTTATCCTTCATTAATACAAGCGGTTGGTGTTGTATTGGTGTAAACAAGTGTGATCTCTGCTTTCTGTGGTAGACTTTAATGGGTGATGGAGGGTCTCGTGGACCGATTTGGCAACCAGGAGGCGATAAATACATGCGTCTGGACAGAGAACTGCAATCCGCCAACTCTCAGTTTATTGACGAGCAACAAACTCAGCAGCAGGTATTAAAATCCACAGTACAGAGAATATGCTTGTGAGGTGATAACCTTCTATAACAACCTTTTACATTACTATTCCCGTATTAGGGAATAAAAGGACCCTAGGAGTATATACAGAATATTAATTACAAAAATAAAACTTGAGAACTCATTAGTTCTGAATAGTAATGACGATTCCAATGATAATGATTAAAAAGAAACCTTGTCACCATTTAGTCATGTTGGCCATACATCTGTACATGTATAAGCAAGTAATTTTATGCAACATTGCATTGAATAACTCATTATAAGTAAGTTAAGTCTTGCTTAGGTACTATCAATTTGTTGCACAGCTTTTGCTTCATATCCTCACGATTGGTGTATGTTGTTTGTATAGCTCATTGCGGAGCAGCAAGATGAGCAGTTGGAGCTGGTGTCGGGGACTATTGGCGTTTTGAAAAACATGTCTGAACGGATTGGACAGGAGCTGGATGAACAGGCAGTGTAAGCAGTGCAACTACTGTAATCTCTGTTCACACTAACTAGTAATTTATTCTGGTTTTAGATTGCAGATTTTGACCTGATTTTCATGTCACAAATTAAATATTACACACTGTAAAAGCATTCCTTAGTCATGAAATGAGAATGCATAATGAAAATGGTTTGCCTTTGTGACCAAAGACAGTAAGGTGACATGATAAGCCTTTGCTTAAAAGCCATTAAAAGGAAGACAACATGTGAAGAAAGCAAAACTTGGGACAGATATGATGAAACAAGACAAGCTAATGGACAAAATAGGTCCTCATTAATTCAAGCTCCCTAGCATGGATTATGCTGATCGATGACATATCTATAACATAGCCATGATTTTATTGGGAGGTTCTCATGCAGTTTGGATAAAAAGAATGAAACAAGTTAAGAGTCTTAAATCAGTTCTATTGATGCCAATCATGGTTTATCTCTATTGCGTGGCCTGTCCAGCTTAATTCCTTAACTTCTAAAAGACATGATGCAATAAGGAGTCAAATTTACAGATCTGTGTTTTAGATCCATATTTTATTAAAATATTCTTTTTGGGGGAGGGAAAAAAAAAATATATATATATATATATATGTGTGTGTGTGTGTGTGTAAAACTTATTTAGTTTTTTTAGGTAATTAAAAGCTAAACATTGCAAAAAATCTATTTCACATGTAATTTGTAATACCATCAAAGAGATTATGAGTTTGTTTTGTGTTTTAATCTCTGCACAATATGCTTATTGCTTATGTTTTGATAAATGTCTCCATCACTGATTTGTAGGATGCTGGATGATTTTTCTCATGAGATGGACAACACCCAGTCCAGGTTGGATAATGTGATGAAGAAGCTAGCTAAAGTTTCACACATGACTAGTGGTGAGTAACAGAAATGCTCCTAGGCCTCTTCACAGTATGCGCAACTCTTAAAGAAGTGTTAAAAAAAGTCTAGGAGCACTTTGATTTACTAAGCTGAGCGTTATGCATGGGTGGACTGACAGAAAATGTCTGAGGGAATTCAGCCATGAATTCGCTTCCTGTTCAGAACCACCCCATGCTTCCTGAGGTCAGTAAGGTTACAGACTTTAGCGGAAGGAAACCCAGGGCTTGGTTATGATAGCACCCCTTGAAAGGGTTTACATAATGAGAACAGGAAGTCACACCGTGGGGACTCTCAAAGGAAGCTCAAGAATAAATGGTGAAAAATTTAATGATTCATGAGACCTGTCACATAATGTCAGTACATGACAAAAATATGCTGTTCATTCTTGATATGAAAAATCATAGCATACATAGTGTTTATCCCATAATAGTATAAAGCTGACCAAGGGGTCAAATGTAACTGTGAAAGTAGTGTAACAGAATACATTACATATACAGGATATAATTAAAGATTATATCTCCTTGGAAAGCATTTTAAGGCCAGGTTAGTTCTTTTGCTTTTGCTACACACTGAAGGTATTTGGGTTTGAGAATTTAAAAAAGACAGATGTGAGAATTCTGACTATTATTTTCTGATCTTTACATCACATGTGTTCAGCTCTGAACATGGCTAAAGTGTGGAGAAAGAAAGGATCTACTCATGACCCAAAACATGTACAATCGCCTGCCTTGTAATAATTATGTGCCATGCCCAAAGTTATTTAACAAATCTAGATGTAAATATCATGGAATGAAAGCTGAAATTCTGTTGTGTTTATATTATATTATATTATATTATATTATATTATATTATATTATGTTATGTTATGTTATGTTATGTTTATGAAAAAAGGGGAGCTGTAAATCCAAAACAAAGCATACGAAACTAAGAACTCAAATACAGAAAAAAATTAAGAATTAAACCAAGAATTTACACTAATGTACAGTCGTGGCCAAAAGTTTTGACAATTACATAAATATTGGAAATTGGAAAAGTTGCTGCTTAAGTTTTTATAATAGCAATTTGCATATACTCCAGAATGT
>JAQMYJ010000007.1:12665159-12677587 GCA_030014305.1 Clarias laeviceps
TAGTCAATAAAATGTTAATACAATAGTACATAATTTGACCATTAATTTTGTGACATTATAGCGGAAGCTGAGCTTCCCTTGCAGTCTTAAAGAAATCGCCACTGTTTAGCGTGTATGCACAATGTTGGCACAATAAAATAAAATTTTATTTCTGGTTCATTAATAACACAAAAGTTAGGTTTTATATCAGTAAAGCGCTATATCATAAAAAAAACTATATCCAGCTAAAACTCAATTATACATATTTGTACCACAGCACTGTTTATTTTTGAAACTATTTGCTTATATTAATTGACGTAATTAAAAAAAAAAGCAACCGTATTGTTTAGTTTTTTTGATGAAGAAATCCCTCTAATCATTGATGTGCGATGATGTACATTTTTTGAGAGGGGATGTTTATTTAGCGTTTTTGAAAGGAGTCTGCAGTGTCAGTATTTCACAGTAGTCAGAACTAAAGGTGTAACTTTACATTTTCTTTTCTGAGCACAGAGAAATTGTGAAATCGTTAATGTATAATTTACAGATATAAATAGTAAAAATTACATAGATAAATAATGAGTTACAAATAGCTACAGGTTTATTCGTTTGTTTATGTAATGTATATCATGGTCACACTATGTAATGAAATCATAAAATGCACAAAAAGCAAGTGTATTTGAAGTGGTCTGTGTTAGTAAATCTTTTTATAAATTCCTGATTTTATTTTTTAAATAACAGCCTGGACTATAGAAACAAGGCATCGTGGGGTGATAAGGAAATGCAGAATTTATGCAGTGCTGTTGTGTGCAGCTGTATCATTGTGATCCATCATTGCCTAATGTCTCTCGAGAGGCAGAAATATTGATCTATCAGACCTCCCCCATACCTGCTGTGCAAACTGGGACACGTCACCTTCACCAAATTCACCATTTAGTAATTTAAGAAGCTAAGCATTTCCATTTTTAATGTGGATTACACTGGAAATTATGAATATCCACCAGTGAGTGAGCAACACATATAGCAACCTTTCATAATAATAAAACCTATAACAGACATGACAGACACTGTGACCCACACACACATTCAGCAGTTCATTTTATTTCATGAGCCAGTAAATATAAATACACAAAACAATTAAAATTAGCCATTAATTCATGATAAATGTACCATAACACTGTTATAATGGAAATTATATGGAAAACAAGACATCAAAATAATTTACTATGCAGTCTGGAGTTATCACCGCAGTGCTGTTTCAGCTACCTGTTTTCATGTTGCATTCAGAACACTTGCATTTGTGCTCTGGTTATGAAATTAAAGAAAGTGATAAACTACTTTTTTGGCATTTCATGTTGCATTATTTGTGCATTTTGTGTACTTTGTCAGCAAAAAAAATATCAAAAACTAGCCTTTGTATTTTGTATAAGAACCTGTATTTTGGTACAGGACTTGCATACCTGTTGTGTATGTATGCAGGTTGCATGACGACTAATTTATACTTTTCCAGAGTTAAAGCAATGCCTTTCCTGGTTTTACACATAAATAGTTGTGTCTATGAGTCTTTCCATGTTCAACTCAGCCCTCTAAAAGCAATTCTGAATCAGTCTCTTTAAATTGCCATATGCTGCTGATCTAACTCTAAACGCGTTGCAGTAAGTGGGATTGGATAGTGATGTGCAACCTACGGCTTTAAAAGAGCTTTTTCACACAGCCCTAGTCACAGGAATTCATTCTGCCATCATGCAAATATTTTATTTAAGTGGTATTTAAGTTTTAACTTACAAGAAAAATAACTTCTGGAGAACTTCCTTTGGGAACTGGTGGAAATGGAATTGAAGAACAGTCAGACACACCTCTCCACTTCATTCTAACTGAAATATGTGTACAGCCTATTAAAGAGAGAAAATTGTGTACAGCCTATTAAAGAGAGAAAATTTTTAAAAGCCTTCCCAGAGAAGTCTTATGCAGTTGATTGAATTGGCTTCATCTAGTCTGAAATACTTTCAGACTACATTTAGTTGCTTTTCTAACTGTCTGCTTCATTGTTTTTGTTACTACTCTGACTATTCTTTTTTTACCACATAGACAACCCATTGTTGTTGTTGTTGTTGTAGTATCGCACTACACCAGATTCCTGAGGTTGGTTTAAGGAACGCTTCAGAACAGCACTGCAACTACCAACTCAATTCATTTAGGCATGTTTATAGTTAAGATGATTTGCTAAAGTTCAAACTGAGCATCAGAAAGGTGATTTAAGTGACTTTTAACATGGCATGGTCATTGGTGCCAGACAGGTTGGTCGGAGTATTTCTGAAACTGCTGATCTATTGGGATTTTCACACACAAAAATCTATACAATATACAGAGAATTGTCTATCCAGTGAGTGACAGTTCTCTTGGAAAAATGCCTTGTTTATACCAAAGGTCAGAGGAGAATGGCGCACAACACGTCAAACCTTGAAGCAGGTGAGCTACACCAATGGGAGATCTCATCAGGTGGCATGCCTATTAAGCTAAGAAACTGAGGCGGCAATTCACTTGGTGTCACCAACATTAGACAACAGAACTTTGGAAAAACATTACCCAGCATTACCCGGTCTGATGAGTCTAAATTTCTGCCATGACATTTGGATGGATTGGTCATAATTTGATGTAATAAACATTAAAGCATGGATGCAACCTTCCTTGTATCAACAGTTCATGTTGGTGATGGTGGTGTGGGAATATTGGGCCCCTTAACACCAAATGAGTGTTGTTTAAATGCTAGCGCTGACCTGAGTACTGTTACTAACCATGTCTTTCCCTTTATAACCACAGTGTACCCGTCTTCTGTCACAAAGGTTAAATCATCTCAAACTGGTTTCTTAAATATGACACTTGCGTTCACTGTACTCACACTGTTTCCAGGGCCACCACATCATAATCCAATAGGAACAGGAGAGTCGCATCATGTATATAATTGAAATTATTGAATTTTAAGGATGAATTAAATCCTTAAGAGCACTCTTACCCTATTTCCTCCAAGGCAGTTTCAGAGCTAGTATTCTGAACCAGTTCTTGGTTTTCAGACAGCCAAAGCACTGGCCCTCAGACAAAAAAAAAACAGTTCCATGGTGGCACCAACACTTTACTGGACTGGATTATCACAACTAACTAAAAGATTTTGACAGCCAGCTTTAAAAATGGGCTCAATGGGCATAAATGCTTGGTAGTAATGATGGTTTTGAAGTACTCACAAAGCCAGGAGAACTGCTTGCAATGTCATGTTGAAGTACGCCATTGTTGTAGCATTTTTTCCGCTAGCATTTTATTGATTTATTTTTTTGCCCCTGGCATTGCCACTAGCATTGCTAGGAAAGCAGAGATGTACACAGACGTATAGTTATGTATCACTTTAGCCCATGGAAAAAAAAAACAAAGCCAGTCCTTAGGAGGTTCGCTATTGAACTGGCTCTGAACCGGCACTAGCACCAGACATGAACTAGCACCTGGTTCACCTTGCTGACAAAGGGGTAACACTTTCAGCTCCATCACCCAACACACCCGAGAAACTGCAGAATTGGATATATTGACCACTTGAAATAAACTCCTTGCCAGGTGGTATGTTGGAATGATGATATTTAAACTCCCAAATTGTTCAGCTGCACTACTGAAAAGCTCATTTTATTTTCTATGGCTCTGTGGAACCTAGTTTCACAGTATATAGTCAACATCAGCCTCACTTTACTGCATTACAGTGTGTGATGTGTCAAATATTTTCAGATGCAAAAAAAAATCTGCATTGAAAGAACTTTCACTTTAAAGGACATGCCGATGCCATGTAAATAATAGTATGCTAGTAATAAAAATATTGACTTTTTCCACTACTGAGTCACAGAGATCAGGTCATTAGTGTTCTGCTTTTATGGTTTCTTTTTCTCTGAGGTAATACTTCATTTTATTTAATACTTTATTTTGTAGAGCAATTGTGAATAACTCCAGAGCAAGCTTGCTGTTTCGCTATTTATGTGTAGCTAACCCCCTTGGTGTAACAGGAGTCAGCTAGCTGTAGTTAATACATAACTTTGTTTTGAATTAGTGGAGCCATGTCATAGTTATGCAAACTGTTATACAGATTTCACTCACTCACTCATTGTCTACACCGCTTTATCATGTATACAGAGCCTATCCCAGGAAACTTAGGGCATGAGGTGGGGTTCACCCTGGACAGGGTGCCAATCCATTACAGAGCACACACACTCTTTCACACACTATGGGCAATTTGGGAATGCCAATTAGCCTAATTTACATGACTTTTAATGAAAACTGGAGTACCTAGAAGAAACCCACCAAGCACAGCTATACAGATTTCATTTGGTAAAATTTGGTAAAATAGTTTCTCTTTGAAGACACGATCGGGAACTCCTGAATTATGTTAAGAAACCTCCAAATGTCCATATGAATATCTGTGTTGGAAAGAAAAGCAGATGTGAAATCCACAGAGAAAAATTACAGTCCCAGAGATATGTATGGGAATATATGAGGCAGAGGTTTTGCACACTTCCCCAAAATGCAGTCAGAAAGGAGGAACATGGCTTTATCTGTGTTTTAGTACTGCTGGAAAAAGCCCTTCCTTAGTCATTTCAAACAGCACAAGCCACAGCCTAGCCACAACATTGGTTCAAGCATGACATCAGCAGTAAAGCTATGTCTACTGATAAATAACAAGTCAGAATGAGTCATAAAAATATCAGAGTCAGAATGTAGGTGTTTTTATGATCAAGCCCAGCAGATCAGTACCCACATCCACTGTATTTTCCTCTGTGCTGTTAGCGGTGAGATAGTCGGTGCCGTAGCACACGAATGGATGCCGTATCGCACTGGACCAAAAGTTGGGTGACCGAGTCCAAACTCAGCCCTGCTACCTTCTCCCCGTTCACCTCCAGTATTTCGTCACCCACTCCGAGCAATCCAGCGTACAGCTTCCTAGTACTGCTGTCCCCCATGTCCTCCACATAAACACCTATGGCAACACACAAACACAAACATCTTAAAACTTGACACAATTAATTGCACAAGGTACAAGGTGACACAGAATAACGGGAATTTTTGAAATGCGTATTGGTAGCCATTAACAGGTGGTAGCACTGCGGGTTAGTGACATTTAGTTAAATATACTTTAGTATTTCTACAAGTTTTAGGTTTCAATTACTATTAATAAAATTTATTTCTTTTATCACTTCTAGTTTTATTGGATTGTAAAAAAAGTTCCCGTTTTTTTGTGTCACCTTGTACAGCGTTTACTATGAAAAAGTTTTAAAAAGTCTGCACAGCATAACCTAGTCCTAATACAGCCACTGGAGGAGCTCCAGAGAGCTAAGGGGATGGTCCCATGTGACACGCTCAAAAGAAATGAGGGGGACAGGCAGATAGCTTCAGATGACTGAGACAGTGGGGCCATGGGGTAGCATGTGGCACTTGAAAGGCAAAGCCAGAGGGATGGCTGTAGAGAACTGAGTGGATGAGGCTTTCATGGTAGCCATGGACTAGTACTAGAGATGTGAAGGGGTGGGGCCAGGGAGATAGCTCCAGAGCATTTAGGTGGGTATGGCCAGGAGCATAGGACTAGAAAGTTGAGCAGATGTGGCCAAGAAGATAGAAGGAAGAGAAAGTGGAGCCAGCTGAGAAAGTCTCTAGAAAGCGGAGAAAGTGGAGCCAAGAGGGTAGCTATGGAGAACAGAGGCAGTGAGGTTAAAACAAAAAGCCAACACTTTGCACCTTAACAATCTAACAAAGTTTTGTTAAGTGAGTGGGCTATAATTAAGTAAAACTAAGTACAATTATATAACATTGTGCATCATTGATTTGCTATTTCAGGGAAGGTATGAAAAGGTGCATTACAATTTTCATAGGTATGTTAGCCAAAATTAACCTGATCATAATGATCACAAAAAGAGGTCCAAACTGACGGATTAACACCATGACTGTATACAAATTCACAATACAGTGATGTATTTCACAAATTCACTTCATACAAAAAGTTTACTATTGGTAACTATTGATTGCACCAATTATGTGCAATAAAAATGTCTAGTGTATTATTAATACAACAAAATGATGCTTATATTATTTTTTGGAAGGGACTTTGAGACTCTGTGTTACATTTCAGACTTGCTTACTCTCCAATAAAAGCTAGCCTATGATGTTTCCAAAGCCAATTTTTGAGAAATCTGTGTGTTACCTGAGTCTGGTCTGCATTTCCCACGGGAGATGAGGAAGCCGAAGGGCCTGTCTGGAGGCCGGTTTAGTTCTAACAGAAATGTCCCATCAGGAAATGCCCGAGCGACTCTACCCACCGAGCGCAAGGCACTGGGACTGCCTACGTCCTCTTTGCTTAGTGCACGCTGGAGTCCCCTACACACACACACACACACACACACACAATATATAATACACAATACTACAAGATGAAAAAATATGTGACATACATATTGTACATATGCTCAGAACTCTCAGTTTCACATCTTAAAAGTGCACAATGGCGTATCTGACCAATCAGGAATGTGGCATTTGTGTCTGACAGGTTTTAAAAATAGAATGCATGCAGGAAGATTTTGTTTACAGGTCGAAACAGAAATATGATATTAAGGACGACTGGGAGATGAAACACAGATCCTAAATCTGTATCTAAATGACCAACACCTCCTCAGATTGCTGTCTATTAATCATCACCCTCCCCCTCTGTCCATGTGTCCAACTGTCTCCCCTCAAGTCCGAGCTGTTTATAGTAACCGCCTCTCAGACTGACTCAATGAAGGTGATGTAACTTTCAGCCTGGCTCATGTAAGTCCTTAGTGAAATTTGTCCTCTTTAACTTCCTATTGAAATGTGTGCGCATACACACACACACACACACACACACACACACTTTAACATGCCACCAGCTATCAAATCATCACTTAGACTGCAATTTCTCTCAAACACAGTACACTTTCAGACTGTGTAAAAAAAAAAAAAAGAAAAACATGTTACATAAATGTACTGAATAACAATGTGAAATATTATAATAGAATGTCAGAAAAATTGCTTTAAAGTCAACACTACCTGATATTTGCTAGTTTTAAGAAATTCTCCAGTGTTTTTCAATTTAATAACCTAAACATCAATAATTAAAAACCTATTACTTTAAACATAATAATTGAAGTCTGAGGACAGCGTTCCATTAAATTCCATCAAACATACAAAGTGTATTTTTCGTAGAACACTGTTATGAATTCCTAGTTATATCTGTTTACAAGCTGTATACTTTATCTATTTGTATATATGACTTTACCAACGTATTTGTGTAAGCCTAATTAGATACATACAAAAGCTTATAATCAAATTTGTGGGAATGCAATTTGCTTTCAAATCAGCAATGATAAGATGACACAAACAAGTGAAATTATTTCTTTTATATAAAGTGATCAGCAGACGTGTTATGTGTAAGGTGTTAGCAGGTTCCTGTCTCAGTAACACAAACACTCTGGCTTCATGAGGGCAACCTGGCAAAGGCCACATCTGTACCACCAGTCTCCCTCTGCCTGTCTGTCAATGATCCTTATGTTCACATTTATAGACATAACCCCAATTAAATAAATTGCTATTGCTTTCTGAATCAGCTTTTATTTTCATATAATATTTCCTGAGCATATATCAGCCTTTATTGTTACAACTGTTACAACAAACAGTATGTTAAAGAAGAAAGTAACTGGTTAACACTGCTAGGAAATTACGTGCGCGCACACACATGACAGGCTGAATCAGAGAGGGAGAAAATGGATCTTTAACCTTCTAATGAGACTTTCTTTTGCTTTACACGCGCGCACACACGTGTGTTATAGTAAACAGTACACGCGCGCACGAACGTTGATTATACCAGTGAGGAACGCGCACTAAGACCCAGCAGGGGAAACGATTACCCACAATTCCGCAGCGCAAGAGAGAGAAAAAACACTGGCTCAGTTGTGATCACGTGACGCTCGGCATATGACATCATCCAGCAAATTTTAATCAAACATTCACTAGTTTCCACTACAATTGCAAAACTTCTATTCATTCTGAATTAGATTTGTTTGTATTGCTTAGTAGGAACACAGTTATGGACACTCCTTGTGTATGTGTGTTTAGAGTAGTACTCTATATCTGTGTGAGATCTGAAACACAGCCAGTGTGTTAACTTTCACTCCCTCCTCTCTCTCTGGCAGGCTTATACACTTCTATATTTAACTCTCTCTCTCTCTCTTTCTCTCTCTCTGTGTCTCTGATGCAATCACTTCTGGTGTCTCAGAGGTAAGTATGCAGGCTGTTGCACAACACACCAGCTGCTTGGCGGGAACACACGCTGCCAAAAATGCCATGCTTCACACTCACTTCATTCACAACATTCATGATGTTATAAATAGTGTTATAGCCCTGTTCAGTGATAAGTATAGCAAAAGTAGGTTTCACACATTTACAGCATGGGCAGTTTAAAGAGCAACAAAGAGGCTTGTGGAATGTTTTGAACATAGTTATGGCTTGAGCCAGACGATGACGTAATGGGCGTTACTAGATGTGCACTACACTCAGTGTGTGTGTGTGTGTGTGTGTACTATATATGTACCTGGAGAGGGCAGGGCTACAGGCCCGATCCCCTGGTGTATATACAGTAGAGCGCTCCAGTTTCTTCTTGGGAGACTGGAGATTCTGCACTGAGGAGGATTTCTTCAGTTGAGAGAAGGGAGACGCCTGGTGGCCAAAAATGGAACATTATATTATTATTAATATAAAAAAAAAATAGAAAGAAATGTGGACTAGCTCAAGTCATTTGCAAGATACAGGATAAATGTCTTTTTTTATTGTATTTTTTTTTAACAAACTAAAACACTATTATTAATTGTATAATCAGTATTATGGAATACACTATTTATAACAATTATATAGTATTATATAATTATATAATGATGATGTTGATATAATACAATTATTCTATAAATATATAATGATAATATTAACATTATTATATAATAAAGATGAAATCATTATTATTTAACAGTAATCAATTTAAATACTTAATTATTGTTTTTTAAGAGGACAAACCAGGCGTAGGTTTTGGAGCGACGGGGCCTTCTTTAGTGTACTCGGGGTGCTGGGGCTTTCTGAAGAAACTCTGGGTTTGAGTGGTGGGCCAAGCTGTTCCATGCTGCTGGAGTGACTCTTACCAAGTCGTGCACCTGCACTCAGACCCATGGCTGAAAAGAAGCGTCGCAAGGCCTGGTGAGCTTTACCTTCCTTCTGGTTTGTCTCTGGTGTCATATTTCTGTGACAAAACATAGACACAATCAGCCTTGGGATAGAAATCCTATTAAACAGTATATGTTTATTGTAAGCAGTGCAGCTCAGTGCATAAGATTAATTAGAATTTTTATTTCATACAGTTTATGGAGCAGTACACTGACACTCATCAAAAGCTGAATTAACCTGAATATAAAAAAAAAATTATAAGTTTTTACCAATTACTTATAACTATGTATTAAATGGACTGGCTGCTTTTTAACCAGGTAAGCTTATAGACCAGCAGCACAGTGGCTTAGTGGGTTTGATTCCCACCTCTGGGTCTGTTTGCATGGAATTTACTCCCCATGCTTGGTGGGTTTCCTCTGGGTACTCCGGCTTCCTCCCACAGTCCAAAGACATGCAGATTAGGTTAAATGGCGTTCCCAAATTGCCCGCAGTCAGTGAATATGCGGGTGAATGTTGACTGGAGGAACTAACACGGTCGTAAAGTAGGAATAAATACTATTGTCAACACTGGCCTCCACAGTCCCTAGTTGGACTACAGAGGCTCTTGGATGGATGGAAGCTTATAGACAAAAGGCTAATAACCAGTCCTATTACAAATTACAAGACAAATATAAAGTAGTTGTTCACTTTACACCTCAATGGATAAAATCATGCAAATTTAGGTCAAGAGCTTCAGTTAATGTTCACATCAAACATCAGATGGGGAAAAGTGTCTCATTAACCAGTGGCATGGTTGTTAGTACCACATAACAAA
Source organism: Clarias laeviceps (assembly GCA_030014305.1). Taxonomy (NCBI): domain Eukaryota; kingdom Metazoa; phylum Chordata; class Actinopteri; order Siluriformes; family Clariidae; genus Clarias; species Clarias laeviceps. The sequence goes on from JAQMYJ010000007.1 coordinate 12,675,196, forward strand.
ATTGTTTGAATTGAAATTTTTTAAACTATGCAGTGTTAGTTTAAAAACTTGAATAGGTTCGGATGGACTAAAATAAACTCTGTGATTGTTATGTCAACATTGGTGATTTTATTGGAAAATTGATTGGTTTCTGTATTTCCTACAATGCTGATCTCCTGGGATTCTCACACACACACAGTAAGTGAGCACAGTGCACACTGCAAACTGAAAGATCATAAGAGAATGACCAGTCTGCTCTGTGCTAACAGAAAAACTATACCTAACTTACCTAAACTGGACATCGGAGGACTGAAAAGACACCAGGGCTTTTCTTTCATAATGAAATATCCAGTTTCAATCAGTGTGGGATTTTACGTGTTGATAAAAAATACTGCTTCTAAACAATGCACTGTATTATTACAACGTTGATTTTATTTTCCTGATTTCACCACCAGGGGGCAGTGATGTTATAATCAGAATTAAATTAATGGCTGCTCATACTGACCTGTTTTTTTGACCTACTTTTGTGTCCAGTTTGGTCCAGCTCTTAATTGGTTTGTGGCCAAGAAAAGAAAAAGAGCTGAACAACCTACAGACTGAACCAAAAACAGATCATTTTAAAGTACTGCCATGGGCCTCAGATCTACTTTTTGGAAGAGAGCTGTCTCATTCTGTAGAAATCTATAGTTTTAATGACTCACAGTGAAGGGATTGGGCTTTCCTCCCCTTGCTGCTCAGCCCTCATAGGTCCTTTAACATGTCCATTATTCACAGCCGTTTTGGCAGGGCTGGCTACTACCTCCACTCTGATTTGGTCCTGTGCCACTCCTAGGGGAAAGGTCAAAGGTTGATTGCACATGTATTGAATGGCTGCATTGTTACATGAGCTAAACCACAGCAATGGAAATAAAAAGTTTGAATTAACACACAACAAAAAGACAATAAAGAGATAAATAGATAAAGAGTCAGACAGACAGAGAGGCCCACGTGCAGAAAAAAGCAGAGAGAAGAGAGATTGCTGAATGGATCTCATGCTGAGAGTCCCACTGTGCTCAGAGCTCAGAGAGATTAGAGGCCTGTGACTCCACAATCTGCTGACAACAAAATCCATGCTCTATCTGGAGCTGGACAAAAACACAAATTCGTCATGCTGCCTACACACACTCTGTAAGGCAACAATCAACATTTAATATGTTCAGTATGGCATGCTTCACTGAGGTAGTTCCTAGCACATAAAAAGTAATTACTCTCTGCAAATGTTGCAAACTGAAATCCTAAAGAGGTTCCTGTGGTGGTGATTTATATGTAGACAGGTAAATTCACTCAGTCATGCACTCAAAATGATTCTGGCTTCGTGTAGCGTTTAGATATTGTCCATTTTACTAAAATAAATTAAGTTTGTACATTACAATACAATCTCAATTAGTTTGCTCTGTGTGTACATAATACATAAATGTCTCCTTCATCCACAAAAGAAATAAAGTCCAGTAAGTAAAATCTTGTTTACTGACCACATTTCAAAGATAAGGTTTTGAGGGACAAACTGGGATTTAACTCACAAATAATAAAGTCTCCTCGAAAATCTTTTCCATAAGTACATTATCTGTCTCAATCCAAATCCAGGGCATGACTGCAGTTTTCCTCATGCTTGGTGGGTTTCATCCGGGTGCTCCAGTTTCCTCCCACAGTCCAAAGCAGATTAGGCTAATTGGTGTTTCAAATTTCCTGTAGTTTGTGAATGACTGTGTGTACGTGTGTCCTGTGATGGATTGGCACCCAGTCTAGGGTGTACCCTAAGTTTACTGGGATAGGCTCCAGGCCCGCCAGCGATCCTGTATACAGGATTTAGGTGGTGAGAGATAAATAAACCAGGTGAATGCATTTGGTTCACCCACAGTAGCTGCTTGTTTTTCCCCAACTGGTAGTTTTGCTTTACTGATGATGTGAGAGTGATGGGCTTCTAGGACAGGTGATGGGATGGGCTTTTAGGAAACATTGTGTTTTACTATGTAATGTGGCTACTTAATGTCATGTTTTACCTAAGGCAGAAAAGTTCAAAACCTTTTAAAAGAAGGCTATATACAGCACTTTTTAAGTGTAAATTTTTTAGAAACAATTTGATATATCTTAATAACATGCCATAATGAGTAAAGTCTGAAAATGCAATTTAATAGGCAGAGTTCGGTGGACGCTAACGTTTCACTGCAAACAGTTTCTTCAATTTCAAAGAGTTTATTCATCAATATAACCAACGGCGCTCATTTTGTTTCCAGATTTTATTCTTTTTTATATTCAAATGTCTCCGGACTCTCGAGCACAGTGGCTCGGAAATGGGGGGAAGATCTGGGTAACGCTTATATAGATGATGACTGGCAGGAGGCTATGAAAAGTGTTAGATCCACTTTCACTTGTA
>JAQMYJ010000007.1:12677687-12694056 GCA_030014305.1 Clarias laeviceps
GTAATATAAATAGCTTTCAGAATGTATGGTCCCCTTTTATAGATCACTTGTCTCCAGATGTGAGGAAAATGGTTTTGGGGAGGTCAGATTCCCCAAAAATTTCATAAAGAATGGTCTTGGTTCGTTCGTTTTTTTTTTTTTTGTGTGTGTGTGTGTATGGTTGTTCTAAATGACATGCCATTATTATAGTACTATGTTACTGGATTTGGGGAAATGTCTTCTTTTTGTGTGCAGGTGTGCTTTTACAGAGGATGTGACTGTTGAGTATTATTCAGATACCAATATTAATGCCTGTAGATGTTATTATATTATTATTTTATTTAACTTTTTATTTTATTTTATGTTACTTATCCTTTTATTTATGTATTTGTTATTATTGCATGAAACACAATTTATAATAAAAGGAATTAGTTTATTAAATAAGAGTGTAATTGTACACTGGCTTATATCAGACTGACCTGCATGTTGGGAATCATGTTGTCTTGGTGTTATGATTCTCTGGTCATGACTGTTGCTACCTGCTTGTTCCTTCAGCATGGAGGCTTTAGATATCAATTTAATGTTTGGAGTATCAGGGTTTCCTTTGGGAAGATCCTGTAGATCTGACTGCTCCCCATCCTTTTGTACAATGTGGTGTTGAGAAGGCATAACTTGTTGGTCATTAGTCTCCAATGTCAGAGTAGATTTTTGGGGAATATGTGGTGGAAGAGGCTGAGGGAGCCTGGGAACTGACTGAGCTCCAGGAACTTCTCCTTTTGTGGCAACTGAAGGCATACATTCTTTAAAGTCAGCAAGAGACTTACATGATTTATCCTTCACTTTTAGCTCTAGTGGCTCTAGGGCATATGGGTTTGGGGGTACAGCTATAGCTCCATTAGACTTGGGTGTGTTTCTAGAAATGCTTGGTGAGCCTGGTGTTCTGAGCTCATTGGCAGCCATGGCCCTTGTATCGGGACTGCCATCCCTCCTACGACGACTTCTCTTCTGCTTCTGAGGCGTTCCTCTGTCACTGCCGACACTGCCTGTGGCTCTACAGTGTGTGCCATCGCTTTCCACGATGACAGGGCTCATGGAGCCGATGTAAGTCTCTTTAATCTGCTCTATTCGCACCAGGCGGTTAGGCAGCGTGGGTGCAACCCAGCATGTTACCGTCCTTCCCTCACTTCTCCCATTAGAAGGTAATGGTTGCTTTTGAAAGATGTGAGAATCTGAAAAATCTCTAAATATCATTCCACAAGAGTTGCACTGTTGACCCACAGCCTCGGGTTCATATTGACTATTAGCATCAGGTAATTTCTCTTGACTCCATCTGTTTTTGTATTTGTCCTCAGGTTTCTGACTATTGATATATGTTGCCAAACTGGGTTTGGCTCCCAGAAGTCCCTGTGCCCTCTCTCCAGCTCGTCTCCGCTGTCGTTCCAAGTAACGCACTTCAGCGTCTTCCTCTGATTCATCTTGAAAACGCACACGCGTTGGAGACTGACCATGTGTACGTCGACGACGAGACCCTCCAGTTGAGTCACTACTAGATGAGTCACTGAGGTTTCCCGAGCCAACCACCACCCGTTCCGTACCCGCAAGAGGAGCCTGCTGCACAGGTGCTCCGACACGAGACAGCAGCTCCCTGCAAACACACACAGAAAACAAAAATAAAACTAATCTGATGAATACAAAGATATACGATGGACATACTGTATGTTGACAATAGATTACTGTATATAATTGCAATATTTAGCCTGATTAATATACACTTACTGTGAATTTAAGATTAGATGACACTGTGCACATTTATGTAGCTGTTCAATTAACTAATTATGTGGCAGCACCACAAGTTCTTTCAGCTCAAGTTATTTTTCACATCAAATATGAGAATAAACGGAAAAAAAAATTTATCTCTGTGACACAAAATGGTAAAAAAGAGGAGAATGAGGAGACTGGTTTGAACTGACAGGAGGTCTATAGTAACTCAAATAAGCGCTAATAAAGTGGATGTGTATATATGGTGTTGATATTGCTAATACACTTGGTATTGGTGGTATTGCATGATACACATGATATACACATGATACACAATTTCACTCAATAGTTCAGGATTGAAATTCCCATGAACAGTTATATACCTGCGCCTCCAAATAAAGACTCCATACTAACTGAAACACCTCTCCTGTTGTACTGAACTTCCAGCCTAACACTCAGTATGACTGCAGACCAATCCCTGCTATCTGATATCACCCAAATGAGGATGGGTTCCCTGTTAAGTCTAGTTCCTCTCAATGTTTTGAGAACCATTTCATTGCTATTGCCATCTCAGGGAGTTTTCCCTCGCCACCGTTGCCCTCGGCTTGCTCATCGGGACAATCTGATAATCTTGATTGATAGATTTTTTTTCTCCCAAATTTCGTTTAGATTCTGTAAAGCTTCTTTACTTTACAATGATCATTATTAAAAGCGCTATATAAATAAAATTGAATTGAATATTACAAGACTTACAAATAAAGCTTTACCTCCACTTGTTACAAAGCGCTAACACAGATACTCATTTTATAAATTTTAATGAAATGTATCCTCACAGAAAACTCTAAATAAAAAAGTGTTCATGTCACAAGTGGAATCTTTTATTATGGAAATTATAACACAGTCAAACAAGTGCATTTACTGTATAAATCTGGGATTTGTCTTAGAGCAGGAACTAGTGTATTGTCAAAGCTGCTGTTTCAGAAAATTAGTTAAAACCTTCTTACAAGACAATTTCATGAATTCAGAAGTGTTTTAGCAGAAGTCTCTTTAGTTCGACAATGTTGACTGCAGCATTACATTTTCTGCAAAATCAGTCCCACAATTCAATTTATTTTATGTGAGTTTTATAAAAGAGCTGAAATAAACCCGTCAGACAGAACTGTTCCTCCAATTATTTCAACTGACAAATTATTGAAAGTAATGTAGTAAAAATACAATCTTTTGTGATAGTCGTGGTTTAGGAACATGTATTTATGTTATTAGAATAAATTACACCACACACAGTTAATTAATGCAAATCTATTAAACTCCTGTGGATTTACAAACAGAAAACACAGAAAACACTAACACATGCCAAAGTGGCTAGAGACTTCCATACCCAAGACAGATTCAAGGCTAAATTCCTCTGGAATTCCTCGCTCTGTTTCAGCTAAAAGACCTCAGCATTCTTTACATACTTCATATTAATACTTTATAATAATAACCCCTTCCTGATGCATAACTAAGCTACCGTTTCTATAATCTGCTAGTACTAATATGATTACAACTAATCTACTATAATAATAATAATAATAATAATAATAATAATATATTAATAGCCACTTCAGATATTTTAAAACTATTTTTCCTTCATATTTTCAATCACAACCTTCTTGTCTCTATCATAACAACTACCAGCTGAGGGTGAAGACTAGCATGTACTTCCTCCATGTGATGCAAGTTAATAGAGGTGGGCGGCAGAGGTGGGTGGCACCGTATATTTACAACAGGATCGGTATCAGGACCAAATCAGTCAATTAATATCAAACCGCTTAAACTGTTCTGATTGCTGCCACAAAAAGAGAATTTTCTTCCCAAACAAGAAACAGCTTTTAGCTTTTTATCTGTGCTCATCTGTGTGTGTGCTTGAGAGAGCGGGTGAGAGACAGAGAGACAGAGAGAGAGATATTGTATTTGGCCATAATAAGCCAGGACAGTGTTGTCAAGTATGTGTCTCTGAAAAGGATTCAGTTTACACTCATCATTAATGCGCTGCTGTTTTTTAATGTAGCCCAGAATATTGCCTGCAATACTCAAAAATGTACCGTAGGAGCAAAATAAACATTAGTGAACATATTTGTAATGAGACTGAAAGAACATTTACAAGATAAAGGACCTGGACTACATAATGGATTTATAATATGCATGCTTTTGTTGTTAGCATCTTGCTGACTTGCATATGCAGTGTGAGTAATTTATAAATATCTAAGCAATGCTAATCACATCTTGCCAAAGACGAAGAATCACTAGTCAAAACTTTGTCCATATTAGAAAAACTGTCAATGAGTCTTTAGTGAGGTGACCTGAGACAGAAAAAAAAACAGAATTTTACAGTTACCACGTGAAATGAGTTCAGCACCTCCACAGTTACAGGTACTCAAGAGTCTGATACAAACACTATTAGAAAGTTAAAAGTAGCATCTTTTTAGTGTTTTATAAAATTATAACTGGAGCACAAATTGTGCACAGAAATGCTGCCTTTCAAACTAATAACAATATGATTCTTATTTATTCAATTACTTCTATAGTGCTTGTACAATGATATTCACGTTGATTATTCCTAAGCCTAATTTCAAATATGTACATACGTTACATATACTAAATAAGAAGGAACATTTTCATGCAGATATCAAATAGACTACGGGGGAGGGGTGGAGGGGGAGAAGAATACAATAAAAGAATCCAATATGGTAGGTCATTTTGTTCAAACTGATATGTGAGAATCAGTTTTGTAATAATTGAGTTGAATTATAGGGGAGAGAGAGAGAAAAAGACCTGTTGTTGATAAAAATAAAAAAAAACGACTTGACTGGTTCATCGGAGCACAACCCCATACATCAACAAGTGACTTCACAGCAAATAAAACACACACACACACACACACATACACACAGTTGTCTCTCAGCACTTAAGCCTCTACAGTTGACATCCCACACCACTTTAGATCCCAATACTCTGCAAAGAGAAGAGCTTAAGAGATAGATAAAGAGCAATAAAGTGTGTACTTACGGCTTGTCCCTCTGGACGGGTAGAATGGTGTGGTCGGCTTTCAGAGGGTTTGAGCGGGCCTTCATGCGAGCACGCTCCAGCAGTTGTTTGGCCTGTTCATGGCGAGGACTGAGCGGCAACTCAGCACCGGAGACAAAGGACCTGTAGCCCAGTCAAACACACACACAGGCACACAGGCAGATGTCAGACTACTGTGCAGCAGGAAATCTCACACAGCACAGGATTAAGTGGAGCAGTCCGTCACCACTAATTAGTCTGATGGGACTGAATGTGTGTGTGTGTGTGTGTTTAAGAGAGAGAGCATGAGAGAGTCATCATCATATGAGAGCTGAGAGTATCAGTTTATGTGTCTAAATTGGATTATGATTGTAATTATGCTTTGGATTACATAAGAATAACATCATGTTTGTGTTCTAACATCACAAACCAGGTAAACAAAATAAATGCTAATGTAATTTAGATCTTACTTCTCTACTGTTCTGACTAATTGAGGGCCTTTTAAGTACTGCAGCTCTGCTAAACTGTTCTGATTGGTCATAATGTGCTGATCTGTAAAAGAATGACTCTGGCAGTAGTACAGGCAGGTCTTTTATGGACTAGTAACACTGTAACAAGTAACACTGAAGTTATTTAATAATATCAAACACATTTTAGGGCAGGAATTTGTAGTTTCCACTGCCAGCACATTGTAAAAATAACTTTATCAAAGTTCAGCTTATGTTTTTTTAAGTAACATAACAAGCTGAATAATTTATAATTATACTTATTATTAATAAGTATTACAATTATTAATAACATTATTATTAGTAGTATTATTAGATAGAGAAAGCTTATAGAGATAATAAATGTTTATAGCTGCTGCAACATAAGTGATAACAGGAACTGATCATTAACTTTAACAAATCATTAACATTAAATCTGACTGTAAATAGATGCAAAATATTTTGTGTCATCCTTTAAAAAATTTGGAAATTGTTGCCAAATTTTTGTGATACAAGATGAATAAATCACTTTGATAAATGTAGCTATGGGATGTCTATTTAGCCCTTACAACAGAAACAATAATGGTGTGTTTTTATGTCACCTGTTACTTTGTTCACTGTCATGAAGAGATATCCCAGAATCCCAGTCACTGTCATTCAGCGCACCTTTAGGGACACACATTTTTTTTCATTTTATTTAGGAATTTCTTTAAAACAGTGGAAATAAGTAAATAAATAAGGTTCACAGTCCAAGATTTTACTGACTGCCTTTAACTTTGTGAATATGATTCCTCATGCTCCCAGAAGCACTCTTCCACAATTAGAATTTTGTTCGTCAGCTGACTACATCAGACTCCATTCTTCCAAAGTCCAATCTTTATGATCCCTACCAAATTTAAGTGTTTTTCCTAATTAGCCTTACTAGAAGTGGTTTTCTTATGGCCATGTTTAGTTAGTTTTCATCACACTGTGCATGTGAAAATTTCACTATTAAACATAGCTATAGGTTTTACTGTGGATCTTTACCACATCGCCAAGTGTTTAAGTGATGTCCAGTCATGATATTTTTCTGATCCATTTCTTCCACAAATTTGACAGCACAAATTTGACACTGTCCTATCTCCTCCAGGTTTTAATAATGTGTTGGACAGTTCTTAACCCAATTCCAGTCATTTCAATTGTGTTGTTGTCTTTGCTTGATGCAGGCCAATAATTTGACCCTTCTGAAGTGGTGCCTTGTTTTGGGGCTGGGCAGTGTATACTTAATTATCTTAATGTTATACCCACCCAACTACACGTACTACACAACTAACACCTTACCAGAAAGAAAGAAGACGATGTCAAAAAGACAACAATCAATCATGTTAACAGTGTGTTGAACATGTTTTGAACAAGGAGTTTCCAAAAACAATGATCATGCAAAAACATCTAGAAATTTATTGAAACTGTCTGCTGTAATAATGGACCACTCTACAATATTCTTATTTCTGATTAGTCAGAAGGTAATTGTCTACTTCAGAAGGCAACCTTTCTATTTCATTTTCTGAAATAACAACTAAGACTAATAATTAATGTTAATAAAGGGTCTCTTATCTATCAAATAAAAATGTTTAATTATTTGTGATTTCTGTCTGTAAAAAGACCTTTATTTAACATACAGTATAGAGAAGGAGACTCCATTGCCAGCAACGGTAACAGCCAGTAAGTTTTTAACAGTAGCATGACAAGCAGGACAGTGTATTTCACTTTGCAAGAATGGGACAAATAAAATCTCTCATATGTAAAAGAGAAAAAAAATGAGGCTGGTTAGGAAATGAATGTTTGTAGCTGTTAGAACATACATGATAATGTGTATATTCTAGAACATTAAACAAATCATAAAGATGTTGTTCTGTGATTAAAAACTAAAAATCTAAAATGCCAGCTAAATAATGTTGTGTAACAGGAATAAAGCAAACAAACAAAAAAAAAACAGATTAGTGTGATGTGAAGCAGAGGCTGTTATGACCTAGAATATAATTGTTTTATAACGACAGCATACCCTGGCATATTTTCCTCCTTATTTATGTTACACACACGTTGCTTATTAGACAGAAGCTATCATTATAGAAGTGTTAGTGTAACTTATTTCTTACAGGTTTTATTGTAACATTTTTGAAATGTTCATACAAAAACCTTTTAATACATTTACAAAACATAAAAGATTGAACTTGTTAAACTTGAGAGTCATAAAGCTATAGCATTCATAAACCATTATTAGAATCTTCCACATGTCATGCCTAGCTACACAACAGACAATAAACAGGCTGAATGATGACAGCAAGATAGAACTAACAGAGGGAAATGAACAGACGTTCACATAATTAAATTACATGTGAGTGATGAAAATTGTACACTCCGGTACACTGTGTTTTTGTTTTCACATTTCTAAAAGTCTAGCACTGTAGGGTTGGATGCATATCAGTTCACAAGCTAGAATTCTCCTCATGACTGACTCTTTATAACTTAATCTTTATGCACAACTGATATCGTCTGTTAACACTATGAAAATAATTTTTCCTAATCTTTTTCCCTTAGTTCTGTACAGAACTCACATTAAAAAATACCTTTCCTTTCCAAGTAATGACAATAAGCGACAATAGTTCTCACATAAAAATTTGCAGTAACCTATCAGACAACTCAGTAGCTGTGTTTACATGGACCATAATATTCCACTAATAGTCGGAACAATAGCCCAACTGGAATAAAAAATACATATATCATTCTGCCTGAACTGTATGTTCAATTCAATTCAATTCAATTCAGTTTTATTTATATAGCGCTTTTAACAATGGTCATTGTCTCAAAGCAGCTTCACAAGAATGAAAGAAATAAAAAAAATTTTTTTTTTTTGCCTGTATGTGTGTATGTGTGAAAAAAATAAAAAATAAATAAATAAATGTCTGGCCCAATCCGACCTAATCGGAATGATTTTTCAATGGAGTAGTGAAATTTAGCTTCTATTTATGAACTGTAAACTCAGTGAGACCAACTCTCTCCCACTAGTCTGTGCTTTTCACTTTCAGCCACTGGCTTCTGGTCTCTGGTGGAGGGGTAGCTCAGTGGTTAAGGGATTGGACTATGGTTTGGAAGGTCCCAGGTTCAAGTCCCACAACCACCAAGTTGTACAGTATACTAAATAAGATGTACCCTCAGATGTACAGTATAATGAGATAAAAATGCAAGTCGCTCTGGATAAGGATGTCTGCTAAATGTAAATGTTCCCAATGATCAGTCATTGAATTCTTGTAACCAATCATAACACACACATAAGAAGGTGAGATGTGTTGGATAAGATTGGACATTTTAGGAAAAAAGCTTCTATTTCTTTTTTCTTTGGTTATATTTTTGGCAGATTAAATGGTTCACATCGAGCAGAACCACTCGGCACTTGTCAAATTGTTTTTAATTCTAATTAAATAATTTAAACATGCAAACACTTGTTTTAGTCAGTTGGATTGAAGAAATATTGTCCATTGGATAAGTAAACTTATAAAAGTAATTCCTGTAAAGACATAAAAAAGAATGTATTAGAAAAACAAAATTGTTTGCAAATTATTTGATTTCAAACTTAGAAAGGAAAATCAAATCAGTTTCTCAAGTCCAATAATTTTACTTCTTATGCTGATGTGACCAGCAAAGACCAGCAGGGTTTATTATATGACTGTTATAATCAGTGACTCGACAACTATGTTGTTCAGCTTCATTGCAGTACTTCTTTTTTTGTGAAGATGGCTGTTTGGCTGCATACCTCACCTACTACAATCTGCAGTTTAAAACATACGTTGTTTTAAACTCAAATCAAATTCCTAGATACGAAAAAATCTTACTCGTGCATCACTGAGGTAAAAGGGGGGAAGTCTGGTTAAACTTAACAGTTGATCCTTAAAATCAAGAAAAAACATTTTTTTGTTACACAAGAAACTAATTAAAATATAAATTGCAGGATTTTTATACATTCCAAATGTTTTAATTCAAGGAAACAATAAGACATGAATGAAAGGCTCAGAAAAAAAGTAACTTTTATACCATTAGTCTAAATATATTTGATCAGCCAAGGCGTGTTTTGTGTCTACAGTTTACTTTTTTTTTTTTGCCCTAGAGCTACAGGGTGAATGTAGCTAACAATCAGTGAAAGTTTATCATATTTGAAATTTTTTTACATTAACACATGCCCAAATCTCTACTCACTTCAAACGACACTAAAGCGAATTATGGGTTATGGAAAATAAAATGGGGAAATAAGCTCAGTTTAGTACGAAGGAGAATCATCAGTTGCCAAATGCATCTTGCCTCATTGTTGCAATCCATTCCTTTGAAATAACATATAATTCCTTATTCTTAATACAGTATATGTTTAGAAAAGAAGTTAGGCTTTACCTCTGCTATGTGTATTCTCCACCCTCTGATCAGAAACTGTTGCATGCTGCCCCTCACCGTTCCTTCTCTGGGTTTTCTGAAGCATCTGTCTGAGGAGCGTTCGGTTTATCTCCACTCTCTCCGCTAGTGAGAGACAGCTTCCACTGCTGCAGATGCTCTCCAGACTCTCCGCACGCCAAAGTTTGCTTCCTATTCCAACTGCCAGGCCTGAGTCACTCGTACTGCAGTTCTGAGGATGGCTCTCTGTGCTGTCTGATATTTTTATCTCTGCTTGAATGATTGAATCCATCTTTAGAGCTGTATGCTTGGACATGACCCCACTATTAGATTCCTCTCTTTCTGAAACCTCACGTCCATTTGACAGTGTGGGTTCTTGCCTGGTAATCCTCCAAAAACCCTTGGGTGAACTCCATGGTTTGTTGCGACACAAGGACATATCTTGTTTAGCATTGCAGATGTTGTCTCTCATGTTGTCCAGAAATACTGCTTCTCCATGTTCCATGGGAGCAATGATATTTTTATCATCAGGAGTGCGGATGGCGAAATCCTCAGCATGAGCTTCCATGTCTTCATCACTGCTGCTAAATCCCAAGACACCTGCATGAGATGAAGCTGACCTGTAGAAACCAGGCTGGTTCCAATTTGCCTTGTGCTCTGAATGAGACTTCAGCTTTGACTGTGGGGATAATAATGCAGAAGCATGCTGGGTGTGGGAGCTTAGAGATGAGGAAATGACGGATCGAAGCACATGGGTTGGACTTGACAGAAGGGATTCCTGGTCTGATCTGTCCATCGGAAGGGAATCAGTGGCTATAGGATTGCCCTCCTCAGGCACAACCATGTCCTCCATGGCCCATTCAGAGAGTTAGGTGAGCATTATACAGTCTATGGAGACAATAGGAAACAAGAGTCACTCGGTGGTCTCCAGTTTCCAGATATACAGCTACTATTGTGTAAGACAAAGCTCAGGACTTTGTCTTACAAATACGCTTGTGCCTTAATGCATTAGTGCATTACTCATCTGGAAAACATTCAGAAAACATTTCTGAAATAAACATTAAGACTTAATTTCTTTATAGACGTTACTGATAGAGTTCATAATACAAATTGTCATGGAGACCTGTCATGGAAATCAAAACCTTCTTTTTTAACCTATATTAGACAGTCAAAGATACCATCCTCCTGGGAGTCACACGAGGTTAATGGGGTTCATCCTCTGACTAGGCATTTTATAATAGTGAAATTAATCAGGTTGTGGATTAAGCTCTCTTTTTTTGGCCAATCTAAGTCCCTACACACATCTATACTCCCAAGCTATATGTAGTGTCTGAAACAGCAACTGAGTGTAGGTGGTGAAAATGAGGTTTCTTCACACTGCTCCTTGGTCTACTCTCTGTGATAGAGACAGTCAGGGATAGCCTTGCATTCTATTAAATTGAGATGACTATATTGATGATATTTGAGTATCTTACAAAGCTGCCTCTTGACTGGCTCACATTAGAGCTTTATGAGGCATGTTCCCAGCATCCTTTTAATCTGTAGCCCTGGATTGAGAAGTCTATGCGGAGCTATCAAACAGGAAATGGAAAACCAGCAATGTGTTGACTGATCTATTTTCATCCATGTTTTAATAATACATTATATAGTGGTCCTTTAATAACCGTAGAAAAATACATCAGCAGGTTAACATATTATACATATAATAAAAATTGTTAATGTTTAGTTGATTTACATTTCAAAATTTTCATTCCCAGGTGAAGAGGACCAGTGTGGTTTCTGAAAGAACATATTGTACAGTACATTGTTAGCATTAACCTTTCCAATAAATTAATCGTGCTAATTTAATAAACCTGTCTTTCAGTGTAAAATACAGCGTTTTATATAGATTTTTGGGTTGGGGTAAGTATAAATTCATTACACAAGTATTTTGTATTTTGTGTTAAACCGCTTCTTTTTTGGTTCCAAAATTTAGGACTGTGTTTGACATTCCTTTTAAATCGCTGCTGTCCCAGCACCTTATTATATTCCGAAACAAATTCAAACAAAACTTTTCGACCTATTGCCGATGCTAACGGATAAGATTTTTGTGCTGAGTCCAGATGAAGCTAAAATGACGTACAGCTCAACAAACCACAAACATCCAATGAATTTGGCAGACACTGAAAACACGCTGACATCAATTTCTTTGTCAAAACAGGGGAAGGAGAAAATCTAACAAAGTATATGAACTTTGCACACACAATGACCAAAGGCATTACTGGTTTTGGTCCCCAGATGGATGACTAATGTAATGAACTCCACTTTAACTACATTATACCCTGAATTATAATACGAACATTCTTCATTTTGTACATATGTGCGAATCCCCTGAACATTTAACAATAAACAGGAAATAAAATATTTAAACTTCAAATATTGTCATCAATAAGCAACATGGTGGCTCAGTGGTTAGCACTGTCGCCTTGCACCTCCAGGGTCGTGGGCTCGATTCTCACCTCAAGTCTGTGTGCATTTAGTTTGCATGCTCTCCCTGTGCTTGGTGGGTTTCCTCCCACAGTCCAAAAACATGCAGATTTGTTTAAATGGCGTTCCCAAATTGCCTGTAGTGTCTGAACATGAGTATGTGTATGTATGTGCCCTGTGATGAATTGGCATCCTGTCCAGGGTTCACCCTACGTCGTTCCCTAAGTCTCCTGTGATAGGCTCCACAACTCTGAATACTGGATAAAGTAGTATCGACAGTGAGTGAGTGTGTGAATGTCTTCAATATTCTCATAAACATACTATACCATGCATATTGATTAGCCACATTTTGTGATTTTATTAAATTCTTTTCTAAAGGTTTTAGGGCAAAATGTAGCCATTGTAGCATGTAGCCATGCTTACAAACCCTTGTTGTAAATGGCAGCCCCAGTCCTGCCCAAATATCAAATTTCTTGTTGAATGATGAAAACTCTGCTAGTGTACTAAGTAAACCCTAAATGCCCATTATCCCAAGTTCTTTTTTGCCCTAATTGCCTCCCATTACTGAGCAGTGATAACACTTTTTAAAGAAAAGTGTGTTCTAAAGAAAGAGAACACACACACTCAAGTGTACACCACAAAAGGAAGTTCATGCATGGCTTTGTTCTTTTCAAGACTAATTTAATTTAATTATTTCCCTCCTAATTAGGGCTCCCAGCCTTTGCCCTAGCTTATCACTTCTGGGACATCCAGCATCCCATGCTGAGCTATATGCACCATACCCATGGGTGCCATGTCATCTGACTAAAATCAGTGTACCATGTCTGAAATGAATTTAACTTTGTGACTACACTATGCAAAAATCCTATGCTGGTCTCAGTAATGGCAAAACTTGTAAAATCGACATATGGCTTTCAAGGCCGACTAATGTAGTGGACAGACTCATAATTACAAGTCCAAAATGATAACTTTGGGTAACACAAGAAAAAAAGAGAGAGAGATTTGTGTGGGGGTAAAGACTGCTCATGGTTTCTGTAAGTACAAAACTCTTGGAATGCATATCTCTGGAACTAATGAGGCTATTTCAAAGGAATTTGTTTTTTTTTTCTCTTTCAGCAAGCAAAACCTGATGATGACTTTTTCTTATGTCAACACGGTTAATGTTTAAAATATATTACATTGTACGTTTATTAGATCAAAGCCACAATTTCACTCCATGATTTAAAATTCAACAGCATAATGTCTTCTGTTAAAAGCCTAAGAGTCTGGACTGTTGTGTTAATTTGTTCAGAATGACTGTGTTGAGAATCAGACTATTTATTAGTTCAACTACTATATTTGATGTGCATTCAAAATATTTTACTCCAACAGCAATCTTTGATTATAAAAGACAAATCAAATAGTAGTTTGAAAACATTTTTCAACATTCGTCAAGATTTGCTACTACGGTATATAAAAACCATATACATGTTGTCATGTTGATCAGTAATAAAAATTATAACACTATAAGGTAATAGGCTTTACTATATAAATAAAGCAAACAAATGAAAAAATTAAAAAACATTTAAATTAAAAACATTTAAAGCTGTTAATAATACAGTATGGGATGATTTTACAATCTACTGTTTTTATATAATGCGATGGACAGTATAAAACAGTTTGATTTTAATTTCCTTATGTTCATTTAAAATGAAGTAGACACAAACTCTCTAAGTAACTACTCTGAATCATGGAAAAAAAGGATGGCAGACTTTAGCATCTTACCTCATTCTCTCTGTTGACGTATGAAACTCTGACCTTAATCTGAAAGTTATTTAACAAACATTGCATGTATTTGCATCTATTTTCAGCCATGTTAGTCCAATTTCTGTTTCATCTTATGTCTCTTTCATCAGTAGCTTTTGGTTTCCTTTTCTTTCTGTTGCTGTTTCACTGCTTTTTGTGCAGCCCAGTTCCAGCTGTTCAGGGGGAGGCTCAAGTTTGAAGAGAGTTTTCTCTGAGTTTTCTTCAAACCGTCCCACTTATTAGGAATATGATTTTAGCCTTCTTACTGTTCTCCCTTGCTCTCTTGTCTTCTTTCCTCCTCCACAAGCTATGGTGTGCATGGGACTGAGTCTGACTGTTCAAGATCCACATGTGTTAAGATTCCTGTGTTGCTCAGGAGACAGGCATGACCAACACTGGAACGGGATAGGCTGGACAACAGGTTTAATGGGAACAAAGCTAACAGACTATTGGTGAAGCTGCCACTAAGGTCAGCCCCTTGTAGGAGGAGCGTAATTGTACCCCTCCAAGGAAGAATGAAAAAAGAGGACAGAATCTTAAACGGCAAGTGGAAAGGAAGTGCAGGAATCTCCAGCCACATACTCCATCTGCCAAAGAATTTCCTTTGTTGATTATGAATTCAGACTTAACTCAGTCAGTGCTCTCAATCTGGTCTGTGATTTATAGCCATGTCTTAGTGAATCTGAGATAAAAAAATAGTGTTAATGCTAAAATATAAAAAATCATAACGACAACCTGTTTAAAGCTTAGATTCCGTATAAAGTTCCGGAGTAGTTGCATAGAAAGCATACAGATTCGTGAGGCGAGCTCTGGAGTGAAGCAAACCAAATCATTGGGCGGGTCTAGAACTTCATGTGCAGCCACTGCCAAGGATGCAGAATCTGAGACACCTCGTCTGAAACCTGAGGCTTAATCCAAAGGCCTCACGCAAAATCACATTTGTTCTCTCTGCTTCATTTTGAAACAGACCCCGCATTCCATCAACTTTGCTCCACTTAATGTGTCAACTGCCTACTTGTAACAAGAACCAGCCGTGTTCATTCTCCTGTGAAACGGCCATATAAACAGACTCAGAGTTCCATGAAATTGACTTTTCTTGCATGTTCACAAACACATTATAATTATCTGCCAAACAGTCAGAGGGAGTTTTGAAAAACCTGCTGCTACAATGAAAAAGATACACAAAGACAAATGACTTTCAGTCTAGCAATGCAAAATAATTATTAGATGCTGATGTTTAATTATTACAAATAAATCTGAAAAATTGTCTTTTTGCTCCAGTGCGACAAGGTCATATAGCATTTATTACATAAAAAGTATTAACATATTTTCTGTAAATAATTTTTTATTACCTTTCCATTTAGGGGTTTAACACTTGGCATCCAAAATGAACCAAAGTTTTCCATAATCCCCCCTTGCTGCTTACTATACTATCTAACCGACTGCATGCTGAATGCCCATGTCTTTTCTCACCCAATTTCTCAGTCTCTGCTCACCAGCAATGGTCTGAGTGATCTGTTCAGAAAATCAAAAGGATTAAGATAAAATTCAGTCCACCAACCGTTGGCTTGACTTTGGTCCATAAACCACTTTAATCAGGAGCTCATTGGCTCAAGCTGCATGAACAAAATCAGATTATATCTGTCATCCCTAACATGAATGCTGATGGAAGTGAAAACTAGTCTCTCATAGCACCCTGGCTGTCTCACTGGTATTTATGATCCTAAAGTCTACACACTTAAAAAAGCTCAGTAAATGTTCTTTGAGTGATTATGCATTCTTAATTTCTTGGAAGAAATTCATTTTTTCATAATTTCTTTTAAAAGAGGAAAACATTGAGTTTTACAGAAACATTAGCTTCTGCAGAGTGACAACTAAAGACTATCAAGAGTTCTAGATTTAACCTTTTTAAAGCTTGTCTGCAGTGCACATGTAAGTGTAGTTGATTTGGCCTTATGTTTTTTTTTTCCTTCTTGTTTTAGAAAACACCCTGACCACCATGGAATTACATATATTTTCAAACATAAACTGTAAAACAGAGGTGCATGCAAATTTAACACCTGCTGTTTCATCTTATGACTAATATTCAGGTTCTTTGCAAGTGTCCAAAATTTCACTATGCGTCTTTAGCCCTACATCTTGAAACTCCAACTGGATTGTCTCCCCTGGATGGTTTCTTTGGACTATACCTTCCCAATTCCCCAAAATATTGTATCAGTTGTTGTTTATACTACCGTTCAGAAGTTTGGGGTCACTTGCAAATTTCTTTGTTTTTGTTCAGTGATTTATTTTCTACAACAATACTGGGGATTTCAAAACTATAAAATAACACATATGGAATTAGGTAATTATGTAACAATAACAAAAACAACAGTTAGTTGTTATTTTAAGACACAGAGGTCAGCCTTTCTGTAATAGTTCTTGCAAGAACAGTA
>JAQMYJ010000007.1:12700092-12737723 GCA_030014305.1 Clarias laeviceps
GGAGGGGGTGTGTGTGTGTGGGAGGGGGTGTGTGTGTGTGGGAGGGGGTGTGGGTGGGAGGGTGTGTGTGTGAAATCCTTCAGAAAACAAGAGTCCTGCGCACCCTATAATGCTTAGGCCTTAAATATGTTTTACATGCACACATGTGGTCACAGTGTTACAGTAAACCGTACACATGTGCACGGATGTTGGTTATACCAGTGAGAGACGCTCACTAAGACTGAGCAGGGGAGATGGTTACCCACAATTCTGCAGCGCAAGAGAGAGAAAAACCATTGGCTCCGTTGTGATCACGTGACGCTTGGCGTCAAAACAAGAAGCGCATGCATGATACTCGGTACTCGTAAACCAAGACTTATTTGTTTTCCAAGTCAAAATTTATAAAAAAAATCTTTGCAAACCGCATTACTCACAATCCGAGGTTCCACTGTACTCTGAAACCTTAGCTGTGTGCTTGTATTGCATCTTGGATACAAGTGACTTATTTTGTGACTCTTTTGCCAGGTGTACTATCCGGACCAGTATGGAGGCTATGTCCCTTATCCTCCTCCCCCCTATGCCCCAAATGCTGTGTACTCTGCAGTTGGGCAACACTATGCATTTGCCTCCCCCTATCAAAACCCAGGTAGATTAGCTGCTCCCACTTATCGTTATATCCTGTGGTGTCAAAAAGTATTAAGATAAGATCATGTATCGGTTCTTCTTGTGCACAAAACGGGTGATCTTCACTTAGTAGTTTTAGCCTGTCTGGCTGGAGAGTTGTACTTGTACCGTGGTATTCAGGAGACATGCACAACAGTACAGGAGGCAGTCGCAGTCAAGAAGCTGTCCTCTACACGATCTTCAGGAAGCAATCAAGCAGGCGTGGATTGAGCAAATCACATCAAAGCACTTCAATTAGTCTTTTTGATTCTATGCCCAGCCAATCCAGCAGTTTTGAATATACAGTAGAACTAAATATTGATTTTTGTATAGCAATTTCATTGCAAAAAAAAAAAAAAAAGCTTTTTATTCTTATCTTTGTCATCAAAGAAATTTATTTTGCTTTTCTCAAAACTTTTGGCCACCACTGTACACTTGTATATTTATTATATAAGTTGTCATTTAGTTTAGTAGTTGTGCAGGCAAAGTTCGGTGCTGAATTAACATAAAGTTCAGAAGTATGACACTATGCACTGTTTATAGTTCTTCCAGCAACAAAGTTGGTGTCCCGTGTGTGTTATAGCTATACTTTTTGGCAATTTTGTCAGGAACATCTACCATATAGGTCACAGTACAATTACTGAAGTTACTGAATGTAGTCATTTAGTTGCTATGCACGATTTGTCATCTCCTATGTATGTTTGTCAAACATGAGTTCACCTATATAAAATGGGCAATGAATGTTGTAAACAGCTGTTTTTTCTTATTCATGTCCCTCAGGAATGTACCCTGCACATGAAGTCAACAATGTGATTATTGAAGAGCGTCGACGTGATGATACAGGAGGTGTTGTTGTTGGCATGCTCACCGGTGCTGCCACAGGACTGGCTATTGGTTCCCTATTTTCTGTATTTTAATATACATCATTCTGTTCCCTTAAATCCCAACATGAGATGGACTAGTATTGTGCTACTGCTTATCTTTGCTGCAACACCATGCTATATGTAAAACTTAGATCTAATAGATGTGAACAGCCTGACAGATCACAAGCGCTTCCCCCAACAGAGATAATTTGGCGGTATGAACTAAAGCCTTATGGTAGCATTTGTAGCTTGGTTTACGAGACTAGGTTTCACATCGTCGTGAAATGAAATGGTTGTGAACTAAGTCAGTACTAAACATGTCAGGGTGGTTGCCCCTGGATATTGGGTCACCTGCTTGGACTACATGTGTAGGCTAAACACAGTGTAATGAAGTATGGCTGGTGATTTCTTTTTATTATAATGTCTTTAATTAATTGACACTTTATTTTTCATTTTTTTCTCCCTGACTCAAATGAGATGTTTTTAAGCAGACCTTGGGAGTTGAGCAAACTCAACCAACATGAGATCACTCAAAACTTGACTAAATGTAGGTTTGCCATGCATAATCTGATGATTCCTAAATATAATGACTGGTCAGTTGGTGAAAAACTATATGAATAGTGCAATAATTAATGCATTTTGCAAAGATTCAGATTTTGATTTTATCACTGGTTAATGATCGCTTACCTGGGATGCTATAAGGGATGCCGATACTTCCTCTGTGGCCTTGCAAGGAGACCTTGATCTCTAATAATCAGAACATATTCTGTATATAATATTCAACAGTTCTATAAACAAACAAATTATAATCTATTGATAATTAATGTTTGTTGAACTGTTGTATAAAAGCAATATCACACTTGAGGTTGTGCTTTTGTATTATATATAAGCACGGTAGTGATATCTATGGCCACATCACAGCTATGCTGATATTCAGTACAACAGCATTCCTCATGTGATATTGGTTAAATATATATTCTGTCCCTGCTTACAAGTACCTTAACCAGTTTTAACAGTGAGGTAAAATTCTATGGCCATGACCCAGTATATTCTGCTAAAATAGATTAGCATAAAAAAATACAGATCAATATTAGGGAGTCGTCAGTTAGTGCAGATAATGTCACTGATTTGTTGCTTGCTTTACTCCAAATCATGATTACATAGCTGCATTTAAGATGCATTTTGTTTTTCTTTCTGCACCTAAAGATCGAACTTATAAACACTGCCAGAAAATACATCAAACAATGACCAGCATTACAGCTCATATTTGGATCTAAAGATCTGCTCAGTTTAAGCTAATTCCAATGAGCAAAAGTGCTGTTAAATTTGTATTAGAATATTACAGAGATGCACTCCAGGTTTGCACTGTTGTGAGAGCTTATTCATCTTCTGGCTCTCCTATCATGTAAACATTGTTGAACCCTCATTTATGCTACAATTCCAAAGTGTTTATTCTGAAGAACTTGAAAAGCCGCTTTAATAATATATTTATTTCTTTTTTGGGGGTGAAAAAGCTTCTCTCCAGAGTCTTATTTATTGGGTTTGAGTTGCAAGAATGTACTTAATGCCTTGTTGTGGTCTTTGTTTTCTACACTACTTTTTTTTTTTATTATTATTATTTTTCGTTTTCACCCAGTAACAAAAATAGTGAAAAAATGCTTTTTAAATAACATCTAATGGAATATGACCTCCCCGATAAAGTAAGGATACACATGGTGAACATGGGTGTACACAAGGCATTGAAGTTTCATCTTTTCTTCTGGTCATTTATTATCATTAGGCTATCTTGATTATGGTCTATGTTAGACCATATTAGTTATTGGTTACAGTCTGTTTACTTTACACATTAAATGAAAAGTGTTAAATTGTATTTCACCTGGTCATTAGTATGTTTAATAAAATTCCCTTCCCATTATTTAATTACCATCATTCATCACATTTTATCAATTTTGAGTGTTAGATATTGGTGTTTGTGAACCAATAGAGAAAATCAGTTTAATAAATACTTTCTGAAGATGCTTTGTTTATAGTTGTATTTAACGTTTACTTTATCACTGTTGGTCCAGTAGTCCTTTATATATACTATTTGTTGCTTAACTAATTTGCATTTCCATGTTATACTATTGTGAAGCTAATTAAAGTGACTTAACTGAAATGCAGTGTCCATGTTGTCTATGAACCAATGTTCTGTCAGTATAATTTTAAAATACAACCTGAATTCTGGAAAAATTAGGATTTATTTTTTTTTTTTTATAAAATGAAAACCAAAAGACTTTCAAATCATGAGCCAATGTTTTATTCACAACAGAATATGAACTTTTAGACTGAGAAATTTTACAATTTTATGCACAAAACGAGTTCATTTTGAATTTGATGACTGCTACGGGTCTCAAAAAAGTTGGGATGGGGCATGTTTACATTGGTGTAGCATCTCCTCGTCTATTCAAAACAATGTGAAGACATCTAGGCATTGAGGTTATGAATTTCTGGAGTTTTGGTGTTGGTATTTGGTCCCATTCTTGCCTGAAGAGTTTGTGGTCATTTCGTAAATAAGATTTGCAAAGCCTTTGCAATTTTACATTGTTTTTAAAGTATTACACAAGCTTTTTACACCCTCTTTCACAGATTAAAGATCCTCTGCCCATCTTTACTTCTGACTCTGAAGGGAGACTCTAAGACATCCCTTTTATAGCTGATCATGTTACAGACCTGATGCTAGATGTTCTCCCAGCTGAATATTTTTTGCAGCTCTTTGTAGCTCCCATCCCAACGTTTGTGAGACCTGTAGCAGGCATAAAAATTGAAATGAGTTCATTTAGTGGATAAAAGTGTACATTTTTTCCTGTTAAACTATTTATGTTCTCTATGTTCTATTGTGAATAAAATATTGGCTCATGTGATTTGAAAGGCTTTCAGTTTTCACTTTATTCAAATATAAAAATGTCACAACCCGAATTAACATTGGATTATGTTTCTATGTCCTAGACCTGGAAATTGCCACAGGGAACCTATTATATATTCAAGGAAAAAACCTACTTTACTTTTAATTTAAAATAATAATAATATAGTTGCAAGCAATGATGATGGGCCCAAGCACCCTGTGCCATCGCCACCCCGGGTCCACCTCACAACCTGTGTTATTTAGATTGTGTTATGAGTGTGTGTATGTGTGTAGAATAGGCCACAGATGCTGGAAAAAAAGCATCACACTGTGATGTTACTCAGTGTGATGTCACTAAACGTCACTGAATATGTCACTGAATATAATGCCACACAGAAAGTTATTAATAATTTTTCGGTGCAAGTTTGAGGCATTATCACGGCTGTCCCGTTTGAGATATCAAAAATCCCTCCGCAAGTTTGCATCCACAATGTCTTTAGATCACATTGGCCCGGTTTGGTGGCGATTGTATAAATTCCCTAGGAGGAGTATATCAAAATCCATCGGGTGCGTTTGTGCGAACGACCCAAAATAACCGGCCTCCTGTTGAGTTGAGCCCAGGACATGCAGTGCGAAAGCTGTTCAGCTCAATGAGCTTAAAAGCAGAGTTTAGTGTGCTTACATTAAAGTGTGTATGAGCTATGCAGAAAAATCTCGTGTGGGGGGGCCCCGGGCCACGCCACTCTCAGGCATCCTAATGGCAGCAGATTCCAACCTGTCAATTTTCATGAGTTTTTGAGCATGTTAAAATAACTTGATTCTGAAACTGTTGGAAATGACTGTGTTAAGTAGAGAGAACTCCAGTGAGTAAGCCTCCATACTGGGATCAGGGATTACATTATCTCTACTGTGTGAAGCAGCTGGTGGTGTTGGAGACAGCATTTTCTATTAAAACCCATCCCACAGTACTTAATAAACTAGCAAACTAAGTGCATGACCGGTATACAGTAGCATTTATTTCAGAAAAATACTTTAGCAAGTGCCCATTTACAGCTTAATATTCCTGCCAACATACAGTAACCTTCAGATACAATAAATAGAAACATACTGCGTAAATGTTTCAACAAGCTACATTATGTAGCTTATATTCCGCAAACAGCATCCACTATTACAAAAGAATTTATAGTAAACTCTGTAGTATAAAGTATAAAGTATCTCTTTATAGTAAAAACTGAGTATAAAGATAAAATGCAAAATAAAATACATAAAAGGTTTCTTGATGTTTGTGTATTGTGGTTGTTGTGCAGTTAGCCTTCTTGGCCAAAGTCCTCAGTAAACTTCACCAGCTTTTTCAGGTCATCATCATTTACAGTGGGTTTGGTTTTTTCCAGCGACCTAAGCATGTCCTCCTGGAGATCAAAAGCACACACAAAGACATCATACAAAACTGACTGCAGCAGATAACACTGTTTAAAATTCTAAGCAATTTTAATAGATAAATGAAAAAAAAAAACTAACAATGATGCTGTGTTTTTTAATGTAAATGTAAAGCATTATTTATGAGCAACCCAGTGAGTAATCTGGATGTGCTTCACTCACACAGTGCAATAACACCAAACATACAAATGTGTTTGGAAGTTCTGTCTATGAGTATTTAGATCATGATGGCGTACAATTTTCAGGATATCTAAATACCATATCGTTAAATTTATGATTTACTGCAGGCAATAAAAAATAGAAAATTTCCAATACAATTTAATATCTTAAAACACTGTAACCTACTTGTTAATATACTAGCCTAAAATGAAAATAAAATTGTACTACAACTTTGCTGTCATAATATAAAATCTAAGTATAATCCTCTTAATAAGTCAATGTCAATTAATTAAAAACTATCTCTAACTCCTATACTTGGCTGTCATTGCCTCTTATGGTAATCATCATATTGTTTTACATTTGTAAGCAGATAAAATATGATCAAATTCATCGCCTCGATCAATACATTAATTTCCTTCCACCTCATGGTGCTGAATATCTGAATTAGAGGTCAGAATTGTTTTTTCAGACCTCTTTGTAGTAGTGGTATAGATATGGTGCTACAAACCCATATTTCAGATATGGGAAAGATAAGCTTAAGGTTTAAGATAATAAATGCTCATGCACTAAAACTCAGATTTTCACTAGGATATTGTATAATTATAATTTACATTATTTCTCTGTAACACAGTGCTTATTATTTTTCTGTAACAGTGTTTTGCATTGCTTCCTCACCATGCTGACTATAGGCTCCAGCAGTTTATCAGCTTCCACATCTACCCATGTCATCTTGATTCCATTTGGGTCACTTGGAGAGCAAGGGGTCAATAAGTCATCTGCTATAACATCCTGGTTGTTCCACATTTTTCCACGAACCTGTACATTGAAAAATAATGCACATCAGAAATCTATAGGTACAGTAAGTGAACATAATTCAGTAAGTGTTAAAAAGGTCATGTCATGTCAGCTCAGACTTCATGAAACTGAAGCAAACTAGGATCACAACCCAAATTCTAGCAGAAAAAACAAACTACACAGTGACATGCAACAAATCAAAAGAGAAGTGTGTAAGCAAAGCAAATGCGAGTCTGAGTAAGAGTCAATATATAAGAGGAAGAGAGATTACGAGATTAAAGTTAGGAGATCAATCCATTTATCCTCATTGTTTTATTTATGTCATTATCCAGTTGGTAAACTCTTTTTAACAATTAATGAAAATCAGACTGATTAGCTTTTAAAATTCAGAAACACAATTTCAACCTTCTCACCCACCTTTTTGAAGTGAGTGGCCGACTGCACTTTGCGGATAGGCTGCATGAGGGCGTCCCTGACAATGATGCTGATGTCAGCGCCTGAATAATGCTCTGTCTTCTGTCCCAGAGTGATGAAGTCATTATCGGTGAGGCTATGGGGGGTGGTACCAAGGTTGAGCTTGAACATAAATGATCGTGCGTGCTTCTCGGGTAGTGGGATATAAATACGCTTCTCAAACCTGAGTCATTTAAACACAGAAGAAATGCACAAAGTTTGACAGCAGAATTACAACAAACAGGCATGATTCCAGGTACAATACATCCGCATGCAGTGATTCAGTATATTATCTAAAGTAAAGATGTTATCCTTATGTCTGGGAATTCCTGGCTTATCTTTTGCTCAGATCGTTTTAGAAAGTTTCCTTCTTGCTATTGTCACCTGTAGCTTGTTCATCATTCTACATTATATTTATATTTGGAGTTCTGATAAGCTGTCTATAATTACAAGTGCTATACAAATACAGTACGCTTAACTTACATCTAGCTTTTTTTTAAGCTTAATGTGAGAACTGATAACTATAATCTAAAATCCAAAATATGATAATTCCTGATTAAACTGAACCCTAACTCTGTTTAAATATATAGATCCCTTGCCTTCTTCTGATGGCTGAATCCAAAGTCCATGGTATATTGGTTGCTCCAAGCACAAGAATTCCCTCATTATCATTTCCAACACCTATAATTACAGCAAAATTCAATAAAATGAATGAATGAATGAATTAAGTAATTAATTAATTAGACATGCAGTATTCTCAGTCCATAAAACACAAGCCCTGTCTCCACCCACAACTCCCCTTGCATCTGGACCAGGAACTCAGTCTTTATTCGGCGAGCTGCTTCGCTTTCATTATCACTCCTGGACCCACACAGAGAATCGATCTCATCAATGAAGATGATGGAGGGTTTGTGTTGCCGAGCCAAACTGAACAAATTCTTCACCAATCTGGCAAAGAAAGAAGCAGGCATTAATTAGGAGCTGTGCTGTATGTACAGTACACACGGTACATACCACTTAAGATGGATTTATATTTTTTTTACTCATAAGACGCCCTGTTTATTCCTAACATTAATGCGCAATCTTACTGGAAAAACAAGTCACATTGTTTATACTATGACTATGCTCCTCAAAAGGTCTTATTTTTTTTACAGGACTTACTTTTCACTCTCTCCCAGCCATTTGGACACCAGATCAGAGGACGAGATGGAGAAGAAGGTGGAGTTGTTGGCCTCAGTTGCCACTGCTTTAGCCAGATATGATTTTCCTGTACCTGGAGGGCCAAAAAGCAAGATTCCTCTCCAGGGAGTTCTCTTTCCTAGAGGTGAGAGATTGCATGGTTGCAGTGTCAGCTCCAAACATAAGGAAGTACAAATAAGCACGGTAGACCTGAGGCATGAGTAAAAATGCAAACCAAACAGAAGATCAAAGTGTTGGCTTTTACTCATAAATGATAAATTACCTCAAAGTTTTAGCTTTAAATTGCTATTGTTTCATATAACAGGATTGCTGTTTACCATGTAAACTCACTTGTAAGGCATTTAGGATTAAAGTAAACAGGTTCTGCCATGTCAATTCTTGTACAGTTCACTTTATACATTTACAAACACCTGGCAAAATTTGTAAGATGCTTGTCCTAATATGAGTGATAATATGAAACACATTCTATTATATTAGTAATAGCATTCAAATTAATTATTTTTTATTTTTTTTTGTATACAAACATAGTGACAGATGAAGCTTTAAAGGGCTTTTTAATACTACACATACCAATTATGGATTATGGTTTATGCTGATCAACTTTCAACCTAGATTTTTTTTATAATGCGACGCATTCATTTTACAGTTAATTCTGACTACAATTCATGTGCAACTGTGTGCTCACAAACCTCTCAAAACAGCAGCAGCAATCTACCTCCTTGCTTTATGCTATAGCAGGTGCATATCTCTGTACAGGCCTTGTTGATTCCTTATAAAGATTTAACTCAATGGTTGTCTCATCATTTTACTTTATTCCAGAGTTCTTTGAGGTAGGACAAGTTGCTTCTTGATGGAATCAAAATTTATTTTTTCTGGTAAGTCATATACTGTATGACATATGGCCCATTTCCGTTCAAGCATTTCTTTGTGGACAGTCAGACCCAGACACCCACTTTTAAATAGCCTGTATTTAAGAAAAAGGTGTTTGTGGATTTTTCTTTGCATCTTGTGGAATTGCCTTGGCGTACCCGAGCTTGCCTTATGCATCAGAATGACTGGTTGTCCATTTCATCAAAGTCTGAATAGTGCAGCCATAGACTAATTACAAATGGTTATCTTAATAACTAAGAAACAGCATAGGTACAGATTCTTAATTACAATGATATATACTTAAGTAAGTTTTAACAGGCCTGAAATAGTAGGATATGCAAACATTGAATGGCAGTTATTTGTTATAATGTTTGTTATTTATTATTATGAGTAAAACAATACATAGAAATATATGTAGTGAAAAATATCTTTGTCTGAGCACAATAAATAAATAAAACTACATGTTTTATATGCTCATTCATTTTTTCTTAAAAAAGTAGCAGAATCTTACAAATTCTCAAACAATGCGTTTGTTTTGTACCTGTGAAAAGATGAGGAAATTTAATGGGTAGAATAACTGCTTCTTTCAGTGCCTCTTTAGCTGCCTCTAACCCAGCAACATCGTTCCACTTAATGTTTGGCTTTTCCATGACAATGGCACCTGAAAAAATATAAAAATGCCTAATATTTACTTTAGAAAATAAAATATCTTAAGTAATTTAATATTGTGACATTTTCATAATAAAATTGAGGAACATCACAAAATCAGCTATTTCAAACCAAACTAGCTATAACAGAAGGAACATTCTCACACACCTTGAAGTTGATTTTGCAATTTCTTCTTCTCTGAATTTTCGCCATCATCACTGTCATTTCTGTCAAGACATTCTGATTAATAAAGAGCCTACTAGTCCCTAATGGCAGTAAATTCATCAGCTGTGTTGTGCACCAAGACTAACCCTTTTTCATTGGACTCTTTGACAGGCTTGGTAGGTGGCTGCTTTTCCGCCTTTTTCAAATATTCCTTAAGCTGTTCAGCCCTATCCAGATAGTCTGCACACTTCGCCCTGATGCTTTGCTTGGCTTTGTCACCCTGAGCCTCGTCTGCCGGAAAAAGCACAGTCTAATGCATCATTTATCTTAAATATAACATTCCAGAAATGACAGATAAAGGATTACAATCAGGAATCAAAAAGCAGTTTGTAATCTAGGACCTGGTTTTCACCTGGTTGATTCCTGATCTATCTGGATCACATCCTGATAAAACACATGCATTTTAATTTGTGTAGAAATCTGATCGTGTTGCAAAGAATATGCAGCTTTACAAGCCCTGACAACCAAATTAAAGTGTCCAGCCATTTCATGCTAAAAAAAGTTTGCATAATACTCTCAGAAACATTAACTTTGGCAGTCATTAATAATGTGATAATGATATAATTGATATTAATATTAATATTATAAATGATATTAAGAGACATCATTTGTGACCTAGAAAGACAGATGCATTTAGACTTTTATAAAATCTCAGAACTATATCAGGTTGAGTAGGGAAAAGATATGGTAGGAAAAACATTAGCCTGTGTTCTCCTTAAGAAATCCACATGATGCTGTTGTAGCAATTTGGTTTAGAAAATAAAAGATGACTTAAATTTTATTCAGTATGAAGTTCAATTAAGTTGATGCTAATGAGATTCATTTACACATTGTTTTACTTACACTTAACCACATGTAGAAAGTACTGAACAGACTGCTCATAGAGGCGCAAAGCTTCCTTGTAGTTTTTGGCCTTGTCCTCCTCTGAAGCCTTGGTGGCCAAGTCAATGGCTTTCTATTGCACGAAAAGGAAGAACTTGCTTATGACTGAATTAAATATAGGCGAAAATATTAAGCAAAAAAAAAAAAAGCAGCATGAGGTCACCATTGAGATTTGTTTTCTGATCTAACTAAATAAGCACAGGTTTAATGCATATGTGACAGTATTACCAACAAAATGTGTGTTAATCTTACGACAAAAGAAGCATTGTGAGATACACAGAGATAGATTTAAATTATTAGGATTATCTCCTACTGAGATCTCAGTTGTTATTTTTTATTTTAGTGTTAAATGTGACTTTTTCCACTTCATTTTAACTTTGCTAAAGATGTCAGTATAGAAAATGTGTTTTTATATTCCATTGCAAAAAAGTAATCAGGCCTTAATAATTATTTCAGGATCTTCTCAACTACATTTAGGTGGTGTATCAATGTAGTATCATTGTAGCACTGGGTCCCCCTGCCCCTCCCCAGACCCATATGATTGCTCGGGACACATAACTTTACCAGTTTGTACTGATGTACACATTTAAAAGGCATCAAATGAAATTAATCTAGGCACCAATCATAACTTGATTACTATAGATTAGAAATACATTAACATGGAATATAAATTATAACAGCTGTTGAGTGTTATCCTTGAGGATATAATTGTTGTCTTATAAATCAATATTGTACCACATCAGAATCAGTGTTATTGTCAAATACCGAATCATTGCCTAAGAAATCGCTGTAATTTTTGGAAGCTTGATGTTTACACAATAGCAGATTTTACAAACACGAGGGGAATAATTCAAGCACAGTACGATGATGATACTCTTAGCCACTCTAAAGCATTTGAATGGTGCAAATGTTTTAAAGGAGGCCAAAGTCCACAAATGGTGATCTGGGTCGAGGTGGTTCGATGCCCAGTGCAGTTGTTTCCATGAACATTCAGCAACTGGAACACCTGATCCTTAAAAATTGACTGATAACTTGTTGAGATACACATCTGTCTGTGGGAACTGTACAAACAATCATTCGCAAACACCACTTGCACATAACAGAAACTCAGATGGGAGTTATTGCCACATCTTCACAGTCCTGACCTCTCCACTCCATTTCCACATGTCTGTGCCATTAAAGGAGTTCCTGGGAGGCCAGCGTTTTAAACATGAAGAAGGCAGTCTGATCATGTCTCCGGTGTACTGAAATCTTTCTACCTTGATGAAATCCAAGCACGAATGAAGTGCTGGTATAAGTGCATTAGTGCATTAGCAGGGGATTCTATAAAGAAATAAAGAGAGATTTTAACTCTCATAACTATGTTCTGTTATTCTGCACAATCAATCTTTGTTCGAATTATAATTATAATTTATTAGAGCAGACCCGGTCTAAATACAGCGTTATATAATTATGTTAAACCACGTGTGGTCGGCAGAATATGCGTTTTTTCCTTTTTTTTTTGGAAAGAAAATACAGCAATAGGACTGGTTTGACTAGTTTGGATTCGCTGTTGCATACCAGAACACACAAAAACAACGCAAGTAAGAGTTAGTTCATGTAGAGTATGCTAAAATGCTTGGAACCGAAACATCTTGTGAAATTTGCTGTAGCTGTTTCTGTAACTCTCATGTTTAGATCATCAATCAAATATGCGACTGATCTGTATCTACAGTACTATACTGTCTTTTTAAAGCAGACTTCCTGCTAATTTTCTTGAAATGCAAGTCGACCAAAACCTCAAATAGTTTATTATATGCTTAACAACTCAAAATGTCTCGTAGTGATTTATTAGGTCACAATTACCCTAAAGTTATCCTAATAAGAGACTTACCTGTAAATTATTATTAGCCATCGGAACCGTGATGTTACAGTCGAACTTTTCTCTTTAAATACTGAAACACGGTTTGAAATTATTAGTGGTTTCCCGACTTGCTACTACATTGTTCCACAAACACTAAACACACTGCCGAAAATATTTAATTTCTTCGTTATAAAAAGTTTAGCGTCCTCTCTCAGTAAACTATTTCCCCAATCCGTCAGGTTTCTTTACTTCCGCATTCAGAGTCACACACATGACGCCACACACGCTGAGCCAATAGGAGTTAAGCATCCAATCTGACATACAATTACACACACACACACACACACACACACACGAATCAGCCATAACATTAAAACTACTGTCAATTGAGGTGATTAACATTGATTATGTCGTTATGATGAAACCTGTCGAGGGGGTTCCTGTGAGGACCCCAGTATTGTTTTTTTCTGCAAAGCCTTTGGGAGGAACTACTGAATAATGCATTACTCCAACCAGACATAATATTAAAACCAACTGCCTCATATTGTCTAAGCCCTGTGTAAACAAATGAACACCACAAGATCTCTGAAGGTGTGTTGTGGTACCTGGAGCTTCAGCAGCAGATCCTTTAAATCCTATTTGTTTTGAGATGGCTCGTTCATGGATAAAAGTCCTTTCAAAATTGAGATCTGGTTAATTTGGAGGTCATCACCTTAAACTCTATGTTCCTCAAACTTCAAACCAGGGAAAAGAAAATGTGATTCATCTCATCAGGCCACCTTTTTTTTAATTGCTTCAGGATCCAGTTCTGATGCTCATGTGCCCATTGTAGGCGATTTCGGTGATGGACAGGAGTCAGCATGGGACCTATCTGCGACTACACAGCCCCATACCTAGCAACCTGTGATACACTTTGTGTTCTTATACTTTTCTACCAGAGCATGTGACGACAAACATGTGCTATCAATGAACAAGCCACCACACAACAAATAGAAAAATTAAATTTCACAGCTGTCAGAGATCTTGTGGTGTTCATTTGGTTACACAATCAGGGACTACACAATATGGGACAGTTGGTTTTAACATTATGTCGGGTTGGTGTAATGCACTATTCAGTTGGGATTCTCAAAGGCTTTGCAGCTAAGCAATACTGGGGTCCCCATAGGAAACCCAGACCCCTTTAAGTACTGTAGTTATATAGGAGTAAGCACAAAGCACTCTTTTAGAAAAAACATTTCAAACTGCATCTTTCATTGCAGTGTTTATTTCACAAATATACAGTCTGACACACTTTCACAGACACATTTCGCAAAATATTTTGCAGCTCTACAGCACCAGTAGTTTCACAATTTAAAATACCAAAATGCAACATTTGACATTCAGTTCAGAAGAAAATTAAGTAAAAAAAAAAAACTGCACACAAAGTTTTAAGCTTACACAGCTATAAGATTTCTCCAGGCTGAGTTATTATGGCTAGATTGGGTTTGATCTTTCTTTGTCATAAGAATCACAGTTAGCAAACTTTATTAAACAATAACAATTTCATGATAAAAAGAATAATGCTTTCTACCCTAATACAAGGGCTGTACCAAAAGTGAAGTTTTTACTAACTGGTCATTCAAATTGCACATGTTCGTAGAGTCATAATAGTCTCCATCACAAGTGATGCATTTGCACCATCGTTGAACCCAACTCTAAAATCTTTGCTTGAAAATCCCCTTTGTTGCAGTTGATGGTTTCCCACTCTATTACAAAATGTTTATGGAAATCACGCCATTAACGATAAATAGAAAAAACTTAATCGAATCATACTTTATTCCCGCTACAGTTGTCTGACCTGAAGTGTAAAAAGGTAAATTGAACTCATTTACAGCTTGTAACAGTTTTCCCTAGGACAAAGAATAATCCTGTTGTTTTGTGCAATTATGAATTTCTTGTAGTAGTTTTAAAGTTGCAAATACAAGCAGGCACTCTTAGATTTGTTGTTGCAATTTTTCTTTTGGCTTGGTATAGTGCACTTTTGTCAGCCACAAAAACCAAGGATATAAAACTCTAAGGGCCAAGAAACAGTCATCAACTTTCTCCATTTAAGACCAGAGGCCGCAGAATCCTCAGAATGCGCTCATTCTTTGTGAGGTCTGCTGGTAGGTCATTATTCTGTTGAAAAACAGTGGCTTATTGTTAGAAACACTGATAAAAAATATATACTAAAATATAAAACAGAGCTGTTTTTCCAGTATTGTACAGTGTGACCATGTACTACTACCTAATACATTGAACATTGTTTCAGAGGCACTTGAGATCTGAGAAATAAACTACAGTAGTTACTTTCCTCACAGTTAAGGGATCGTCTGTGTATTCTCCACTAGGTGACACTGTTAATCTGTTGTAACACTGTCCCTTAAAACTAAATACAATATAAACATTTTAAAAACTTTAATTAGGGGGTTAAAAATTGAAGTCTTTTTAATGCCTTGAATCATTTGACTAATTTGTCTAGTTGTTTCTCTTGTTTGTCCAAATGAACATGCAGACAACTCAACTAAAAATTAACAGTTTTGATAAGCATACTGACCCATTCAACAAAAAATACTGTAGAATAATGCAAAAAATAATAATAACTGCAGAGTCCAAAGATCCTTTACAGTTTTAAATCTGAATTAAACTATCCCAACTGTGAAGCATGGTGGTGGCAGTGGGGTGTTTTGCTGGAAATGGGACTGATACAGTACAGAAAATAAATGGCATCATGGGAAAGAATAATTACTTAGAAAGGTTGAAAGCATACCCTGAGGACATCAGTCAGAAAGTTAAAACCTACACCTCAGGCTTTCAGCAGAGCAGTGACCTTAAACATAGCTCCAAAAAAGGGCTTCACAAAATGACTTCATAACAAAGTGCAAAGTGAGCAAACATCTCAGCAAAGTATTGTGAAAAGTTAACGGAAGCCTACCCCAAATCTCTGATTCAAGTTTTAGTAATTAATAAGCAATGTCCCTCTAGCAGCAGAGGTGTGGTCGAGTGTCAACTGTGGAGGTGGGTTGAATGGCAGGTAATGTGATGATTACCATTTGTGCTGGATTACTGCCATTCTACTTGAAATTGGCTGGTTTGACATGCTTTCCATAATAAGAGACAGAAAGTGGCATAGCTCATGGAGTCAGCTACACATATACACACAATTTCTAACAAAGTGTGTGTGAAAAACTGACCTGCTGAAAATTTCATATACGGTAGCAAATAAAAGCTGAAATCTGTCTCTTAGGTATTATATTGAAAATAACCTCTTATTAAACTATAACAGATATCCTAACTGACTTAACACATAAAGTTTATAGTAACATGAAATGTGGTTAGTTATAAAAAAGGAAATTTGAACGTCTTTAGCCATATTTTATGTAAACATTTGGCCTTTTATGAAAACTTTGTCAGGTACAGTGACCATGCCTCTCTAACTGAAACAACAGGCACTAAAAGCAGTGAGGAAGGGAGGGAAGTGGACAGTGCTAATGGAATCCAAAGTAGTATTACTGTATTAATAATGTATTAGGCTTCTGCTCCATACACACTGTTTTGAATGATCATGCTGTTATGCCCTATTACGCACCTTATTGCGTAAAGTAGGATCAGCATTTGCTTTCAGCAGGAGCATTACAGTTTTCGGATCTCCACCCATGACTGCAGCATGAAGAGCTGTGGAACCATTCTAGACAGAGAACCCATTATGTAAAAACAGATAGAAAAATGTCTCCAGAATTCACATCTGCAAGATATATGCCTTGTGAGATTATTAAGTATTAGTATTGTATTAAACCAATTCTATTAGTATTGAACTATACAGTAGCTACAGATAATCTCAAATACATGAAACATCTCAAT
Organism: Clarias laeviceps; assembly: GCA_030014305.1. Lineage (NCBI taxonomy): Eukaryota > Metazoa > Chordata > Actinopteri > Siluriformes > Clariidae > Clarias > Clarias laeviceps. The sequence goes on from JAQMYJ010000007.1 coordinate 12,716,870, forward strand.
AAATTATCTCCTACCTTTAGAAGGCCAAGATTTGGGTTGAACTTTAGGAGCTCCTCTATGACATTACAGTGTCCATTGTGTGCAGCTTTAAAAAGTGCAGTGGAGCCATCCTTTCAACAATCAATGAGAAAAAACACTCATTAATTTAGTCTCAAATGAGTCAAAAGTCACAACACCGCTGAATTTGCAAATTTGGTCCAAAGGTGTTGTTTCATTTTATATAACAGCAGCTCTGATAGTGGTCCATAATATGTAAATTTAATTATTACATTACTTACACAGGGATGGTAAATGATCCATATGTGGATTAAATATATGCAGGATTGCTGATACAATAGAGTTTTCTGAGCAGGTGTTTCTATATTATTTATGGATGGAGCTTCTAAGACCAGGACTCTAGTATCAGGTCAGGTTACAGGTCAGACTATAGAATTTCAGACACATAAGTCTTTAGGGTAGAGATGTTTGTGTTTTTTAGGGCTGTCAATATTAATGTGTGATTAATCTAGAAATTTTAACGCATTACAATTTTTTTTGTAAATCTTTAGTTTGTTCTTTTGTAAAAAGATTTTGTAAATATTTTGTTTCTTAAATGTTAATGTTTGAGATATTATAAAACTACATAATCCAGTTGCTCTAACCAGTTTTTCATACATTTCTTTATTCCAACAATGCAGGTAAATTATTATATTATTATTAAAAAAAAATCTTTTGTGGGGGCGGGGGGGGGGGGATTTCCCCCCTATTTTCTCCCTAATTTAGTCATGTCCAATTCCTCCCCGTCACTAGGGGGCCACATTAAGGTTACTACCACTCAGTCGGGAGGGCCGAAGACTATCACGTGTTTCCTCCGAACCATGCGATGGCAGCCGACCGCATCTTTTCGAACTGCTCGCTCACACACCGTTGGGGGCGGCGTAACACACTCGGAGGGCCTTTGTGAGCGCTGTCCTCTCCTTCCGCTTGAGTGAACTAACAGACGTCCCAGATTGACTGTAGAGCCGTGATTAATGTGGGAGCACTAAGTACCTCTCATCCCTCCCCTCTGAGAGAGCTCGGCCAATCAGCTCTCTCTAGACCTCTGGGTGCGAGAGGTTACAGCATCATACAGATGTTAGGGCGAGCACTTTACCACTGCGCCACTCGGAGGCCACATTTTTTGTTTAGCTAATTTTCTGATTTTTTATATTTTTTTGCTTCAGTAGTGCAATCAGTGCTATACATTTCTGTCAGCATCTCGGTCAGCACCACGCAGTAGCAGAACTTTCACAACTTCACTGTGTCCCATCTGGGCTGCTATCCACAGGGGTGTGGTGCCATCCTGAGGAGTGGAGGAGAGTAGCACATAAACTAGACATGATAGAGGATTGATAGAACAACCCATAGTGTACAGGCGCGCACAAGTTTGTCATACCACTAGAACAAAACAAGCCCTTTAGCTATAGACATAATGTACTAAGCAGAGGGTGTAGAATGTATCCTCTGACCTCACGAGGCTGGTTCACTTTGGCTCCAGATGACAACAGCTGACGGACGATGGTCACATGACCTTCCTGAGAGGCTAAAAACAGAGGAGTGGCACCATCCTGAAATGTGATAGGAGTGAGTGACTGTGTGCTAAACAGGCAAAGTGGTTAAAATATATGCTTGTATACATAAAACACTGAGGAAAAGCCTCCATAAACTACAATGACAAAGATATTAAATTATATCTACATTATACTATATTTCTGTGTCTATGTTGAGCACAAAGGAGAAACAAAATTAAACATTTTTTAAATGAAAGTAGCTAAAGTATCTTGTAGTTTTAATATTTTTTTTATAAACTAGCTTATTACCTCCTATTGTTTCTAGCGTGCTTTAAAATTAAGGGTTTGTTTAAGTTTATGACTTAGCTACAGTATAACGTCTCCCATCCTGCACCCCAGTGGAATTTGTTTTCATCTACAGGGCTAATTTTATTTGTGTTGATAGTTTTTAGGCTTCAGTCCAACATTAATGCTTCACGCTGGTATGCAATCACTGACATGGAAAATGGAAGAGAGGGCACTAACACTAAGCTGGTCATGGACATTGGCTCCGTTCTTGAGCAGCGTCTCCACTACTTTGGAGTGACCACTCTGGCAGGCGGCACACAGAGCCGTGCCACCGTCCTGTAGAAAACACAGCAAAACACAGCTAAATTATGCTAACTAGAAGAAATCCTCAGAAGAGTTATGTTTTCAATTTAATTGTGTGGACGAGTGAAGAAAAAATAAGCACAATAATAATGATTCTAGAGGACATAATTTGGCATGTCATATGCATGGTGGGTGGATCAACAATAATGATTTATATGTTGAGCAATGAGAGGAAGAACAGCAAGGAAAGAGGTACAATCCCATATATATGTAATATACAACATGTTACATTTAATATGATATCTATTGCATATATTACATTTCTGTATGTGATGAAACAAAGGAGGGTAACACCCTGAAATTAAACAATGCAGAACTGCAGGTGAAGAAACCAAGGCCTGTATAATAACTGTAACAGTGATTTAGCTTGAAACATATTTTAGCTGAAACTTCACCTCACATTTTGATAATTTATTTCACTTCTGTGACAAACACTGTAGCTTCATTTATAAAGACAAAAGTAATCTCTATAATTAACGGAGATCCATGCTGTCTAGAGCTGTGCAGCCAACACATGTATTAACTCTCTGGTAATACAGCTCAGCACATTTCCTGCCTCCTAATTGCTAGCTTTTGACTCAATGACTCAGGCCCTCACATATCTCTGTCTTTATCTAATAAAAAGCAGACTATATATGTCTGCAAAGCTTTTATTCAAAATTTAAAACACATTTATTTTTAAACTGACTTTACATCCCTAGACACAGAATCTTATCCTTATTAACTTATTAACAGAATAATCCAGGCTGCTGATCACTTTAAAGACCCCAAACTTTGGGCCATACACAAGTGTTTGCACTTCAAAACACACTGGCTTTGAGTACCTTGGTCTGAAATTCTGTGGAAGCTCCAAATTCAAACAGGACCTTAATAACGTCATCATGTCCCTGCTGTGCTGCGAAGAACAGGGGTGTAGTACCTGTCTGAAAAAAAAATCATAATCTCACACACACACACACACACACACACACAAACACACACACAATTTGTATGAGGCGTTGATCCACTGACATAATTATTAATACACCTAACTAATGATATAGCTAATCCTTTCTTAAGGGGACATTTGTGATGCATCCATCATGCATAGTGTCCACTGTACAAGCATCTGGATGTAGTGTTAGAATATGTTGTGTTGTTGTCCAGGTGGTCAGGTCTAGGCTTAGCAACTTCTTGTGGCAAGAAAAAGAATCTTAAAACCTGAATGTACTTAATGACCATGTTATGTCATCAATGGATTTTTTCCTTTTTGATTCCATATGGCATATTCCAGAACTCAAAATGTGAAAGAGTGGTTCTGAGAGCATAATGAATGTTTTTCACACACTAATTGTGCACTGTAATCAAAAGTAAAGATAAAACTTTAGATAGACTCGCTACTATCTAAAGCCAGGCAAATTAATTATTAGAGTGTATAACATGTTTTTGGCTGGGATGTGTGTTTGTTACATAAATATTTTATAAAAAATAACTGCAGCATTTTAAAAGTAAATAAACTATAAACGATGCTAATAACTCTAAAAATGCCTTAACACTCATAATATCCTACGACAACATGATAATCTGAAGACGTACAAGTGGCTTAACTTCAGTTTCTCTAACCCTTCTTTCAACACAAAGTCACATTTTGCTCTTGACTATTTCAGGCACTCAAAATACTTATTCCGGTCATTATAAGAAAAATTATAAGGAAACATTTTAAGTAAGTCTTTAAAACTTTAAGAACTCTTTTTTCAATCACCACAAACAGTTCTCCCAGATAACTCCAACACAGACAGCTGTCCTACCTCCCTCTGCAGGTTGATGTCTGCCCCTTGCATGATGAGCTCTTTCACACAGTCATAATACCCACTGTAGGAGGCCACCATCAGAGCTGAGGTTCCATACTGGTAAAAAAAAAAAAAATCAAAAAGTAAGAAATCAGTATGTTATAAGTTTGTTTTTATTGCAGTGTGTGCTGAGTTAATGTTGTAAAAATGAATGTAGATGAAGCTGTCATACGCTGTCTTTGCAGTCGATGTCCACACGGCCACTGTTCAGCAACAGCTGAAGAAGGGCCAGGTTCCCCTTTCTGGCTGCCCAAAATGCAGCATTGGCGAGGGGGGTTTCCTTCTGCAAGACACACAAATATGCACATATACTAAATCATAACCTGACATGCAATATAAACAGATGGGTGTTACTAAGCCTGTGACAATAATTACAAAATCACATATTTGCAATTACTCAAGCTAAGTGTGCTGATTATAATTTATCATTTCGCGATCATACAATCATGTGAAGAGCCTTCCAAGATGAGTGGAAGCTGTTATAGCTACCAAAGGGGGCCCAACTCTATATTAAAGTATATTCATTTGGATACAATGTCATTGCAGGTTTGGCCAAATACTTTTGTCTATATAGTGTATGTACTGTATACATGTAAATTCACTGCCAGTTTTTGGATAGATATAATTTAGTATGGTGTTTTACCCCATTCTTAATTGTGTTTATCAAAACATGAAACATAATGAATTATAATGATATAGCCTATATATAAATTATACATTTATATAAGGATGTATAAATGATAAATAAACATACAAATATACAGGATATACTCAGAGAAAGAGAGAAAGAGAGAGAATATAAGACTGAATACTGGATATAGGCACAACTGTGACTTGGCAGGTTATCAGCGGCATGCTTATAGTCACTATAACAGCCATTGTGAGAGCAATATTACTTTTGTACATCACTTTAAGAAATAAAAACCTAACATTGAGTATGTGACATTTGGGATATTGTCTGTAGCTAGAAGTAATAGTTCATGTTACAAACACAGACAACCAGACATATGGTGAAATGTCCTACTGCAGATCTACTAAATATAAGTACTCTAGGAATGCCACTCATTTAATCAACTTTGTAAATAACTATTAAATGAACCTTATTTATATTACAGCTGGTACTACTTTTGGAATTGGAAAGAAAGTTAACAAGAAAAGTTGATGAGGTATAAGGTATGACCCATACGGAAATATATGGACATATGGACATGTGGTTTTTATATACGTTACTGTGTATAGTCAATAACTCACTCTCTCACTCACTCACTCATCACCTATACCGCTTTATCCTGTATACAGGCTCGTGAGGGGCCTGAAGCCTATCCCAGGAGACTTATGTGCACCCTGGATGGGTTTACAATCCATCACGGGACACAAACACAATTTGGGAACGCCAAAACGCCATTTAGCCTAATCTGCATGTCTTTGGACTGTGGGAGGAACCCGGAAAACCTTGAGGAAACTCACCAAGCACTGGGAAAACATGCACACAGAACCAGGTGCAAGGCGACAGTACTAACCCCTAAGCCACCACGCCTATTGTATATAGTCATCTATAATCAAAATCTATTTCACCAATTTGGATGTATAGTGATGTATATATGTCAAATATGCCAAAATATGTAAAGACCTGTGTTACTCATACATGTGATATATTTCAATATAAGGAAACTATCTATACATACATGCCATAGTATATATACATATGCATCCTATATACTGTATGTACAGAACTAATTTCAAATAAGTTGCCATATACTGTATAGCACATATATTCAATTCCTATATATCAGTATATTACATGTATTGGAAATTCATACATTACATTTCTATATGGGGAGGTAACATGAAGGGCAACCGGAACTAAATTACCTAGAGGATGTTCCTCAGTATTTACGGTAAATTACTATTCATTTTAAAAATAGATATTAATACAGCCAACTAATGCTGCAGAACTGAATCTAACCTAAACATTAACATGAATTACATAACATTACATTATGGCCGTGTGTCGAGCCACAATGTCACAACAAAACGTGACCGGTCAAAACAGCACGTCATCACGCCTTTACGTCCAATCGTAAAAAAAGAGTGACGTAACTCGTAGCCTGACTCATTAAATGCGTAATATCTTCACAAACTAATGAAGTAATAAGCGCTTTCGGATGCAGTTAGAGACTCGTTGAAGTGAGGTTTTATTTTCCAGTTGCTCTTATTAAATGTGCGAGACAGGACAATACATACAACATAACCAGACTCATTTAAAAACACACCACAAAAAATCAATCTGTCTCAAAATGAGCTAACGGTTTAATAAAACGCGCTGAAAGTGTACAGTGAGAGGCGGCACGAAGGCGTTGTTTCTCTGTGTTCTGCAGGCAGATCACTGCAAAGATCAGGTTTCTGAGTTAGCGAGAAACAGCCTACAGTACATGGGCAGATTTCCCTACAGTCTAAACCTCGTTATAAATGAGCGAAGACGAAGTGATTTACCTTGAAAGACATGCTGAGTTCACTGGGGTCTCATTCCGCCGTGTATAATTTGACTGTCCGTTTAGGAGCCGCAGAGAACGCAGGGATTTATAGTCCCTTCTCTAAGCCCTGACTCTCACTGCAGAACAGCAGCATGAGGTGTGTTTTATTCAGCAAACATCTCTCTCTCTCTCTCTCTCAGATGCTCTCTCTCTCACACAGACTCTCTCACCCTGTCAAAGTGGACTATGTGATCTGGTGTACAGTGTGCCTGAGGAGTCTGATACCATTAGTGCAATTGTTTTTCTAATGAAGTTTTAAAAAAAAAAAATCCCTTTTCTCAGTTTAAATCATTTGCAAGAATTTAGAAGATCATAAATGTTTCATGGTGCATGCTGGTTTAATGGTTAGCACTGTGACCTCAAACATCTAGGGTCGGGATTTGATTAGCGCCTCAGGGTCTGTGTGCATGAAATTTGCATTGTTTTCCCTGCTTGGTGGGCTTCCTCCTGGTACTACAGTTTTACGGTGTTTCCAAATTTCCTGTAGTGTGTGAGTGACTGTGTGTTTGCGTGCCCTGTGATGAATTGGCACCATGTCCACCACGTATCCTGCCCTGTGCACCACGTACCCTGGGTTAGGCTCCAGGCTTCCTGCAACTCTGAATAGGATAAGTGGTTTAGCAAATGAATGAATGAATCTATTTCCATAATTAAATTCTCAAAGTGAATCTCATATATCCTAAATTCATTATACATAAAGCGAAATATTCCACTTTTCCAAGCCTTTAACAAGCCATTTAATTGTATTGTTTTAATTCAATGATTATGGCTTATTTTGGCTCATTTGAAATTATTACTTATACAGTATAAATACCATGTATCTCTCTGTCTAGTTCAGTCAACCACAATCATGGGGAAGACTGCTGACTCGACAGCTGTCCAGAAGACAGTCATTGACACCCTCCATAAGCAGAGTAATCCACAGAAGGTCGTTTCCTGAAAGGACTAGCTGTTCACAGAGTGCTATATCAAAGCATATTGATGAAAAGATGAAATGTCTTGTAGGATGACTACTGCCTTAAGAACATGAGAGAGCTTTACAAAGAGTGAAGCTGGAGTGAGCGCATCAAGGAAATGGGCTGCAGCTGTTGCATAGCTGGCATAAAGCCACTCCTTACCTGGGCTAATAATGACTTCAGACCATGATATTATTGCATTTGATAGGCCAGCCAACTCACCTGAACTGAACCCCGTAGAGAATCTGTGGGCTATTGTCAAGAAGAAGACACACACACACTTAATGGAACTGATTGAAGAAGCTTTCAACACATTATCAAAATGTACTTGAAGAAGTACAGTATGTATGTAGAAGAAGATGTAGTCAGAAAAAAAACTTGAATGGAGATCATTTAAACACTTGGTGAAGTTGCATGGTAAAAAAAATCAACAGTAAAAACCATATCTATATTTAATAGTAAGAGCATTTCCATACACACACAATGTCATGAGAACTCATAGGATTGGGACTAAACAGCTGTGTGGTCATATGAAAACAACTTGTTAGGAGGCTAATCAGAAAAATGGCTTCAATTTGCTAGGGAGCATAAAGATGGGATGGGAAGTAAAAGAAAAACGTCTTCTGATCTGTTGTGGTTAGGTTGACGGTAATTCCAGAGTGAAAGGTGAGTCATGGTTTGAAGAAAAGCACTTGAAGCGATGCATAGTGGGTACAAGCCTCTGGAGGCAGTGTTATGATCTTGGGTTACTTCAATGTGTCATTGTGACATTAACTTTATGTAGCAATAAGATGAAGTCAGCTGATGACTTGAATATACAGACTGACCAAGTTATACCGTCAGTTGAGTTTTTTTCTCTAATGGCAAACCATATTCCAGGACTCAAACTGTGAAAGAATGGTTCTGGGAGCATTATTTTTACACATGTACTGGCCACCATATTGTGTGCTGTAATCAAAGCTATAGGAGATTGAATAAAATCCCTATAGTGTGTTTTCTTTTGGGGGGCCAGGCATCACGGTATTGTTTGAACAAATACTGAACACGATAAGTTAACAAAAAAAAAGGGCACCTATTGAAAAACTCACTTTTTAGTCATTTTTAGATTTATCTTTATCTGTGTGCAAACAAAAAAAACTGTTACAGCTGGCACATCAACTTTAATTGAAACAAAAATCACAATTTCATTGTTCTCTCAAACCTTTGAATTGTTATTAAATATGTTATAAGTGTACCAGCTTAAGGAAATTAATGGCAGAATTTCTAGTCAAGTAAAAACAGGTAAGTTGAGCAAAAAAAAATAATTTTAGGTTTATGTTAAACTTATTAGATAGAATTACATACATTCAAAAACTTACTCATTATTGTAGTAAAATAGACATAATATCAGTATGTAAAATATTAAGAGGCCATAATCATATTTTTAAGGAAACAAAATGTCAAAACTAAACCCCCTAAGTGCTCTTTGGTTGTTGGTCTGAAACTTAATTTTCTGTGTAGGACATTGCAACATACTGTATAATGGGGTTAAATCTAAAAACCTTTTTGGTTCCCATCAAAATCTAAAAACATGCTCAACATATGTACCCAATTAGCAGTCTAGGTATTATTATATCACTATTTCACCAAATAAAATAGGTCCTTTTAACATCACACTCAATCCTTAATTTTTCATAAAATTCAAAATACAGCACCTTAAAGCAGAAAGGAAGTCCCACAAAGCTCATTAAAATAAATGTTCATTATATGACAGACTATAATAACAGATAATTGCTGATATCACCACTGTTCACTGTTGTAGCTAGTTCATGTAGGGCCAGATGAAAACAGCTGGGAGGGTCATATAATCTGAGAACAGCATTTCACATGCAAACCTGTTAAAGAAATGGTAAATGGTGTGTCATTCACTCATGCAGGGTGTTATTGGCACACACACAACTTATTATTTAAGGGCTTTATGAGTCTTGGCCTGGATTAGTGTGGTATGACTAAGAGGACCAGCACAGTGAATACACACCTTCCACATAGTATATAAACAGTGTAACCTAGTGAAGTGACCTCTGTATAAGTTACATCCATTAGTTTTCATCAGGCACTAATCCTCACAACGTGCCAGGTAAGTGTTAAACCGTTTATCAAATTTATACAATTTTGTCACATTTTAATGTGTATATGATGCAAAGATCATCAATAGAGCTTTTCCAACACCCAACATATAACAGATAAAAATAATTTACTTTGAGGGGTTTAATGCTATGTAACATTATCTTAAATCTGAGTTTCCCAAGGTGTGGGCACACAGAGCTAGCCGGTAAATTCATCCATTTTGGTCCATTTTGGTGGACTTTACTATCGCACAGTTTAAAGTTTTTTATTTTCAGGCTCTGAGACCTTCTCATTATTTTATGGCTCCTGCATGTATGTTGCAATTTTCAAGTACATTTTTGTGTTCTCGCTTAATTGAGTTAGTTAGACACTTGACTGTTCTTATGACTATAAATTAGTAATACATTATTTTTGTCTACGCTCAAAAAAGGATTCTTGCATTGTATAGCTTTTAAACATTGAAATGTCTATTTACTAAAATGAATTATGTTATTAGATTATGGCAATATTTTATAATGTACTTAATTCTATTTAATAAGTTAACCTAAACATACCCATTTTTACCATTATTTATTTCTGTTCAGCTTACATGTTTAACATGAGTGGAATATTTTGACAGATATTTCTAACAAACCCATAAATCAACTTTACATTTATGCCAGAGTAGTGTTGAGTTTGTTAACAGGAATTGTCAGAACATATTGACTATTTTTCTATAATAGCACCTTTTAACAGGACTCTGGCTGCAAGACAAATCGTACTGTAGGTTCATATTAATGCACTCATTCTAATATGTGAACATTTCAGCAGTAACAGCAGTGACATTACTACATTAACATACACAGAAACCTCAATGGCAGATGCTCCACATGATTTATGACCTATCATTAATGAGATGATTATGAATAAGAATATTCTTATTTTATAATTATATATAAAAATAATATCACATATTATGAAACGTTGGTGAAAGATGTTATTTTGTACCAGTTAGAAGTAAAGCTGTATTATCAAGGTGAGGATACTTAGGTATATATTGTTCTGTTTGGACAGATATGGATCAAGTCCCTTGGATGGTTCTGGTTAGCAGAATACTACTGGTCAGCCAAGTTTTAAGTTTACCACAGTCAATGGCAGTGGAGTCAGAAGAGGAAGTGCCATCAGAGTGGAAGCTGTGGAAGAAAACTTACGGAGTGGACTATGAAGAAGAGGTCATTCTCTCTCATTTAAAACTGATGATGATACTGATGCTAATAATAATAATAATAATAATAATAAGAAGAACTATTATTATTATTATTATTAATATTATTATTATTATTATTATTATTATCCTATACATAAAGGTTACTGTATATCACTACCCACATTCCATGGTTAGATTCCACTTCTTCAGCAGGATGAACCAAAAATTAACTCAGAAAATGATAATATATTTTATAACTTAAATCATGGTCTCTGTTCTTCTCTTCTAAAGAGGGATGACATGCAAAGAAGAGCCATTTGGAAGAAAAACAAGAACCTAATTGAGGATAACAATAGAAGATTTTATATTGGCATGTCCGAGTTTTCTATGGCAATGAACAAATACGGAGACCTGGTAAGTCACTATTTTGTAGATATATCATGCTATTTTATTCAGTCTTCACTCATATGTTTACTCAATATTTACCAATGTCAAATTCATATGTTAATTATCTATTAACATTTACTGGCCTCATATAATAAATGTACTAACATGTACTATCAATATTTTTTTCTACTGTAAATGGCGGTATTTGAAAATTTTATAGACCAGGTTGGAGTATAATCAGTTACTTGGAGCCAAGGTAAAAGGAAATGCACACAAGAAGGGAAAAACTGCTAATGCTCGCAAACTACGGTACCATGCTCAGAGACTACGACTGACCGCAATAGACTACAGACAGATGGGATATGTCACAGAGATTAAAGACCAAGTGAGTTTTCACTCTTCTCTGCTACAAGGAGTTGTTAGCCTTATGTTTTTCGTGCAGTGAGACATTTACAGTAAAACACTAAACATGAGTTACTCTAAAGATATCATTCTTTCTCTGATTATGTTTGGTTATATATGTATTTATCAGTGTAAAGAAAACAAATGTCTTCTCACCCAGGGCTACTGTGGGTCATGTTGGGCATTCAGTACTACAGGAGCCATTGAGGGACAAATGTTCAAGACCACAGATCAGCTTTTGTCTCTTAGTGAGCAGAATCTGGTGGACTGTTCAAGGCCATATGGCACATACGGCTGCAATGGGGCTTGGATGGCAAATGCTTATGATTATGTGATTAACAACGGACTGCAGGCCTCTGATACTTACCCTTATACCTCAGTGGTAAGTGGAATTCTTAGAGGTATCGCTTCTTTTGCTAGGTGGCTATTTCACATAAATTATTTCATTTTATTGCATTTCTCAGGATACACAGCCCTGCTTCCATGATAGCAGCAACATCGTGGCACAAATCAGAGACTACAGGTTCATTCCCACAGGAGATGAGCAGGCTTTGGCTGATGCTTTGGCAACTATTGGGCCAATCACTGTAGCAGTTGATGCTGACCACCCAAGTTTTCTGTTCTATAGCTCAGGTAAGAGGTTTAAAAGAGGTTTTAAATAAGAATAATAGGAAGTAAACAGTAGTACATGGCATTGCATCCTGTTGTAGGAAAATAGTTACTGAAAGTTTGTTATGTGTCCTAACATGAGGCATTTATTACCTCATTATTTAATTATTTTACAATAAAAGCATGTCCTGAAATGTTTTATTCCTCTTATAACACAACAATTTGCAGATGGCAAGATGGCATTATTAACGTTAATCATTTCAAAGAAAGTAAGGGAGCATAAATAAAACTGGATCTTTCTCAAGCATTAAAGTAATTTGAAATGTTTCTTAGGAATCTATGAGGAGCCCAGTTGTAATCCGAATAACCTAAGCCATGCAGTCCTTCTGGTTGGCTACGGCTCAGAGGGGGGCAGAGACTACTGGATCATCAAAAACAGGTCACTTACTTTATTCTTTTAGAACAGAGCAATGGGAATATGTTTTAAAGTTGATCTGCTGTTAAAAAAACAGACAGTTTAATGAAAATCTTTGTGAATACTGACTTAAGTAAGTAAGCTGCCATGACAATTTCTTACACTGATATACACTATAAGCATAGTAAGTGAAGTAAAAAGTATGAATATTAATGATTAAAATATTTTGTTTAAGTGTGGACAATACAGTATGTGAAATTCTGTAAAAAAAATAAAAATAAATAAAAAGCCTACTTTACAGTATAACGTAATTGCTTAATTTACAGGATAGACTTGTTACAGGGACATCACCACATGCTGTGTATCCTGTACACACTATACAGTAGATACATATTTATCATGATTTGTATAAATTAGGGAAAATACTAATGCTCTGAAACTTAATCTAACCATGCGACAAGTTGTATTATCTTATAATGTTTACAGTTGGGTAGAAAAGAAAGAGGCTTGGCAGAAAATTTCACAGTCTCATTTTTTTTTATTTCTCCAACATATCCCTTCTAAAGTCATGATAGATGAATGAGCTAAATCATTTATTTTAGAGGAGCATGAAGAAAAAAAATGCAATGTGCTAGTGAAAGAGTCCTACAGGTTTGAAAGATTTTTATTGTTGTGAAGATATGAACTGTGATGTTAATTTAAACCTTTTCTCTGTCATCAGCTGGGGCACTGGTTGGGGAGAAGCAGGATACATGCGTATGATCCGAAATGGCAGCAACACCTGTGGCATTGCTAGCTATGCTCTCTATCCCATTGTATAAGAACGTTTTGAATCTCTCAATTAAACAAGGGTTTGACTTGTTAACTCAGTGTCCAAGAATTATTCTTTATGTTGAAAATCACTAAATGATATTTCATAAAATAAAATCTTAATATCTAGTCTGGACTCTCATACTCAGTTCAGGTGCTTATTAGATCAAAACTTTTTCTTTGGCCAAGCAGTATACACAGAAAGAGGTACTGAGCTTCTGTACATGTTTCAATGTTAGATGCCGTGAAACTTATCTGAGGCATTTTATTCTTTTTCCTTTCATTTACAATTTTTAGGGTTTGCTTTGGGTTCTGATCCTAGATCATCATAAAACAAGCAAATATTTTACTCTGTCTTTATCTTAAACTTCTTTCACTCCTGCCACACCCATGCTGTACATACATGCACATATTTAAAAAAATACCAGAACCTTAGCAAACACCTTTCCTTCTGGCATGCTTCACCCTTGAAAGTTTTGTCACCCTACATAAAGCGACATTGTGGAGTGTTGTGTCTGCATTGGGTATGTTTGGGGAAATTGTGAACATTTAATACCAAAAACATTGCTTTCTTTCCGCACCAACCTCAGATAAGCTTTATGTCTGCTACAGCAGCTAAACACAACATTTTACTTTTATTATTCGAAAAAAAAAAAAATTATATATATATAATTAATTGTCATATACACTACACTGTAATGACCAATCAGTTTTCAATGTACAGCACTAGGACTCCTCATGCTGTTAGGCATGTTATAATAATTACACACTGAAACATATTAATTTCAATAAGCAGTAAATCACCTCTTTCTCAGAAAAAAAAGTTCTGTAAGTTGCACAAAGATTAATATATTAAAACTTAATTACGTTAATGTTCCCTTCCCAACACCAAGCTTGTAGAAACATGAAAGAAACTCAGTCTCTGCCATGCCTTTATACTTTATGCTCTGTTATCAGCACTGAATTAATATGCAAGAAGATAAAAAAGTGATCTTTGAACCTGAGAAAGAGCCCAGCCCTAAGCCAAGCTCAAGACTTTCTCAGTAGCTGCAGGCAGGTCGTGGAAACCCAGAGATTTTGATTCATTCATTCTGGAAGTGGATGTCAGAGCTTATGGTTGGAGATTGCAAGTAGGATGAGCTGTCTGTGGTTCCTGCTGTTCTGCAGTTTGGCTGGATCAAGACACTGTCTTGCAGACCAAGGATCACAACTCCGTCAGGGACAACTGGAGAACAACCACAAAGATCCAAGTGTTCGTTCTAGAAATTATTGTGATCCTACATACAACCACACAGGGGGGAATATACAGGTAAGGAGCTGCATCAAATGTTAGAAACTGAATGCAGGCAGGTAGCGGTGAAAATGCCTGGATAATTGTAGCTCAAGAGTAGTTTGCATTACAAAGAGTAAAGGATTACAGTGTGTCAATATTACTCAGCACTACTGCACCAACCATTTATGCTGTTTTCAAACTGAAACCAATCAATCTCTAGGTCTGTTATCCATCTTAAAGCATATTTTTAGCAATTGCTACTAATTATTAAAATTAATCATTAATTAATTAATTAAATATTAGAAATTAAATTGGAAATGTATGTAACTACAGGAAGAAGGAATAAAAATGTGGATCTGCTAACAAATCCTGGTATTTCCGAAAGTTGATGCTGATAGAGGGTAATATTCAATGGTTTTTTTTAGGTTAAATTTGCTATTATAAGCTAGGAAACCTTGTTACTGCATGCAGTCAGGATTTAAAACATAATATTTTTAAAAGTTAAAAACTTTATTTCCTTTTTCTTATATGAAAGTTGTGCTGCATTTCAAGTTGGACATAAACATCCATTCAAGTTGTAAATATACGTGCAATTACTAAACATGCATTTCCACATTTTTTCTAGACAATTAGGTAGCAGAAGAAATTTTGGAATTATCCAAAAAAGTTTATAAGCTTCACTGATAAAGGCAACTAACCAACAAGCTACTCTGGCTGCATTCATAGAGGATTTACGTAATACCCAGAGTTAATGAAATGCTCATTTTGAAGCGTCCTTTATTCTGTATAGGACTGTGGCCCTGGACAGTACAGGGAGAGACGGGGACCATACAGAGGACAGTGTTTCCCCTGTAATTGCAATGGTCTCTCCCATGAGTGTGATCGAAACTCAGGGAAATGCTTGGTAAGAGCTTCACTCCTATTATTCAACTGTAGAAAGGATGCAGGCAGAAATGCAAGTAACTTTTCTGACAATGTTTAATTGATAACAAAGTGCAACTGTTTACTTTCACTACCATATTCCATTTTATAGGGTTATAGGGTTTTAAAGAATTTATTTAATAACAAAAATACTACAATTTAATGTGCGTTTTATGTAATAGACAATGACATTTTTGTAAATATTGCAATTGTAAACATTAGTAATCAAAAGTATGTCTAATCAGGTGTCCACAACACATTACTTTTCTATTGACTTTTTTCATAATGCAGATTTGTGACACTCTTTCTGAGCATGATTCACAAGTTATATACATTGTAAAGCTGTGTTTCCACTTCTGATTGTGTAGAACTGCCAGTCGAACACAGCAGGAGATCATTGTGAGCGCTGTGCTGAGGGACACTATGGCAGCGCTGCTCTCAGGACCTGTCGAGTCTGTCCATGTCCCTTCTCACAGCTGTCTCACAGGCAGGTTCACAGTACAGCAAACACAAGCATGCATACACACACACAAACACACACACACACATGAGCACACACGCACACAATCACTCACACACACACACACACACACACACAATCACACACACACACACACACACACACACACACACACACACACACACACACACACACACACACACACACACACACACTCACACACACACACACACACACACACACACACACACACACACACACACACACACACAATTTCCTTATTGTACACAAAGCATGGTCAGCTTTTAAAAATTCCGAGACATACAGATGGGTAACAAAAAACTATTTGTTTTAAAACATTTTGCTCATTTGTACAGTTTTGCCATTGGGTGTCTGGATGTTGGAGATCATTTTGAATGCCTGTGTAAGACTGGTTATTCTGGAACCCACTGTGAAAGGTGTGTAGATCTAAACGTTTAGGGAAAAATATATACCTATTCATAAAGTTCCCTCACTAGCTTCTTTGTTTTTCGCTCTCTTTAAGTTCCTAAGAAAAAAAAAGCATATCTTGTGATGTTTTTGTCAAAAGTCCATTGACTTGGGGAATTTTGCATGGTGGAAAACTTACTGAAAGTGCTAACACTGGAGATAAGTTACTGAA
The DNA here is from genome assembly GCA_030014305.1 of Clarias laeviceps. Taxonomy (NCBI): domain Eukaryota; kingdom Metazoa; phylum Chordata; class Actinopteri; order Siluriformes; family Clariidae; genus Clarias; species Clarias laeviceps. The sequence goes on from JAQMYJ010000007.1 coordinate 12,733,599, forward strand.
AGGTTAAAAATTGGAAACTTTCAATGTATCAACTATTATAAGTATTTTTAAAATGACATTTTTGGTCAGCAAAAAATTTTATTAGATGTGTCCAAAGTCCAGCTCCAGGACCATGAGCAGATGTTAACTCATCTTCAGATTCTCTCTTAGAATGTATAATGTACAGTATGGCCTTTTGGCCAATGCACTGCATTTTTTAAAATTATATTTATTCATGGTTACATTTCAAAACAACCAGAAACCAATTAAGAATTCTTGAAAGCAAAATTAACTAAAATATTAAAACAACAATTTACATTCTAATACTTAGTTCAAGTGACTTCCAAACATGTCCCCTGATTTCTGTGTAATTATTTGTAATGGGATTGTCACATGCACATTAATTTAAACCTGTGATTTCAGCCCAAACTATTGTGATGCTGTTACAAAATAGAAAACATATTCCGAGCAATTAAAAAAAAAGCTAATAATAATTTTATTTTTATTCAACTATGGGAAATGTTTATGTTTCATTACAATGTGTTTAAATAAGTTTTTCTATAAATCATGACCCAGGGTCCCAGTGATCATAGACTGAACTAATTTGTGGATATTTTTGACTGTTTTAGGGTGATTGTTGTTATATTGTTTCATTTTAAGGCCTGGTCTGTCTAATTATAACTTATAAATATAATTTATAAATGTCTTTGTTAAATCCATAAAGTTTGATGTCCTTTTTTTCTGTCTTGATCAAGTCCTATTTGCTCAAACTGACATCACACTACACTCTGCCAGGTCTTTTAAGAATCTTCATACTCAATAAATCATCCCTCCTTTCATAGGTGTGCCATTGGTTATTATGGTGACCCACTAGCAGATGGAGGAAGTTGTCAGCTCTGTGACTGTGATTATGGATACATCTGTGACTCCATTACAGGCCGTAGGCTAAACTGAGCTCCTGAATGTATTTGATATCACACTGCATGAGTCTTTCTAAAAAGACCACTGCATTACTATTTTGTAACTGTAAATTTGATGTGTTTTTGTAGAATGCGAATCTCCAGATGATGCGAATAATGGTGACTGCCAAGGTGTGTGTTTTCTGTAACACAAGTGGACCATTCAGATATTCAGAGTGTGGAATTCAGATAAGAACTTTGGAACTTGTTTCAGGACTGCAGAATTAGCAAATTTGCCATTTGTTTTACTTCCCTGCTATTTTTTATTTGCCAGTAACTGATGTCAACAATTCTGAATACTTTGAAAGCAGAACTTACTCATAAGGCCTTGGGATCACATGTTTCCTTCTGAAATGAGTGAAAATTTGACAACTTGATTTGTTTTTACAGGCAAATGAAAGCACAAGGGTGGACAAATCAGTAGCAGAGTTTGTGCCAAGGCTTTTTTTTTTATTTATTTTTTACTATTTTTAAGTACAGTATTTGCTTTTTAAAGAATTTATTTAATTGGCAGACGAGAAGGTTCAATTAAGAAAAATATGCTTTTTCAGTTCTGCCAATCAAAAGTTTTCATTTAGTATGCAGTGTTTTTAGATGTAACGCACTGAATGTTGTAACTATAATGAAAAGTCATGATTAATTCCAAGTCTCATTGACTGCTGGACTATACACATCAGACAGGCAATTTTCCTGTCTGAATTAATCAATAAATTAATAAATAAACAAATTAATTAATTAATCATAAAGAGGACAGTCAGACAGATCTTTTTAGAATCAGGACTGCAAAACATGGAACAAAACAGGTCACTACATATTACAGTATTTTGCATCAGGAAACATGCAAAATACTGTAATATGTAGTGCAAAGCCATCATTGAACTCTTCTGCAATAAGAAGCAATCATCTTGCTTTTAAGCATTACAAAAATTCTCTGCAGCAGCACATGCAGAGTGTTTTCACTCAAGTCTTAATGATGAATCACACTGGAACATTAGGCATTGTAATCAGGCCAATGTTTGCTTTTTACAGAGTGCGATAGTTGCTCTCTGACATTAATAGATGATTTAGAGGCAATGGATGATGAGTTCTCGATCCTCAAGCTCCAAGTCAAGTCTTATAGAAACATCTCCATAAGTCTTACTGCCCTGAGAAAACTAGAACATCACATTACTGCTACAAAGGTGCTAAAATCTCCTCGTTATACCATTTCATATATTTCATCATTTTCCAGTAGAAGACTGACCTAATGTCAAATCTCAAGTTAATGTTTCATCATTTCAGGGACTAGTAAAGAATTACAGAGAATCTGTTCAAGTTCTAAAGCAGGAGGTGAACAAACTTGAGGCAGACATGGATGGTGTCAGAAAAGACAAAATTAAACTGAAGATTAAGGTACAGTATATGTACTGTTATATTTGACCTTTTAAATACTGTAATAACAATAAGCCAGCGACTGATAAGATAATCTGCAATCAGTTATTGTTTAGACTAAGCAACAAGTCAAAACTTCAACAACAAAAAAAGAACTTAAAATACAGTATATGTACTTGAACTGAAACTGGGAAACTAGAAATTATGAGTCACAAAATAACTTGGAATACAAATACACTGGAAACAAATTAATATACTCATATATTACTTAAAAATCTACATTTATTATTATTATTATTATTATTATTATTATTATTATTGTGCATATTAACATATAGCTTAATGATGTGGAACTTGTACAAAACAAATGATGCAACAATAAAATGAAACTTAAAAGACAGGGTCTCAAGCAGGACCGTACTGGAATGCTAAAAATCTTTAAGAATATCTTATTGGCTGGGCTTTGGGTTAAGACAAACCAAAAGAAAAGAGAAAAAAGAAAATATAATGTTTCTAATCATGTAGTAAAATACATTACTAATTCTAATACTGTATTATGATTATTATTAATTATAATTATAAATACAAACATATATGGTGACTTTTACTTTGTATGGATTTACTTGAATGTACAACATAATGGCTTACATTCAATGGTTTTGCTACAGTGTTAACATTTTATTTATCAGGCAGATCAAACTTCTTTAAACAGTAAGCATTTATTAAAGGATGTGAACAAAAACCACCAAAAGGGCCAAAACCTGCTCACTGATATTGAAGAACTTTTGAATAGAATACAAGGTAAATCAAAAGAAGTTAAATTATTTGCCACTTACCTTTATATAGATTTAGAAGTGGTACATTATGATATTTCTGTGAAAACTGAAGTTTATTCTTTCTGAGTTTTTGAAAAAAACATGTGTTTTGCAAACTCATCTGTTCAGGATTCCTGGAACAGCTGAAGATTTTGAATGGGATTGAGCCTAGTCTGTCTGGCAAGGTGTTGATTGCGATGTTGAAGGAGGCACAATGGATGGTGGAACAGATGCAAAAACAAAATTGTAAGGTGCAGAGGAGGTTGGCTGAGAATGAGCTCTGGGAAGCACGAAAACGTGAGTTTTAGTTGTTTGGGTTCAGGTTAATTTTCAAGTTGTTTAAGTGGTTTTGCCCTTAATCTACAGTACTTATTAGTCATGGAAAGACCTTAAAGAACTTTTTAGCCATGTACCTTTTGTAAAACATCTGAAAATGTACATTTGTCCTAATAGCAAGGGAAAAAATTACTTTATTTTTTTTCCAAATTCATTCCTGAATATTTGCTATAAAACTTTGATGGCTGTAAAACAGGAAAAATCATAAAATCTCTAAAAATCTTAAAATCTTAATCTTGAAATATATATAGAGTAAGCATGGTTCAGCACAATTCCTGCCCAATCACTGTTAGCAATTTTTAACCACTATGTGCAAAATAACTAAATGTTAGCTTGTTTTTTTGACAAAAAATATTTGGTTACTTAAATTACATAGTTAGCATTTAAAAGGAAATTAAAATGTGTGAAGTTGTGACTGGAATGTAGTATTATATGTATATGGTGGTGCTCTGAATCACCTGCCCCTGTACAAGCCACCACTACAATACACTCAATTAAAGGGGTCCTATTATGCCATTTTAAAGGTTGCTAATATTGCTTAATGAGTCTCTAAAAACAGGTTTACATGTATGCAAGGTCAAAAAACACTAGTTTTCTCCAAAAATAGATTTAATTTTACCCCATTTCTAAATGATTCGTAAACGACTCGTGTGAAGCAGTTCGAA
>JAQMYJ010000007.1:12737823-12762775 GCA_030014305.1 Clarias laeviceps
CTCGTTTAGGCGAATGTGAGCCGACTCTTTTTTTTAATAGACAAAAACTTCATTTATCGTGCACTGTCAGCGTCACATATAGTGCAGACAGTTTATGTTCACATACAGCTACATGACACACTGCATGAAAGATAATATTTGAAAAAGCATAATAGGACATCTTTAAGCACTTTTTAAACATAATTACTTTTGTCAATATGTGTGTCTTTTCCAAAGTCTTAGATTACATCATGAACAATCTAACTAGTTCTCTGGAAAGTGCCCGTGCTACTGCTGAAAAAATGGCCCAGGTCCTGAGGTCCACGAACTTTGGGCTTAAAGAGCTAGAGGAAGCAATAAAGCAAGAAGAAACATCTGTAAACAAAACAATTCTCATGAATGATGGCAATGAAGAAGTTTTTTCTGATATTAGGGTACTTAAATTTGTTCTTTATAAGCTAAGGAATATATAATAAAAGTCATATATACATATTAAGTAAGCTGCAGTTCACTGTATCATGTCCTCAGAATCATCATATGAGATTTGAGAACAAGCAAGATGACATCTTGTCTGATCTAGCAATGATTAGAGGAACACTGAGAGGCATAGAGGCTCTTCAGAGCATGATGAACAACCTAAAAAATGTAAGTCTGGTATTGTTATCCATCATAGTGTCATTTATGTCAGTTTTATATATAATATATTTTACATATAATGTACATATAATATACATTAGGTTTTGTATATAAAAAGTAATGTACATCAGCTTTATATATAACATACATTAGTGTAAAATAGATCACAGTATGTGAGTTTGTGTTTCTGTGAAACATAAACTTAGATATTATTTCTTTTAGGACTATGCAAAACTTGCAGCTGAAATGGATGGAGCAAAATCACAACTGAATCAGAGACTTGATGAGCTTTCTAAAGCCACAGCCATGGATGTTCTGGTCAGAAAAGCAGAGGATCATGCACAGGAGCTCATGGATCTTGCAATGTATTTTCAAATGTAAGTTCTCTCACATGAGGCTTGAATGTTTTGTATGTGAGGTTACAGAAACATTAGTACACATTTTGTTACAGGTCTCTTCTAAATTTCATCAACACTTCAGCTGTTCATAAAGCAGTAGATATGATCAAAGCTTTTGGAGACATTGTTAAAGCTATCAAAGAAGCAGAGGGAGCAGCTAACAAAGCCAATAAAGCAGCAGATCATGCCTTAGTGGTGAGTACTACTGTTCACAATATTGTTAGTTTTACATATTATTTGAAAATGCTGCAAAACATTTAATTAGATTTTTTTCACTTTTTGGAAAGGATGTAAAAGCACAAGACTTCATCAAAAAGGCAAAAGAACTAAAGAATTCGGCGAACAGCCTAGATGACAATGCTAAGGAAGCAGAAAATAATTTAAAAGGTCTTCTTGATTCATTTGTTATTGATGATTTTATTGTTTTATAATGCAAATACTTTTTTATACCTCAGCACTAGATTTTTCAGAATTCCTGTCTATTCTACACAAAATGCAGTTTGCATAGCATTTATAATTTAAAATAAATATGCTATCTATGCCATACAGGAGCAACATATTTAATGTAACTAGAAACAGATTAAAAGTTCAATCAGTGTTCTTTAATAAATAATATAATAATAATTGTTAATTGTACTAGTATAAAAGGAGTATTTGTTTTTGAAGAATTATCAACTGTTGCATTGATTATTTTGCATTTGCATTTTGCATATTGCATTTGATATTTTTTTCCGTATGCAGTAACAGCAATATTTATGCCTCTGTTAATAAGCTCTTTCTTGCAAACTCATCAGCACAAAATACATCATACACACGTTTGTCTATGTTTTTTAAATCTCTACCTTATGTTTTCATCTTGGCATTCAGATATTGCACAAAAGTATGATACCGTTCAAAATATCCTGGATAAGGCAAAGGGCAAAAAAAAGGATATGCAAAAAGATATCCAATCTTTCAAGAATGAACTAGACTTAATCAACCGAGGTAAGATGTCTTAACATAAGAAAAACTTTAATGAGTTTTATCTATTATAAAACTGTTTGTTTAACAACATTTGGAATTAACTTTTTGAGTCAGATCATATTGGTGCCCTTCTGAAACAAGCTAAGGATGCTGTCCAGGCTGCCAACAAAGCAGTCAGCAATGACACAGCACGTTTAAGAACCATTAGTGAAGAGTTGGACAAGATCAAAATACCGGCTGGGGAATCAAATGTGGATAACATACTCGATGGCATCAACAAAACATGTGAGACTCTTCAGATCATGTAGAAATATAGGGATATGCAAAGTCATTATATAAAAATACCTTATATTTTTTGTAAAATTGCCAAGTGGTGTCTATTTAATATACTGTCTGGGACAAAGTATATTCAGAATCATCCTTGGCAATGTGATCAGTATTGGCTTCATATTCACTTTATAGTTCTTAATAAACAAGTGGTTCAATCAGGACAAATATGCTACAGTAATAGTTTAACTCACAAAAGAGCTAGATTTGATTAATTAAGTCTACATAGATATACAAGATCATTCAGAGGCATTCAACGTATGTGTCAGTGCAGTTGCTACCTTGTGCCACTCATACATTTGTGTTTCTTGACAGTGCATAAATTGAACAAATTCTTTCCCAACCTGACTGATACACTGGCTGAAGTGGAGAATCGTAGGACTGAGCTGCCCAGCAGAGCCAATATGACTGATAACATTCTCAGAATCAAAGACATCATTGAGAGAACCAGAGAATTAGCCAACACAGTAAGTACTGACATTTTATGCTTTGGCACATTTCCTAAAAAAGCAATATACAGTTTTTTGGCAAATGGCAGGTAATATTGGATCAGCCACAGAGTGACATGCCCCATAGGTTTGATCTAGGTCAGATCTTTTTATCTGATATTTGCCAGCTGATGTCTCTGACATCTCCATAGTATATCATCAGCAGTAGTGGAAAAGCGCATGTGAAATATATTGTAGTTGCACATAATAAATATGATATGGTTGATTTTTTTTCTCTATCCTAATTTTTTTTTCAAACTACATCTGAGGCATTATTGAGATTTAAACACGTGATCTCCTGACTCAACATCTGTTCTGTGTCTTCAGATTAGAGGACCAATCTTATTCTCTGGTGAAAGCCACATAGAGCTGCGCCCTCCTAAAAACCTGATTGATCTACAAGCCTTCACTGCCATGGACCTGATGCTCCACCGGCCTAAAGATAAGTCCTCTGTTGGGGAACATGGGCGCAGCCGACGCCAGAGTGGAGAGGAAGAAAATCTGTTTGTCCTCTACTTAGGAAACAAGAATGTAATGTGGTTCTTTTTCATTTGTTGCAAAAGCTGTTGATGAATAGTATATATAATAATATGTTTATGGTGATGCATTGTAACATTCTAGCTTGGGAGAGTTTAAGCCTTCTGGTTTTTCAGTAATATGACAAGCTGTGTCTTTCGGCTTATTAACCTAGAAAAAAAAGCCCTAGCAATCTCTAACTTTAATATATTTTCAAGTTAATCGATCTCTTGTAAAATATTCAATAAATACTGTAAAAATGTGCTAATGACGTTTGCTATATAATCGCACAATGATTTAGCATAATTTCCCCCTTCAATTTACCAGATTTTAACTCAACATCACAACAAGTGTAAAAAAAAAAACTGATTAACTAACACATTGTTTATCATCTATGATATCACCTATGATGTCTCAACTTCTTTCATTTTGTAACTTGCTGTTTTGCTTGACCAAAATGAAATTTGCTGTTGCTTGTAATCTTTTTCCAAATAGACGAAGAGAGACTTTATAGGAATGGTGGTCATAGATGGTGTCCTATACTGCGTGTACAAACTGGGTGGCATAACCTACAAAATTAAGACTGAAAAAATTACTCAATCCAGCATTACAAGTTCCTTTATGGATAGAGTGGACTTCCATAGGTAAAATCAATTCACCTAACAGATCTATGAGAATTTGCATAGTGTCTCATCTACAGTAAATACAGTTTATGGAGTATTTCTTCAGTGCCTTGCATTATTTTTTGGGCTTGTGCCTTAAATTAGAGTTTACCAAGATGCAGAAGTCATCTACACCAGCCATTACACCTCAACTGACCCCAGGAAGCTGCCAAAAATCACAAATCAACCAAATACAACTGTAAACTTGCTGGATCTTGGAAGTGATGACATTGTTTTCTATGTAGGAGGCTATCCAGATGACTTCATTGTGAGTGCATTTCATATGATATTGTATTAAGAAGTTTGATTAATTTAGCAAAACCAATAAAACTGTACTTTTGTTTTATTTTTCTGATTTGTTTTTTATATCAGCCACCACCAGAACTCCTATATCCCAAATTTAAGGGGTGCATTGAGTTTATCACATTAAATGAACACATTCTCAGCCTATACAACTTCCAGCATGCTGTCAACATAAGAAATACGGACCGATGTCTAAGGTAACCTAAAACATTCCTGACACTTTACTCTCACTTAAATGTTTCAATTCTAACTTATAATAATAATAATAATAATAATAATAATAATTTTGTCTTTTTCTCTTTATTTAGAGGTGAGACCCGAGAGGTGACAAAGTACTTTGATGGTACAGGCTATGGCAAGATCGATGTGGTCAGCAGCAGATCTGTCAGGTTCTTTGTTTCAACTCGACAACAGAATGCCTTGCTGCTTTTTATGGGCAATGAGGTAAACTAAGAATGATGATTGATGACAAGTACGTACATGAAAATTGATGTTGTAGAAATTATGTAGTCAAATACAAAGTATTTAAAAATATACCATACTCTTACCAGACACTTTAATTTAGCCTTTGGCGGCCTACAGTTTTAATGCGCTATGCATTCTGAGGTGCTTTTCACCATGGTTGTAAAGACAAAGTGGTTAGTTAAGTTACTGTAGCATGTCCTTCTCCTCTGACCTCTCTCATCACTTTTTCTTTTTGGCACCATTCTATGCAAAAACTATAAACTGTGTGTAAAAAATTAAGAAATGTCTAAAACCAGTTTTTTTCTTTTTTCCACAGAACTCTCATTTCACTATTACTGTTGAAAGAGGCTATGTTGTTTTACGGATCACAGAGAATAGCGAAACACAAATTGAAAGGAGTACAGAAAAAGTTTTTCCTGTGGTAAGGTCTTATAGTATATATTACTTTATGACAAAAACTTGTATGACTTATGACATCACATATTACAATTTCATTTAGTGCACAGAAATAATAGGTTGTCTTAAAAAATCTCTTTTTAAAAATTAGAACTTATTTAAAATATTTTTTTTTTTTTTTTAAAAATCCCATTTGTTGAAAGAAAAAAATTATTTCATTGGTATGCAGATGGCACACAGCTCTAAATTCTTATGGAAGCAAATTATTAAGATGCACCACACACACTTTCATTGAGGATATAACAACTTGAATGACAATTTCATTCATTTAAATGAAAAACAATATGAGCTCATTCTCTTCAGCACATACAAAACATATTCATTCTTTTAAATTATTTAGTACTGGCACAATATGACTGAAGAACCTTTGTGTTGTATTTGGTCTCAGATTTAATCTGAAAATCAATTCTGTAGTTTAAAAACAGTTGACGTTATTATATTTAATTGGAGAAATGTAATTTCAAAATTTTCCATTTATAGACTTTAAACAATGCATTTAATCTCACTTAGATTACTGTAATTCAATGTATTTAAGTATCAACAATGCTCCCTCCAATAGTTAGTTCAAAATGCAGTTGTGACAATAAGCAAGAAAATAGAACACATCACCCTTGTTTTGGTGTCATTACACTGCCTCCCTCTCTAGTTTAAAGGTTTACTATTTGTTTAGAGTTCTTCCCAGTTATATAAATAATAAATAAAACAATTTTAAAAATCTAAATGTATGTATATATAAATATTTATATACAAATAAAATATTATTTTATGAATAAAATTCACTTCCTTTTTCTTTTGCAGGTCTATTTCCAAAACATTAAAATCATTCAGTCACCCAACAAATTTGAGATGAAAGTTGTTGCTTATTCAGTTAATATTAGGATCAACTACAAGGTCTATACACAAGCATTTATAGGAGGAATCCCAGCAGTGATTGCAGAGAGGTAATAGCGGTTCCAGTGCAACCTACACATGGGAAATATTTTTTTTTATAAATTATAGAATCCATCTGCCCTTAAAAAAAAAATTTTTTGTGAAAAACATCAGTTTGCATTATCATAAAGATAACATGAAATCCACAGTGGCTTTATTCTTGTGCAGGTGGAATTATGCCATGATGGAATAATGCCAATGCATTGCTAATGGCGTTAGAATGTAAACCAATATTTTTTCTTTAATTCTCAGATTCTATTGTATGGCCAAAAATAAACACGCTTGTGTCCATGTGGGTGGAGTGATGCAGCATGGGGGTGTGACATTTGAGAAATTTGCTGGTGCAGTGGTATTTTTACACCCACCTGATGTGAAATATTGCACTTCATTCACTTTCTCCTGAGCTATGCAGACAGATATAGAAGGTTATAACTGATTTTTGTTTACTTTTCAAAGTGATTTTGTGACCTACATATTTCAACACAGTTTTGTGTTACCCCACTTTTACAAAACAAATATAGGCTAACTATCAAAATTATTCAAATAGGAGGGTAGAACTACTGTGACAACTGACTTCTATTATTTTCATATGACAAGCTTAACAACATTAAACATCAAAACGAGACACAAATTTAGCATTTTTCAACAAAAATTGCACTTTGTCTTTACTAAGAACAAACTATAATAGATAACCATGTTCAATATGTAGCAAAGAAGAAAAACATAAAACCAATTATTAACGCACGCACACACTACACATTTCCTCTTGTGGGGAAAAAAAGAGCAACTTTAAAAATGTGCCTTCATTTTTTGTTTCTGGGCGTTGGTGGTAACGCTTGGCAGCATCAGCTAGTCTTCTTAAGTTTACCTCAAACATCATCAGCAGAGGGTATACTCTGCTCTCCATCCTGCACAGACAGGCTTTCACAAAGGGTTTAAGAGCTCCTAAGTTTTCCTCTGGAAATCTAAAAATACCAGGTCACTCACTCTTTGCTGGCTGATCTGTTACCTTCCTCTCTAATGCACAGGTTTGTCTAATCCTGTCATCTCCTCCTCTGCTGATTTAGGACCCAGCACATCATCAGCCTAAGAAGCTGAAACTACAGTAGTATAAACACAGAGTCTTGTCTGCAGGCATGCTAAATATGTATCTTGGAAACCCAGTCAAATCCTAATCAATAAGCTTTTTTTCACAGAATATACATATTTGGAGGTGTTTATACTTTCTAGGGAAGTAAATCTACTGTACAACTATAGTCCGTCCCATCTTTCATGTACATCTTGGTGTTCTCCAGTTTTATCTCTGCTTCACTTTGGTTTCAGTCATTCTTGCCTCCTTTGTAAAGGGTTTAATTGTGAAGTGCATTGCAGTGTAAACCAAATTTTTAACAGTCAACCATTGCTACTAACTTTGAAGAATGACAGAAATGAGTAAACAGAAGTACGGGCATATTTGAAATGTCACACTCCCTGCTTTGGTACAAAATAAAACAAGTTAAAATATTTATTGTAGAAAGTTCTGACGAATATTACACATTATATTGTTATAGTAATATCTATTGTATTACATGAATCAGAGAATAAGCCAAACAGTAACTGAGTAGAGTCACAAAGCTTTGGAATTGTGGAATATCCAGTTTTCATTTTATTGGGTATATAACTATACAACACTTTGTATAGTTAATGAAGCAAAAAATGCAGAGCACACCCACTGTCTTGAATACACTTGTTTTTTACAGTACATTGAAAGCAACCTGAATTGCTGTTTTGTTGTTGTTGTAGTGTAGTTTTTTCCCCCCCCTTCACTTTAAAGCAACTTTAAATGAACTGAACTGATTATCAGTAAATTATCATATGATAACTTTTACATGACTTATTGTATCTTCTTTTTATTACAGACTAAATATTAACCACCCGGCATTAAGAGGCTGTCTTAAAGGGCTTGAGGTGGATGTTGCCATTAAATTCTCAGTGGCAATTGGAATTCATCCTGGTTGTCCACTGGCTTTACTGGTAAAACTGGATTAAAAACATTAAGTAAAACTTTAGTAGAACAAAACCATTGTATTATTCTTCACATGCGCAAGTTATTTAAAAAGCATACCCAGATTTTGAGGTGTTTTATATTGTATAACAAATATAGAAATTATGTTGTTAATTTATAATTCATACAATGTAATTTTTTTAGCTAACATTATTTGTTAATATTTGACGTCAGACTTTTTAACTGCTTAGACCATTTTGTGTGTAGACAAAAAATGGAAATGGGGAAAATGAAACAGGGGGCATATTGGCTTGTCTATTAGCACTGTGACGTCTTCCATGGTCTGTGTGCTGTGAGTTTGCATGTTGTCCCCGCGCTTTTTAGGTTTCCTCCAGGTACTTTAGTTTCCCCTCACAGTCCAGAGACATGCATTGCAGGTTAATTGGTGTTTCCAAATTGAATTTCAGGAAGCTCAGGGATAGGATTGAGGCCTCCATAATCCAAAACAGAATGAGCACTCTGGAAAATGAGTAAATAAATGAAAGAATGAGTTACTGTAAATAAGCTTCATAAACTGATCAGCCATAAGATTATGACCACTGACAAGTGAACAAAACAACACTGATTATCAACTATATGCTAGCAAACCAGTGATAGGATCATGGTTACCCAAGGCCTATACGTGCTCTCAGGGACCAAAGGCTAGCCCATCCAGTCCGATCCTATGGAACAGCCAATGCAGCAAACTTCCCCCAAAAAAGTTAAAGAGGCCGCAGTAGAAAAGCACCAGAACACCCAGTACACCACAGCCCACTGTCAATAATCCCATCAGACAAAGAGCCCAAGGCTGCTGGCTAGGCTGACAAACCTATCAGATTACAGTCTGATTGAGCACCAATGGAATGTACCAGACAAAGAAGTGCAATCCATGGAGACCCCACCCCACAACCTACAGAACCCAAGGGATTGCTACCAACATCATGGTACCAGACACCACAGCACACCCTCAGAGGCCCTGCTTAGCTACCCCCTGCGCAGGGGGGCAAGACTTCCACAGTGGCAAAAGGAGCCCCCCAAAACCTAGACGGTTTTAATGTTAATGTTTTTAATGTTATGGCTGATGGATATTTCACGTTTCACACTCTTTTTCTCATTTACTTAACTTGTTTTATCAAAGTATAAAATTTGTGGTTTCAATATGTTAATTTGTGACCATGCAAAATGTTAACAAATATATCTGCCATGTCACCGCCATGATCCTGTACTGTACAGAGTGATTGTTTATACAGTTAAAAAGGGTTGTATTATTTAATGCAAGTATTTTGTGTATTCCCTCTTGATACAGTAAACTTAGGTTTGGTTGAATATGTAATTATGCTATCTGCCTGGACCTTTCTCACAAGTTTCAATGTACAGTAGTCTGAAAAAAATAATGAATTGGACTTTCTAATGAAATCAGTGCTAATTGTGTTTGTTCAGGGTGTACATGAAGTTACTCTGGAAACAGGAAGCTCCCTCGCTCTTATTGCTAACAGTACGCTGCCAAGTTTAGACACAATGGTTTCACTGGGCTTCAAATCCAGACAGAGCAGTGGGGTCTTACTGCAGACTGGGGATGAGGTGAGTGTCTCTGACGGTTCTCCATCTCTGGATGAACATTGTCTGTGAAACATGTGAAAATGTGTAACAGATGTGTGCATGTTAATGCATTAATGCATGAGTTAATAAGGACATGTTCACATATGGTTACTCATTGTATTTGCCTTTGACAAACAGGACAGTGGATTTGAACTGTCTCTGGTTGATGGACATGTTGAGATGAAAGACAGTACAACAAGTTTAAAATCCAAAAACAGATATGATGAGGGACGTTGGCACTATGTGACAGCTATTAGAAACACTATAGGGTAATGAATGAATTAAGCATTTTCAGAAACAGTACAAAATGATCTAGAGTATATTCATAACAACCATAAATAATCATTTAAAACCATTTTATATATATATATATATATATATATATATTTTTTTTTTTTTTTATTTATTTTTTTTTTTCCCCAGAATGGAGCTAAATGTTGACAATTTGGACAGAGGAGATGTGCAGACAATGCCAACAGGCTCTATCGTCCAAGACACAGACGTGATATTAGGAAAAGAGTCATTCAATGGCTGCATCAGGAACTTTTATATGAGGAGGTTAACATAGTTTCTTTGTTCGCATTACCTTATTTGTATGTAGAGATAATGTATGAAGCATGTGTTCTGTTGACATTTTGAACACTTTTGGACATGTCTTTGAGTTAAACAGATGAATGTGTCTTCATTTTGACTCAGAAACTTTTATTGGGGCCAAAGTGATGGGAGTGTTAAAATAAGAAAGTTTAGATTTTAGTTTGATTTGTACTTATTAATAAAAACAAGATCTTTAATAAAGTTAATATGAAAAAATCTAACATGTTTAAATGATCCCACTGCACCTAGAATGGAAAACAGATACATCCCAATTGATCTGAGCAATTTCACTCAAACGGGATTAGTGGATTTTGGGTCGTGTAACACTCAGCAGCAGCCTATGTCCATCATGGCAAAAAGCAGATTAAGACGAAGATGGAATGTTAATTCCAACATCAGAAAGGTATGTATAGAGAATAAAAAATAATATAAGAATCCCATACACATGAAGTCATACAAGTCTAAATAAATTCTTTATTTTTACTGTAATTCTGTAGTTTAGCAACATTTTACGATATTGCTAAATAAAAAGAGCTAAATAAAAATGAATCAGTAGTACTACTGGAAACTACTGTAAAATAGTATGTCTTATTTAATACATCGCTGCTATTAATTACTGATTAATACTAGGTAATTACTCAATAAATAAAAATCAATTAATTGGTACCGTACAGGTACCATTGTAAAGTGTCCCTCATGTTTTGAGTCATCTGCAATTGGTCTGATATCCTTAATTGAGTTTAGGTTAAATGTCCTGGAAATCCTGCCAATGTGTATTTCAGATAAATTTTTTTTTTTAAAGTTTATGAAGAACACATGTGAAAAGAGAATTTAGGAGCATATTCCTTCAATGCTCATATCTTATAAATAGAAGAAAACTGTATGGGTGTTATCACCTACCATTGACTAGACATTTTACCTACAGTGTATTTACCATTTACAACAAGAAAAGACCACAATTTTTGCTTATTTAAATTATGTTGATCTTATTCTTAGAAAGACTGTAGTGAGCCAGTCGGTCACACCCTGGCCTACTATCTCAATGCACACAGTCAAATCCAGCACATCATCCAGTCTCAAGAACTTAATTATAGGTATGTCCCACTGAGAAAATCATTTAGTTATATTTTCTTTGTTGTATGATCAAATATTCGGTTTAAGCAAGCCACAGATTTTTTTATTGTATCTTAAAAGTAAAAATACAGATAAAAAATGTTTTAATGGTGCTAGCATAGTAAAAGCATTTTTATGTAATTCTGGTTTCTTTAGAGCTGAGTATGTTAAAGGCCCACAAGGGCAGGTTTACCCAGGCCACTGCACAAATCTTATACATGTCCTTTAGATTGTGAAACCATTCTGAGATCTATTTATAAATTTACATTATTTCAGAAATTATAGATTTCTATACACAATATGAATCACAAATTATTGCAATAACAACAATAACATGTTTAGAATAGTGATTTACCAGAGTGATCAAAATAAAGCATGCACCTTAGACCACCCATTATTTTCCTATATAACGGTAATGTATGAATATTACCACCCTTTCAAGTTGTCTTATGTGTCCTAGGCCTCATATTTTCCTGGACATGCGTACGAGGTCTGCCAGTGGTCTGCTGCTCCACATCACAGATAATCACGGTTTTGCTCGTATCATACTCTTCATGAGCGAAGGCAGACCCACACTTTTTGTTGGAGATGGAACACTAATCTCCTATCAGAAGAAGATTAATAATGGTGCCTGGCACAATGTACGTCACTAACTCCATGATCTTTGGATGCAGAAGGACATTATAATGTAGTAACATTGTAGAGATTACATAATTCAGTTTACTCTCAGTGAAATTTACACTAAATTCTAGTAGTGACCTCAAGCATGACGTCCTTTCACAGAAAAGAACAAAATATTAAATTGTTCAGTGATTCGCATCTCCAGGGTTTGAGTTGTGAAGAAAGCTGTGTATAAAGCTACCTTTTGTCATTTTTTGACAGATCAGATTTAGCGTTGAGCAGCACATTACACATTTGGTGGTAGATGGCTTTCACGTTTCAGATGGAAAGCTGCAGAAGGATGAAGGGATCTCACTGGATCTTCAACCTCCTGTTTACTTTGGAGCTGGAAGGATTCAATTAACAACTGGCGTGCAGGTATGTCACAATCATTTACATTTAGGCATTTGGCAGATGCTCTTATCCAGAGCGACATTTTTTTTTTTTTACCTCATTACACATCTGAGCAGTTCAGGGTTATGGGCCTTGCTCAAGGGCCCAACAGTGGCAACTTGGTGGTTGTGGGGTTTGAACCTGGGATCTTCCAAACCATATTCCAATGCCTTAACCACTGAGCTACCCCTGGCCCCTAACAATCCTTAGTTATTATACTGTACCTATATAGAACAGGTGAACAGGAATAATATTCCTTCAGATTTCACTTGGGAAGAGGCTGCATTTCCAGAAATGTTGTCCTTGTCATTCTTTTTCAGAGCATACATTTCCCTCAGGAGAGTGTGATAGGGTGCATCCGGAACATCAGGTTTAATGATGTTCTTATTGGAGAGCCAGCTGTCAATCATGGAGGAGCTCCCTGTTTTGATGGGGTGGTTGAGAAAGGGGCATACTTTGCTGGTGATGGCTCTCACATTATTTTAGGTTAGAACATAATTTACTAAATCATGTTTCATTTAAATTCAGAGCAAATCTGGAGCAGTACCCTTTCAATCCATTTTTTTTTTCATTTTTGCCTATGCAGGAATAAAATGAGTGAATGAAAGATGTTTAATTGGAACAACTTTTTTTCCACAGAGAAACATTTTATGTTTGGTGCTATGCTTAATTTAACTTTCGAAGTTCGTCCCAGGAACATGACTGGCTTACTTTTCCACTGTAGAGGTCACCGAGGTCACAGCCTCAGTGTATTCCTGAAGAAAGGCACAGTGAGTTTCTACTTTGGTTTTATTCTGGGGATTATGGATGTCTTTATGATTTAACATTCATTATTTGTTTGTCTATTTGTCAATTTTCATTAGCAGCAGAATTAATTACAAATAACTATTAAAAGGTATTTATGCAACGACTAATATGACAGGGTTTATGAATTATCCAACCACATTTTGTTTTGGAATTTGACTGTATTCCTAATTGCAGATATCTGTTAACATTTTCCTAGCCCACGAAATGAACTCCACCCAATTCAGAATACAGATTCCTTTTGGAATGCATGCATTTTATATAAGGGGAGAATGTGTCTTTATTTTTT
Organism: Clarias laeviceps; assembly: GCA_030014305.1. Lineage (NCBI taxonomy): Eukaryota > Metazoa > Chordata > Actinopteri > Siluriformes > Clariidae > Clarias > Clarias laeviceps. Next base: position 12,751,422 of record JAQMYJ010000007.1, read on the forward strand.
ATAGCAACTGCCATCTGAATTACAGTGCAGTAGATAGCAAACTGCTATGTAATTATCTTTATAAGTATTCTTCTCAAAATATGTGTAATATAAAATACATTATAATGTGCTGGGAGTTGCTTTTTTTATAATGACAAGAGTATGTTATTTACCGCACCAAACTGCATGTGGGAATATAGATAGTGGTCCAGATGAATGATGGAGGAGGGGACTACAGCACCTCTGTGACCCCTTCTCTGCCCCTCTGTGCGGAATCCTTCCATCGTGTGACAGGTGACATTTTTACTCCTCATCTGAAAGGACTAGTCATTGTCCTCACTGCTATACATGACCAACATTGATTTCAGCCAAGTAACATTTTGGTTTCTATCATGTTGTTGTGGTGAAATAATACAAAACATTCTAAGCTTCGGCACTGAGCCTAAAACCAACACTATGTCATCATCATGTCAGTGCAGTTAGAGACAAAGGCTAGGAATTGGTGTAGGGAGAATGGGAATAAGAGGACATGAATATAATTTTTAAACACTTTTTGTGATCAGTGATCAAAAAAGGAAATGTCATCAAGCTAAAGATGGGACGCAATTCCAACAGTGCTGTGGGGCCTTATGTGTATTCCCCTTCCAAGTCTCGCCTCACACTTTACATTGGAGGCATACCAGGTAAACTCACACAAATGCATTTGTTTCTTGTTCAAGCACCACTGAAAATAAATCTAGTCTTAAATATCGCAATATGAACTAATAATAACCACACGTGATGGTTGAGTGTGGCGCCCCCTAATGGGAAGAGCTGAAAGAACAAAAAACATTAATAGTATCACATGTTCTATGTTTTTGGTTTATGTTGTTGTCTTAAATGTTTTCATGATAATATTCAGTGGACAGTGTGAGAGATGTGCATGCCATGTTGGTTAAGGTTAGCAGTAATTATAGAGACAGATTAAATATGAATTAATGTCTAATGACATAGTACAGGTGGCATGGTGGCGTAGTGGTTAGCATTGTCGCATTGCACCTATGGGTTCCAGGTTCGATTCTCACCTCGAGTCTGTGTGCATAGATTTTGCATGTTCTCCCTGTGCTTGGTGGGTTTCCTCCCACAGTCCAAAGACATGCAGATTTGGCTGACTGGCATTCCCAAATTGACCGTAGTACTGTATGTGAATAAGCGTGTGAGAGTGTGTGTGTGCCCTGCTATGGATTGGCGCCCCATTCAGGGTGTGCCCGCCTTGTGACCTAAGTCTCCTGCGATAGGCTCCAGATAGTGGTATATCATGGTATAGATGATGAGTGCATAAATGAGTGACGTGTAAAATATTATTTTGTTAATGTATTTTTATTCATGTTGTCAATGCAGAGAGCAAGAGGAAGATAGTGCCTGTGTGGAGCTCCTACATGGGATGTTTGAGAAATGTGCAAATAAACCAGGCTGCTCTTTCATTTCAGTCTGTTAGCAGTGTATTTGGTCCTGTCAACATCAGTGAATGTCCAGCAAAGTAGTTTAAAGCCTGTTTATATTAGTTATGTATGTCCGGTCCATTTTTTTTTTTCATTCTTTGATTATGTCTAAAGTGCAGATTTTGTATGTCAAAGTATGAGTACATTGTGAGCAAGAATTCTGGCAGGAGCACAGGAGTGTCTTTATGATTACATCAGCAGCACTTAGGTACAAATACACTGAATGGTTGATATCCATTTGGGTTTTTAGACATAATTTACACCAGTATAATGACAATGGCTAAGTAATTTTCCAAGTAGTGTAATGATTGCTCACCAAATCCTGCCAGTGTTCTCTTTGATGAAATCATTTTCAAGTAATGTTTTAATAATTGTAGAGTAAAAGCAAAAGAAAACAATAAATTGAAAGAAATAAAAAATGCTTTTTAAAATTTATAACCTCTGTTATAACCTCTGAGTTGATCTCTAATAATTTATTCATGCCATGTGGGCATTAATGTGCACATAAGTTCATCATTATTTCATCAATAAGTTTTAAATATTATATAGCAATGTCACAGGAGTTTAAATAATAAGTATTTTGTATACAGTTTCTTTATGTATTTGAAAATCCTAATACAGTGTCCTGGTACAGAATTAGGATTTTTGTGTGTATTTTTGTCCACTTTGTGCTGGTTTATACCAATCAATCATCAGTCATCTTTGATTACTGTTGCTGACCCACCTTCTGATGGCTAATTCCAGATTTATAACGCACCATGTCCCAATACTCAAGTCGATGTCAAACTGTGACAATATGACAATCAGTTCATTGTCTTTTCAGTCACCAGATCTGAATCCAATAAAACATCATTGGGATGTGGGAGAACTGGGGATTCACAGCATGAAAGGTGGCCTGAAAAATCTACAGGAATTGTTTAAAGCCATCAAGTCAACATGGACCAGAAAGGAAGCTTTTTGTGTACAACTAGTGACGCTATCCTGTATTAAAATACTGTATTGTTGCTAATGAAAGCTGAGTGCTGATTGGTTGGGAAGCAGACTCAATTACAATGGATCAGACACAAGTCTCTTGGACTGCCAGTGTGTCATGTAAAATTTCAATCTCAATAATAATAATAATAATAATATCTGTCGAAATTTGAGTTAATATGGAACTTGGAAGCTGTAATTTTAGAGGATTTTTTTAAATGATGTTCTATAAAAGTATAATACTTTTTTGATATGCAAGATACATAATTAAAGTACGTACAGTTTAGATTACAAACTCAATACAGATATTTTGGTCAGCTTCGAATCTCCATAATTGACATTGTTACAGTTTGATGCAATCTGGCAACCGTGCTCGACTGAACAGAGAGAAGGTGGTCCAGTTCATTGATAGGCTGTGACTTGCTGATTTGAGTTGCCAGATTGACCGTAAATATTTACAATCAATTAATTCTTTTCACCACATTTATTTCTTATAAATTATGAATATCGTGATCTTTTTGAAGTTATTATTTTTTGTTTTTTTATTATTATTTTTTAAAAATAAATCTTACCCTGTGTTAATCTGGAGTTTGTTGTGAAGTGTTTATAAACAATGACTGTAAATGCAGGCTAGCATTAAAACCTGGCAACCTGTCCATCTCTGCTTTCTGGTGCGCCGCTTCGGGAAAATCCGACAGAAATAAATGAATGAGGAGCGATTATATCTCACTGTATTTCGACATCACGCTGTTGGGAGGATTATCGTACAGCGCAGATGATAAGGATGGTAAACAGTATAAAGTACTGGATCAGTATGACAGATTTCGAGTAGATGAATGGGACAAGGTTTGAGCTATGCTGAGGACGTTTGGCCTTAACATCGGTGTTTCAAAATATGCGAGCTAAATCTTGGCTGAAACACACATCGCGAAGGTTTTGACAGGCGAACGAAAACCTTTGGAAACGTGAATTCACAGCTGTCTTTAAAAAAAGAATGGTACGTTTAGGACGGCTTTAGGATTGCCCTGTAATTTTGATGGTTTCTCTACGCTTAGTATTCGTTGTTAATCGCCTTTCTGTGTGAGCGCATGCGCAATGGCAGGCCGCGAGCAGCATCAGCACCATCCGCAGGTGGAGATGAAGGCAGAGCTGGACGATGCGGATCTGGCACTGCAGGGCATAAATATGCTCCTCAACAATGGGTTCAAGGAAAGCGACGAGCTCTTCAGGAGATACAGGTAGGTCTAATGCAGCGAGGGTACAACTGATTCCTGCATCATACCTGACTCAACCTGTCTGTTAATAACCAGGTTTAGCAGTTGTGCTTGAGCAAAGAAATCACCAAGCATACAGAACAGGGTACATGCAAGAGTGTAGCTCAGGGGTGGCCAGTACCATTTCAAAGTTAATGCATAATCATAACACATTAGCCCTTGTCTTGTTATTTTAGAACCTAGAATAATTTTATTTCCAAATCTTCTTCATTGTATTCATTGTGTTTGCATTATAAGGTGTATGACTTCAGCCATAGTTGAATGAATTTTTACCCAGTCCTACATCTATAAACAAGATTTGGATGGGAAAGTCTATTGCATTTTTTTGGTACTTTGCTTTGAATTTATGTTTCAGCATTCTGGGACCCCCTCGTGCCCAGGCTTGTTGAGTTGAGTGCTTGAAGTGGATTGCACCACATGTATGCCAAACTTGTCCAATTGGCATAATGAAACTACTTTTAAAAGGAGTGAATATGCATGATATGCAGACACTACTGTATGTGATTCTCCAAAAACAAGCTTATAATTTTGAATTCAGGCAAGAAATAGCAGATTGTTTAGAATGTACAGTAGATTGTCAAACAACAATACTGAGACAAATTTCTAATTCATATGAATTTCAATGGCAAATAAATTTAATTATTTGTCATTTTTGTGCATCAGCACCTGTTAAACCAAGTTGTTGTGATTTCTTCATATTGTGTCAGTTGCCAAAAAAAACATGAACATGATTTGTTAAAAGAAAAAGAAAATTATAGTTGTAGTAAATTAGCTGATTCTTTGTTTGTAATGTTTCCTCTCTATAGGACCCAAAGTCCATTGATGAGCTTCGGAGCCAGTTTTGTTTCCTTCCTGGTCAGTGTTTCTTATTAATCTCCTGAAATATCACTGGTATTGGTATTAAAATACTGTCTGGAAACAGGGTGTTTGATTGTTAAAGTGTGTTTAAACACAATATTTCTGTAATGATGGAAGTGGGAAGTCTAAATTCTGACATTTTCAAGGTAGGGAAGACATGAACGCCTTTATGAATGTCGTTGTTAGCAACAAGCTAGCCATCTAATTAGTAAACAGGATTTATTAGGTCTAGTACCTTTTACATATATCATATGTTTATGTTGATGGCCTATTGTAAATACTGCTGTAAAATCATTTAAAGTGGTGAAGTGGTATTTACACTTGACAGTGTGGGCAGCCATGTTACCTTATGCTGAACCCAGGGATACGGTGAGTTTGAAAGTATTCAGTTGTTAGTACAGAACGTAGTTAAACTTCACAATCAACAGATATGCAACATATTTTTATTCAGAGCTCCTGTTAGTTGTTTGAGTTATAAGTAGTAATTGGTCTCATGCATTTGCCTTATTTTATGTATTTTTGTCCTCAAAAGAGAGTGAGAGCTTAACCCTGCTAAGCCATTTATACCATCTGTCTCCTCAGTGCTGACTTTCACACCTTGTGACAAAGTAAATGCTTGGCAGCCACTTTACTTTATTATTTATTATTTACTTTATTAATTTTTCTGCTCCATTTCATACAAACAATATTCATAAAAACACCCAGCATATGTTTTAAAAAATATTTAAACTCTACTGCTGTTTTAAAAAAATATTTTAGCACCATTACGAAAAACATTATACCAGACTACATTTTTATATACAGTAAAATTTACTCAATTAAAGTAGCAAAAATGTTCTATATTCTATGTATGTTTCATATTGCATATTATGTGTAATAATAAGCAATATTTTTTATAAAACAAAGTAAAACATCTTCGCTGTATAATACATGCAGAATTGCAAATATTAGAATTAAAGCATGAATTTAAATGAATTATTCTTCTATCTACTAGCATCTGCATAATTTACTGTAAAACCAGCTGCTGTGCATCACTGATACAGTCTTGTCTGTCCATCCTACGTAAATCAACATCATGCATTGTGCTGTTCTTTTCTAATGAAATGAATAAGAATATCCCTGACAATCTGTTGTTATTTTGCCCAGATGCTCAGCATGCTATGAATCAAGAAGGTCCATCTGGTCTTGCGGATGATGATTATAAACCTTCCACCTCCACAAAGAAAACAGTTCTTCTAGGAGTTCAGTGATGGAGGTGGTGGAAAATAAACCAAAGTTTTATGTTTACATTTGGGTTCACTTATTCCAATTATTTAAATGAAAACTTCCCTAGTGGACTTCCAAGAATTAAATTAGATTAGGAGAACTCTAAGGATAACCTTTTGAATTTCGGCCACAGCATTTCATTGTATGATTGCATATTATATTGTGATGTTGACCTTATGCTGGTCAAGAACATACTTGAGTTGTATGTTTGTATTTAAACTTGAGTGTGATCTGCAAAATGACCTGTAAAAACATGATGCTAGTGGATCAGCCTGAGCGGCAAACAGAGGTGAATTGTGACTGAATACCATTTTAGGCGACTACAGATTAGTAACCTCCCACCTCAGTTTCATTTAATATCTTATAATTGTAGTGGTACAGTAGGTAAGATCCCTTTAAGGGGATTTGCATTAAAATGTGATTTTCTCCCTTACTGCTTTTGGGGGTAAACAGTTTTCATAATGATGGAGATGAAAAGAGATGCAAAAGAACAAAATTGCAAAATTTCAATCACCTCAAAACTGCTAAATAGCATTCATGAATGTTGTAACCATATGAGATGAAGCGTTTTCACTTTTATTAGAAGTAAAAAGACAGCTAGAAGCTGTCTGGAGCTAGAACAAAAGAGGCATAGAGCACAAGAAATGTGCTCTAGGCCTGTATCATGACCCCGTACAGTATGTCAGAACTGCTGCTTAATAATGCAAACGTCGATATAATTCCCTGCTCTCACAAGCGGAAGAAATAGCATTTGAAGGCTGAGGAGAGAAGCCCATTAAATATAATCAATACCAATCAACAGGACGTGTTCATTTGTTTACCATGCAATCATATCATGTTCAGGACAAGAATACTAGTTAAAGAAGTATAACAGAAAACTCAATTAAATTGATCAGGACAATATAGCTGTTTAATATCAGTCATTGTATCTTAATATTTGGCTATAGTGGTTTTGTACCTATAAATCGCCTGGTTCCTGATCCCAAAGATCACCTAAAAGACACAATGCAGTCTAACCAAGCTTTCTAGTACTAGGAATAGGATGATACATGCAATGATTGTTATTTAGTGTTTAACATTATTATTTTTTTTATTACATAAATATATATCAGTCGCATTCTGCTATTTCAGGAATTTTACCGCTCCCTTTTTCTGTTTGTTTTTCTCTTTCTGTATGTTAAAAGTGTCTTTGTGTTTCTTAAAAGAAGGTTCATTGTTGGCAGTGTTGTGTCGTCTTCCTCTAATTAGCACATTTACCACGCTCACTCTTTCCCTGGTTTCATTAAGCTTGATAACAAAATCTGGCCTTGCAGACTTGCTGCTTTATCATTGACATAATATTTTGTTATGTCAATATTATATTAATGTTATATTATAGCAATATTTTGCTATTAATATAATATTATTATATGGAGACTGGGCTAGTATGATGCAAATACCGTCTGTCATAAGATATTTAATATAGATATACAATTAGTACAGGCATTACAGGCAAGTGTGTACAGTGGTAGAAATTTAAAACCAGTGTTGGGGGTATGAAACATGAGCTCTCTTTTTTTTTTAACTCACTTTGGGCTAAAATGATGCTGACTTTACACCACTTGAGACCTCCTCTTAGCATAGTGGCTCAATGTCAGAATGATATTCAGGCCTGAGATTCCATTCACAGTTTCATTTCATACAGCCCAAGATAAATTACCCTATTTCCCAAACCACAAACTAAATACTGAATAATCTGTCACAAATAGGAAAAAGAATCAGAGAGGTGATGTATCAATACAAAAAAAATGACATTTAATTAACCATATCAACATTTCTAGCAAGACTCTGAATTTCATAGAGCAAGTCTATTAGCTTTGAACAGGCAAGGAAATTGCTACTCCCATGCAACTGTATAAATAGAACTTCGGTCCATAGTCAGAGCCATATTTTTGGGGGGACGGGAATAGTATGTCTGACAAAATATTAATTCTAAACCTACCCTTTTTCACAATTAGTCTGCTTTTAGCCTGTGCCAGTGGTTATGGAAAACGCTAAAGAAAAAATCTGCCACCCCACTCATACAAAATAAATGATCTTATTCCTCATATTATTAATCATGTGTTATGAGATGAATCCATTGTTTTTCATGCCTCCAGAATGCCATGATGACGTTTGAGGAGGAGAAGATGCAGATGGCCTGTGATGACCTGCGTACCACAGAGAAGCTGTGTGAGAGTGACAATGCTGGTGTCATTGAGACCATCCGCAATAAAATCAAAAAAAGTGTAAGCATTGTGTGTATATGCGTGAATACAACCTGAAACAGCCATCCAGATATCTCCTCTTTTATTGCATATATATGTGAGAGATTGCAAGGTACAGAGAAAGAGAATGAAAGGATGTGGCAGCCTACATTATTCTGTCATAGATAATGTAAAACCATCTGCTGCTTTGGGTTGACAGATTCAATTTTGCTGCTCTCTTTCCAGATGGACTCTCAGACGTCAGGGTTGGCTGTAGTGGATCGGCTCCAAAGGCAGATCATAGTGGCTGACTGTCAGGTCTACCTCGCTGTGCTCTCTTTTATCAAGCAGGAACTTTCAGGTATGACGGGATTGGCTAATTAAAACTGCAGCAGGTGTTTTGCATATACAGACACACACACACATGCACCTGTATGTGTGTGTATATGATGTTTCAGGAGGGTTAAATTATTGACCTGCATTAAGCAAAGAAAACTACTAAGGAGATTGCTGAAACTACTAAAATTGGGTTAAGACCTGACCTGCATTATCAAAACCTGGTAGGATAGTGGTTGAGCAACATTATGTAACAAAACAAATGGCAGTTGACCCCCTGATATGACCAGTTTTTTCATCATTTAATAATTTATAGCACAGGCTTATACCAAGATGACTATGCCATTATTTGTCAGGCTCAATTTGTGCAAGAGTGGTTCAGGGAGCATGAGACATAAATTTTTTTCTGGATTTTTTTCTAAACTATGAAATAATACATATTGCATTTAGTAATTAAGTAACAACAACAGTCATTTGCTATTTTAAGACATGGAGATCAGCTGTTCTAGAATAGTTCTTGTAAAAATAGCTTTGTCAACAGTATTTGCAAAATCCATCAATCACCATGATTAAACTGACTCTCATAAAGATCATCCCAGGAAAGCAGGACCAAGACTTTACCAGCCTCAAAAATCACTAATTAACAGCAGCTCAGATTAGGGCTGTTATGAAGGCTCTACGGAGCATAAGTAGCAGACAGATCTCAATATCAACTGTACAAAGGAGATTATTGCACATTCTGGATGCCTTCAGCATTGTTTCGCAATGTAGACAGAAATAAACATCAGGAAAGATCATGGAATTAGAAGGAGTGTCCAAACTTTTGCCTGGTACATACTGTATATACAGTATGTATGTATGTACAGAAAATTAAATGTATGCTGATCCAAAAAAGTGGAATAAAACAACAAATCTAATTTATTCCTTTTTTTTTTTCATTTTCATGTTTGACATAGCCATGTGCCATGATACTTCTCTCAAAGTAAATATAGCCAACTTTGTGTAACCAACTTTAAGCAGGTACAGTAAAACTAGTCCCTTTGGCACTGAACCACTGACCAGATTTGGTGCAAATGTTCAGGTACTTTGCACAGCGGGAAAAAAACGTTGTGGTAAAATGATGCCTCTTACCATGTAGATCATAGTAAGAATTTCATATATGTATAAATATTTACAGTTTTTTTATCATTATTATTATCACTATTTACTTTATTATTGCTTGCTCTTTGTAATTTGCAATGATAGGTACTATTGTATACAATCTAATGTGATGTGGAAAAAAATGGCATAACATTACCTCCTGCTTCATTTCTATTTATTACAGCATACATTAAAGGAGGCTGGATCCTCCGCAAGGCTTGGAAGATGTACAACAAATGCTACAGTGACATTAGCCAGCTTCAAGAGGCATGTCGCAGACGTTCCTCTGATCAGGCAAATCACAATACAACTGTTGCCGAGAGCAGCAGTGGGCTAACGGAGGAGGCACTCGGGCGTCTGAAAGGCTCAGTCAGTTTTGGCTACGGCCTTTTTCATCTCTGCATCTCTATGGTTCCTCCCCACCTACTGAAGATAGTCAATTTGCTGGGATTTCCAGGAGATCGACACCAGGGCTTGGCTTCACTCATCTATGCCAGTGAGAGCAGAGACATGAAAGCACCACTGGCCACGTAATAAAATTCAACCTTCATTTTCGAATTATGCTATATATTTATAAATTCTACCTTTTTCATACCAAAGCACTGTTGGATATTATGATTTTCTGCTAATACAAACAGCAGCATAGTATTAGCAGTTATGGGCTGTAATGAGGAGAAAAGCCATTAGTGGATTCCATGTCATTACAGACAGATAAATTTTATTATCTTTTGTCATGTTTGTTCTTCTTTGATTCGCGCCTTCCTCCTCCAGACTGGCTCTCTTGTGGTACCACACAGTGGTGCAGCCCTTCTTTGCTCTGGATGGTTCTGATTCTCGGGCTGGGCTGCTAGAAGCCAAAACCATCCTGCAGAAGAAAGCAGTAATTTACCCCAACTCTTCTCTCTTCATCTTTTTTAGAGGCCGAGTACAGAGGTTAGAGGTAGGTATTTGCAAAAGCATAACAACTAGACGGTTTTATATTGAAGTGCTAGAGCAGGGGGAAAAAAATAAATTTAAATCTAAAATAAAAATTTAGGGTAGTATAGTACTCGTGTTGTTTGTATTTTTACCAAAACAATGGCTTTTCTCAGAAAGTCATCACTCTGTTTCATATTCTTCCAATTCTGAGTTAGACACACTACCACACATTTATTTTTAGGCATTCACACACACACACACACACACACACATACTACAAAAAAAAATTTTTTTCATTTCTGTTACAATACAATGTAACAGAATGTGAAAGAGATGAGGAGAAGCAGGATAGATGCTTAGAAACAGCTTTACTGTATATGGAAAAGAAAATCAGCTTAATAATTTTTTTTTCAGTTTAACTAAAGGCAACAGCATTCCATTTGAGTGTAATTCTAAAAGGGCTGAGTGAATGTTACTTATTAAAACTGTTCAGAGCTCTTGAGATAGTCTTGGCAAAATGTTCTAATGTTGGGCCAGATTCCAGACCTAAAACTGACGTGTAGCTTTGCATTTTGTAATGACATTGATATTCAGGTACACCTTGCCATGTTTAGTTTCCATGTGGAACTAGTTCATAACTTGGCTAACCATTAATTGACTAGCTTTATTAGCAGATTAAGTAGCTAAGCTGTTCAAATAAGGTTTAAAAATAGATTTCCATGTTACTCTTTTTTTTTTATGTAAAAAGTAGCTCATTAAAAAAAAATTATTCAGAGTAAAAGTTACCAAGTTTCAGCGGGGGTGGGATGGGGGATTCTAGTGTAGTTCAAAAAAGACAAACGGATATAAATCTCAAACTAGTTGTTTTTAATTGAAGGAACACCTTTGCATAATAAAGCTGTTGC
>JAQMYJ010000007.1:12762800-12802473 GCA_030014305.1 Clarias laeviceps
AAAAGTAAAATTACAGATTTTAAAAACTACTTTAAAAAGTAGAAGTACACAAAAAAACTACTCAATTACAGTAATGCGAGTAAATGTAATTCGTTACTTTCCACCTCTGTATGTATATATATATATATATATATATTAGTAATTCTAACATGTCTGAGATGTCACAGAGATTATGACTCACTTCTCACCTAAATCTAGTGTCTGTGGGAGCTATGCATAAATCATCAAATTGTTTGCTCTTGACAAAACAGCAAGAATGTGCACTATACTTTTGCTTTACTATTAATCCCTTGATGATTTTTTTTCTCTTTCAGTGCCAGATAAACAGTGCACTGGCATCTTTCCACGATGCCCTGGAGTTTGCTTCAGACCAAAGAGAGATCCAACATGTGTGTCTCTATGAAATTGGTATGATTGTTGTATATCCATATATCCATATATATATATCTTTGAATACCGTAATCGCCACAGCATGTTGTAAACATGTTGTATTTTGTGTGTGTATCTCATAGGGTGGTGCAGTATGATTGAAATGAACTTTGAAGATGCTTATAAGGCTTTTGAAAGACTAAAAAATGAGTCCAGGTGGTCACAATGCTACTATGCTTATCTAACTGGAGGTATGGTTCCATTTGTTTACTTTGAAGTTTTTGTATGGAATATAGGGCCACTTTTGGGGAATGCTCTTATAAGAAAATGATCAGTTACAGATTTTTGTTGCGTAGCAGACGTGAATGGAGTTTCTGTTACCTTCTCAAAGTTGATTAGTTCTTTATAACATTTTAAACAGGGCAAGACAAGACAATTATAGAGCATATGGTTATGGTTAACAGGGCATTGGATAAGACATAAAGACGTCTTGATTTCCATTGGAAGGCCTGGGTTTGATTAAGCCTGGATTTTTTTTAAAAATGGAAGGGATGCATCCAGTGTAACATGTCTTACATAGAAATGTTTACCATATTGATTAATACACATATTTTAAACGTGGTAGTATATTAGTACAAGTACATTAATAAAGACCTTGCAGCCAGGGAGACCATTAAAGACTATGACCAATCAAAATCAACAACAATTATTAACAATGACATTATACAATACATTTTATGGTCTTTTGCTTTTCATTTTTTTCCACTCCAAGTATGCCAGGGTGCATCGGGTGATTTGGAAGGGGCAAACTCTGTTTTCCGAGATGTGCCTAAGCTCTTTAAACGCAAGAACAATCAGATTGAGCAGTTTGCATTCAGGAGGGTGAGTAAATAAACATAATCAGCAAACCTTTATCAAATGCTAAAAGTGCACATCATGCTCTGTTCACTTCTCTTTTTTGGACTTCCACAGGCAGAACGATTGAGGAAGCTGGGTGCCACACAGGAGCTGTGCATTCTGGGAGTTGTAGAGGTGCTGTATTTGTGGAAGGCTCTTGCAAATTGCTCATCCTCCAAACTGCAGCTCATGAGCCAAGGTGAGATAAACTATGAACTTTTTTGGCTTTCTTTGCTTAGAATCCTACAACAGTGTTTTCCACATGTCAGTGCTTTGACTTTGCTTCTTATAAAAGTTTGCAGGCACCACTGTTGGAGGAAAACACCAGTGATTTTAAATGATATATAATAATAAAAATATAATAATATTTTTTCTATTGACAGGACTATTTTAGACATCTTTAGAATGACTATTTTTCTGTCACGGTTGTTAAGTGCCTCTTTACCCCACATGTTTATCATACATGTGATGGTTAAAAAAAATCCATGATGTTTCAGTGATTTCTTTGTTGGCTGTTGGTCATGGTTGACATCTGAAATGTTTTCCCATGGCCACACAAATACTTAAATGTGGAACATTTTATTGCTTTGGTTTACATTATATAAACAATGACATTTTCTGTTGTTTTAAAAATGTAATTGCATCAGAACAAATTCTACTCCTTTAATCTATAGATTTACGACACTATGCTATTTAAGGGTCATCTAACTGCAATCATGCATAATGTAATTGTCCTTAAAGAGATCTTCGTCTTTGATGAAATAGTGAGGGGACATCAACAAAACAATATTGAAGCACAGTCTAGCATTCACAAGCCTACTTCAATGCCTACAAATAGATATAACTAAGGGAGAAAGGATGCATTCAGCAGGTGTTGCTGTAGTTTTGTATGACTTTGCCTTATTCGTGTTGTACTAACCACTCAGCTTTTTTTCTCTCAGTGCTGCAGGGTCTGGATGACCCATCCTGCCTTGGGTTAAAACACCTGCTTCTCGGTGCTATACAGAAGTGTCTCGGAAACATTAAAGATGCTGTCCAGGTTTGTTTTAATCCCATTAAACTGCAATTTAGATCCATATGCTTTACTCCTAGTAAAACACAGGTTGAACAGTATTCCGATAGTACACAGGAACTTGATTTGTTACATCAGCTGTGCAAGATTAGAACAACACCTGCTATTACAGCATGGCAGCTGTTTACAGTTTGAATAATGTACTCTGTGTTTATATTACCACCCAACTGTACAGTCGTACCAGATGGCAGCCAGAGATGAGCTGGGCCGACTGAACAACTCTTATGTACAGCCGTACGCCTACTACGAGTTAGGATGTGTGCTATTGGCTAAACCTGAGGTAAGATTATAAACCTGAGTATATCCAGTATATAACATTTGTTCATTTTTGTAAAATTTTACAATTTATGTTAGTATCAATATGAATTTTGCATATAAGAATGGATTATAAAATGTAGATTGCAAATTCTAGTATGCATCTGCCTAAATAATTTATTCCTACATTTCATGCCATATAATGTTAAAATTATATATTTCAAGAATTAACTAAACCCTGCCACAAATAAGAAATAAGGAATGTGCTGATATCAGTCTCAATCACCATAAATAATCCTCATTTTTCTATTTACTTGTAGACTTTGAGTAGAGGAAGGTCATTGTTGCTTCAGGCAAAGGTAAGAAATTTGTATATATGTAAATTAACATAATTAGTGTTGCATAAATGTCAATGTAGTTTATAGATAACACATGATTGAGTTAAGTATTTTTGGACACAAAAAAGTCAAGCCAGCAAAAAAAATTTAAAATATAAAAAGTAGGAAGTAAAAATATGAGATCAAATTATTGACAAAGTTCTTGGACAATGTCAAAACCCATGCTTTTCAAAAGGCAACTAATTGACAAACATCAGAACAGAAAAAATTAGACACTACATCAACAAGGGGAAAACGTGTCTATCTGCAGGACTTGGATGTGATGATTAATTTCACACAATGAAACGCTCTAAACACATCCTTTGTAGAAAATACAGTCTGAATGACTAATGATTTAAATATAAATTGGATAGCAGGAACCACTCGAAATGCCAGTTGTATTGCAAACGTTCCCCCCAGGACTTAATGAAAACCAATCTTGAAGAACAGGTGTGAACAATAAAAAAAAAAAAAGATCAGTAGGCTGGAATGGCACTTGTGAAATGAGAAAGTGAACAAGAAATCTCAAACATTATTATTATGCTGTACTTAAGGTGTTGTAATAGGATTTCTCATTATATCCTAAAAAAGCTATACAAGCTAATAAAGCGCAAGTTTATTTTAGACGCAAATCACACTTTGTACACATTCTGCATGATTTTGCTTTTGCTTTTTTGCCACATGATTGGTTGATTAGATTACTGTATGAATATGCAATTGTACAGATACTAATAAAGTTGATGGTGAGTATACAGTATATAGCTGTTTTTTTACTTCACTAAGTTTACTTCAGTGTAAAGAGAGTTGAAGTAGTTAATGTGTATGTTTGCAGGAGAACTGTACAGGATATGACTTTGAGAATAGACTGCACGTCCGAATCCACACAGCCCTTGCCTCTGTGAAGGACGTGGTCCCTCTGTGACCCCAGTTGACCCAGGAAATGCATTTTACAGGGACCACTCCTGTTTAGCACCTTTTAAGATGCGAGCCATTAAAAATATTTTTTTCTTACCTTTTTTCTTTTTTGTGAAAACCAAAATGATGAATTATTTTCTAGTTGGATAGGTTGATCACCAATAGTGTTTTTTTATATTTATTTTTGGTTGTTTTTCTTTAGTAGCTCATGCTAAAATTGATTACATTGCCACATCTTAGAGTTGAGTTAAAGGTAGCTGACCCATTACACTGATGAATGTTTCTGTTACTGAATGTTTATATTTTCTGGCTTTCAATATGTGTGGGGTTTTAGGTAGAACATCTTGGAAAGGGTTAAAAACATTTTGAATTTCATGTGGTTTTATCTTTTTATAATTTGACAATTTATGAATGAGTGTAGTGAAAATAATACTAGATTAACACTACCTACCTAACACTACCTAACACTATTACAATATTTACACACACATTAATGTCAAAGGATGGCAGTTTATAGGAAGCATATTCCCACTGAAAGAAGTCAATTTATCCACAATTTTGTATTTTACAAAAAATATCAGCATATGATCTATAATACTACTAAAAAATTTATTTGGGAATAATCACTCTGGAATAATAATATCTTTCATATGTTTTAATGCCCAGAAATCTTCTAAAATTGCTTAAGAGCAATACTTCATTTTTACTTTATAGTTACAGGGATTCATGAACATTAATGAAGGTCTCCATGTTTAACTCCAACTGTAAACAAGCTTACATTTATCAGGAGAAAAAAATTATATGTCATACCCAAATGTATGCTGTTAATAATTTTAGCTGGTTATTTGAGCATGAGGTTCTGCAGCTAAAAAGCAATCCTGTTTGTTGTAGAAAAAAATTCACATGTCAGTTGAAGCAGGTTAACCAAATTAGCAAATTATTATTATTATTATTATTTTATTATTTAGAATTTAGTTTTAAATTGGAAAATGTACTGTAGATTTAGCATTCTATTAACACATTTGAACCAAAGACAAATTTTTATTGTAATTGACCATCTGAGAGGAGTTTAACCATTTAAAACTACTTTTTTATTTTAGGGACTGTCAGGGGTTTAACTAACTATTTGTATATGTTTTCACACTGGTGCTTCATGTTACCATTGTAACTAGTGCTACAGACTCTAAACATATGAGATGTAGGTTTTAAATTTGAAGTGATGAATAAATGCATACTTCTCTGTCCAGTCACCTTTATACATTCTGATTGCTTCATCAAGTCACATATACAGTAAGTCACTTCACTAATCAGACCATAGTGGGTAAATGAACTGGAGACACTGGACCACAGACAGGTTTTTCCAGTCTGCTGAAATTCTTTGCATTTGAAAATTCCTGCTTTAGAGAATTTCTACATTTTTGCAGACATAAACTTGTCAGACATTGCTAACTTGGCAATACTTCACAAGTTAGTGTTTGTTCAGTGATCAATCTAAAATCTGCAATCCTATTAATCTCCCATCACTAAGACAAGTTTGAAGAGTGTGAAAACAAGAGAGAAGGATCAACTTAATTTTCTCTAAAATCAATTTCCCTAAACCAAATTGACTGTGATTATTGAGAGGAATTATCGCACTTGCATAGTGTAATTTAATCAGTATCATTCATTTTCTTGGTCATGAACTTGAGGCATACGGTAAGATAAATAATAAAAACTATAACTTCTTCAGAATGTTGACCATATTTAGATTATTCTGTGCATGAAAAGAGTGATTGCTATCTAGCCTTTTAACACTGTTCTCAATATTTTGATAAGTACAGGCTACAATTAATATGCATTATACAGAGACTGATACACGATTACCTCCTGTTTTCACTGCTGTTGGTTTTGGATGTTCATAGCACCTGGTGAAAGTGTTTGCAAGAGTTAGTTTTCATTGTTATATAACTACTAGTGGCAACATTAAGACATCCTGCATTGTTTTTAAAATGGGGTTCATTACATACAGCCAGGGGGCAGTTACTTCATTCCTTTTTTTTATTAAAGGTAAATAAGAAATCTATATACAATTATACTATTATCAAAGCTTGTTCAGTAATGAGCCATTTAACTGGCTACCTTTTTCAAGTATGCACTTGAAGAGCATAAAAACATAATATTGACAAATTTAAATATTTTAGTCAAGCTAGAAAAGAGATATGAATATAGGTTTGATTGACTGATTAATTAATTGGTTTATTGATCGTATGTGTCTAATATTTCAAAATAGGATTACAGTCATAAAATACCAAATTTCTACTGTGATATTATTTTTACAATGGAAAGACTTCCTGGCTTCCAAATATGTAAGAACCCCGATACAGATCTATACGGGTTTCTGTAATGTTTCCGAAACACTAAAACTCTATTCCACGCTATTACATTGAGAGTACTTAATTTGGTTTGTTAGATGACATACTCTTGGATAATCAGCCTGTTAAATCAACCACTCCAGTTGCATGAATTATTTAATAATACACATGCATATGCTGCCTAGACTGAAATGATTAATTATTATGAATATTTATAAAGTTAAATATGTTCACACTCTATGTATTGACTAATTCATCTACCATGTTTATACTTTTTGAAAAAAGTCAAATCTGGAACCATAACACATTTAAACCCTTAAATATCCAAAACCATTTTATGAGCATAGGAAGGAATATATTCCTCTTTGCCATCACTTACTACTTTTTTTTTTTCAATGCACTTTCCAAAAACAGGTATATAGTATTTATTTTTCCTAAATACAAACACATGCTTCCACAGTGGCTCTTAAGGTCAATTTGTAGACTGTAATGACATTTTTTTTTAGAATAATGATCCTTAACTGAAGATATAAAAGACATACCTTGCAACCTAAAAACTGAAAACTGAGACTGTGTAACTCTAAGGCTGACATTTTTCCCATGCTAATGGCTTGTGTCTCTTTGAGCAGGGTTTTCTTTAATTCACAATCTTTTGCCATTTGAAATATTGAAGATGAAGTGTGATTTGTTCCTTCTCTTGTCTACATTAAAATTATCTGCTTACATTTAAATATGGAAAATATGTACATTTCAAGTATTTTGATCGTGTGCAAAATAAGTCAGAATTTCACATCTGTACTGATAATTTGTGTGCTTTACTGTTAAGTGACCAGGTATTGTGTTACTATGTTAATCTTATATGCATAATCATAACTAAAATTCAGTACTGAATTGTCACAGAGACAGTGAAGTGTTATGAGTGGCATTTCTGCCAACTGTCTCGTGATCATAATGTGTTCCTAATACCTCTTCAAATCATGGCCATCAAATGTGTAACATCTATTATTATAATTTATCTTAGAATCTGGGAACATACTGGCTTCTGCATGTAGGGTTCAGAACGAAACCAGCTTTCATACCATTGGCTCAAATTTTACAAATAAGGGATTAAGCAGGTGTTATACAGCAAGAACATTGAAATGTCGCTGCTGTAATTCAACAATCAAATTCAGCGATAAAGCATTTTATCGCTTTTACATTCCATATACGACTACCATATTTCCAGAGGTTTCAATATATTTACAACACATTTCTGAAAGTTGTTGAAAATGTCTATTTTGGGACTTTGTCAGAGATATCACAAATCTAGCAATAGGAATTCTGGGCCGTAGATGCAGTAGAGGAATCAGATTTTGTGGCTTCAAGTCCTCAGAGTCTCAGGGGCTAATGATTCACATCAAAAATAATTCATCATTGTTATAGTAACCGTATATCTTTTCTGTGTTTTCTTCCTTAAACTAGACAAAATGTAAAAATACAACAAATAAATTATTAAGAACAAGTCCATGCTATCCTGTCAGTTTATTCCAGCACCCACGCTTCCAAATCTATATTCATACTGTTTTGCTTCTGGTTTGTCATTTAATAACATTATTATGAGGCTACTACACAGCAAGCAATATGCTATAAAGCTAGGCACAGTAATGCTGGATGTAGAAGTAAACACCCTAAATTACTCAACAATTGCAATCCCCTTTTTTAGACTGTGCATAGATGAACATACATACCTGAATATAAATAATATACCTCATGATTCCCTGGTTTCCTCCCACACTCTAACAGATAGCCTAATATAAGTATAATTTTTGTGATATTTTGTGATTATGATGTGATTGTCTATAGTATCTATATAATCTATATAATTGCTTTGTATTATCACTTCATTTTAAAATGATTCCTTTTAACTTACATTGGTATCAATTTAGATTCCAATATTCCAAGATTCCAAATTGGCGCCATTGAGTTCGGTTGCAGTCATGCACTCTCTCTTTCTTTGTTTTTGCTTTTTAAGTTAACTTCAAGTAACTTTAACCCTTTGATTTTCTTTACTACGGCTTCTAAGCATTTCACTGCATATAACACTGTGTATGGTTGTATACGTGAAAACTGCAATATGGTGTGAAGAAGTAATCTCAGCATAGTGGACCTTATGTTAACTAAAACACATTTCCTGTTATACAACTGAACTTTCATATACTTTAATATAAGGGATTTGTTTATGGTTGCACTATTTGTTCTCACCCAAATGAGAATTCTGAGTCCAGTTCCGCTCAATATTATGAAAACTTAAAATTCAGTAAATCAGAAAATTAAAATATTACTTAAAACCAATTTTTTTAAAAAAGATTTTTAACACAGAAATGTTGGACTACTGAAAAGTATGTACATATGTAAAGCACTCAATTCTTGGTTGGGCCTTTTTTTTGCATGAATCACTGCAGCAATGCGGCATGGCATGGAGGCGATCAGTCTGTGGCACTGCTAAGGTGTTATAGAAGCCCAGATTTCTCTGATAGCGGCTTTCAGCTCTTCTGCGTTGTTGGATCTGGTGTCTCACATCTTCCTCTTCACAATACTCCATAGATTCTCAATGCGGTTTAGGTCAGGCAAGTTTGCTGGCCAATCAATCACAGGGATACCATGGTCCTTAAACCAGGTATATGTATTTTTGGCAGTGTGGGCGGGTGCCAAGTCCTGCTGGAAAATGAAATCAGACATTGGATCTGATACAACACAGTGGACCAACACCATCAGATGACATGGCTCCCCAAACCACCACTGACTGTGCAAACCTTAACAGGACCTCAAGCAACTTGGATTCTGTGCCTCTCTTCCTCTTTGATTTCATTGATCTCCTTTTTTTTTCCTCAAGGAACTTGAATTTTTTTTTATCTAAAAAGAGGACTTTGGCCCACATAGCAACAGATACTTAGTTCTTTTTGTCCTTAGCCCAGGTAAGACACTCCTGACGTTGTCTCTGGCTCAGTCGTTGCTTGACACAAGTAATGTGACAGTTGTAGCCCATGACCCGGATACGTCAGTGCGTAGTGGCTTTTGAAGCACAGACTCCAGCTGCAGTCGACTCCTTGTGAATGTGCCCAAAATTCTTGAATGGGCTTCGTTTCACAATCATCGCAAGGCTGCGGTTATCCCGGTTGCTTGTGCACCTTTTTCTACCACAAAACTTTCCATTAATGTGCTTGGATACAGCACTCTGTGAAAAGCCAGCTTCTTGAACCAGACTGAGGGACCATTTAAAGGTTCAGGAAACCTTTCTAGGTGTTTTGAGATAATTAGCTTATTAGAGTGTGACACACCATAAGTCTCCAATATTGAACCTTTTAACAATATAAAAATTTTTGAGATACTGAATTTTGGCCTTTCATTAGCTATAAGCCATAATTATCAAAATTAAAAGAAATAAACACTTTCAATATCTCAGCCTGTGTGTAATGAATCTATATAATATATGAATTGAATTACTATTCAATATATATTTTATTATAATGATATTATAATTTATTGCACCTGTGTGTGTGTAAATCTGCTTTGGACTGTGAGAGGAAACCAGTGTACCTGGAGGCAAGCCACAGAGGCCCTGGATGTGCAAGGTGACAGTGCTTCTAAGCTGTAACGCTGCATAAATTTTACAAAACCTATAAAGACCTTTGTAGTGTGTGTGTGTGTGTGTGTGTGTGTGTGTCTATATAGTGTGTTAAATAAAAATGTTTAAAAAATGTAGTCTCAGACTCCAAGAGCTCCATTCTCTATTTTTAAATCTATTATGCATTCTTTTTTTTTGTATTATAGAGAACTGATGATAACTAAGAAAAAAATTACTGTATCTCATGTCTTTCATCCTTAATGGTCCTAATTTTCGTACAGTTAGACTGTATGGTTTTCTACCGTGTCTCTTGGCTGCTAGTCTGCTCTTAATATGTAGAGGTTGACATTAATGATTTTTTTTCTCAGTGGTAAGAATAGACAGTATCTTTTCTGTCCTATGGAGGTTGTAAATAACAAAAACTGGATTTTTTTCATGCATTTCCTAAGGACATAAAGCTTAAAAAAAAGTTTAATAGTTTGTATTATTAACCAATGCATTGCAGTGGTGCACAAATTAT
This sequence comes from Clarias laeviceps, assembly GCA_030014305.1. Classification (NCBI taxonomy): domain Eukaryota; kingdom Metazoa; phylum Chordata; class Actinopteri; order Siluriformes; family Clariidae; genus Clarias; species Clarias laeviceps. Next base: position 12,773,161 of record JAQMYJ010000007.1, read on the forward strand.
AATTTTACATTTATTCCAATGAGCGAGGGGAAACATCAGTGTGCTGCTCAGTTATGGAAACCTAATTGACAGATCAGGCTTATGATTAGATGTTATTCTTAAAAGTTCTGAGGTAGCACTCCTTCTTCATTATTCCATCCACTTTGTGAAATACACCAGTTTCAATGGAAGAACAACCCCAAAGCATGCTGTGATTACCACCATACTGAACAGTCTGTACAGCGTCGTTGGTCTTAATCTTAATTCTGTTCCAGACTTTCCTCCAGAAGGCTTGTCTGTCCATGTGGTTTGCTACAGCCTGAAGTTATATATTTTTGATCAGAGGCTCCTTTTTTGGATGGTGTTTAATCCATGGTGACCAGAACCCACTTACCATAAAACACTTAATGTATCACACCTTTCACTTCACCTCACTCACTCTGATCCTCTAACACTTCTCAACCAGGACCGGCATCTCTCAGGGTACAAGGAACATATGCATAAAGATTCTTTCTTGCTGTTATTTTGTTCTGGCATTTAGGTGGTGAAATTGACTTCTTTGAGATGTATGAACAGGTGAGTTACTATCAGTCTTCAAAACAATGTCCAGAGCACTTGAATTAGAAACAAGAATACTCCCCAACTGAGTGTTTAGATAAATGATACTCTTGATCTGTAACCTAGTGAACCAGTATCAGGACTTTAAAGCCGTTCTTTAAGTCTCCAAGGATAAGGGTATCTGCCACATGCCATAAATGTAAGCGTTTAGAAATGGCTTCAAATGACCTTCCTGACTTGTGGACCTTTCCATGTGTTGGTCAATTCAATGACTGCTGTAAGAAACACTTTTTATGTAGGCACACTGATGTTACCAGCTGTAGTCAGTCACTACTAGGATGTTGAGAAGCCTTGGGCTTGGCAAATTACAACATTTCGGGATTTAATAATTAAAGTGCGTGTGTGCATATTTTTGACCTTGTATATATAACTGACTCTAGTGGTTTCAGAAAAAAAAGAACCCTATACTCCAAATTCTCAGTTTTTCTATGTATTAAATGTGTATATAGTAAAATCATTTTTCCTGAGAAAAAGATTCTTCCCTTCAGTTATTTCACTTCAAAGAAATAACTAAAGGGCCAATACTGCCATGACATTAATGTTCACAATGAGTGTATGCAAAGCTCTGTCCACAACTGTACTATAGTATTCATAGACACATGCTCTGGAATGCCATTATTCAATGAGCACTTACACCAGTCTTACCTGTCATACAGGTATAGCACAAGTCACTTGACTCCTAGCATGTTCTCCCCGTGCTTGGCGGGTTGCTTCCAGGTACTCTGGTTTCCTGCCATAGTCCAAAGACATGCAGATTAGGTCGTAAAATGGAAATAAATACAATAGTAATCACCATTGGCATCCACAGTCCCTAGATGGATTATAGAGGTTCCTAGATGGATGGATAGATAGCTTAGAAGGCCAGAAGATTTAGCCCCATACAAACTGTTCACCTGTACAGCAGGCGTCTATTTGTACACAAGATGGCAGTATGTATCTCTAACTTACCAGAGCAATGCATGTGGAAGACCAGTAGTGAGTAACTTCTACAGCATTGCTTTCATATGTTTTTTCCCCCATTTATATTATTTCATATCACTGTTCTGTTTAAGTGTTTAACTTAAATGTAAACATCTGCTGTATGACATTGAGGTAGAACACAGTGAAGAATTATCCTGTGATAATGACATGAATATTCTACTACATAGTACTTAAACAGTAAAATCAAGACAATAAACCATTAATGTAGGTAAATAATTCAGGTTAACCTAAATAAATCAAGTTATCATATGAACCTTCTATGTGTTCTCAAGCAAAATAAAGTTACAAATGCATTCAAAAGATTTTACGTCATTATTTTTCTAACATTCTTTCTAAAGTGTATATGCTAGTTAATGGTCTATATTTCTCATGGGGAAAAAAATGCTTTGAGCCTCTATTTAAAAAAACATTAGAAGCACAATTCCATTAGAAAGCTCCATTTCCTGCACAATAGCAACTGGATGTCCCTGATTGCTGTGGCTGTGGTGCAAACAGAACTCCTGTAGTCTGTGGATGGTTTGTGATGAGATTTGCCTAAAGCTGCTTTCCTCTCCACATAATATTGTACTGGGAAATAATGAGTTTTGCCCAGACCATCTCTTTACTTAAAGTACCATCATCCTACTTAACAATGATAGTGAAGGGAACAATGAGGATATGTTGGCTGTTCTGAATCATGATCAAAGGCTTAAAATGTATAATAATTCTCAGTCACTGAATAATATACGGGGGGAGGGGGTGTATTGGGATTTGTTGCAAAAGGGAAAATTTAATTTACCAACTGTGCCTTAAATTAAATATTTAAAAAAAAAGTAGGATATTGGACTTAGTAGTCAACTGGTTTTTGTCCCTTCATTTTAAGGACAAACTTACATTTGCATTTTTTACATTTTAGCATCCCAATGACTGCAGCAGGCATACAATATGAGTTATCATCAGTTATTAAAGCTATATCTTTAAATGTAACTGCCAATCAAATCACTGAGAGTTGTTTTTTTTTTTTTTTTGGATCGATTGATCTTTTTTTTTTTTTTTTTACAGGCAACCCTCTATATGCTCTTAATTATTATGGTATTAAGGAAAATTAATTTTAATAAAAAAATATTTTTAAAAAAGTGAAATATTCCAGGTCACTCCACCTATGGCTTCTCATAGCCAAATTAATAATGAAATTACATTTAAAAATGGTTCATTTAGGCATTGTACTCGAGTGAAACAACAATTATTTTAACAGATCATGAAGCTTGGGAGAAGATCTGTTTCAAGGTCTTTCTACTTTTGGTCAACAACACAATTCAGTGTGTCAAACTTAACCTCCAAGGTCAAGTCCAAGTGCAAATCCAAGTCCCACTGAGAGGGGACAAAACCTTCCAAGCCTTATGTAATAATGAGTAAAGCAAGATTACAAACCATGCATTTACAGATAAGGCCAACAAAAAAATGTTAGAATTTGTTGAGTTCTCAGACCAGAGCACCATCTGCTGGGCAAAAATACATCTGCTAAATTTTCTTTTTGTGTCAACGTAGAACAACCATGTTCATTCTCTTCTGTGTTTCCAAAGCATAAGAGGGAAACTTACTCTCTCTTTATGCAGAGTTCCATTCATGCAGGTTATCTTGGAGTTCAACTAAGGGCAAAATAATGTAAGGCAGACAAGTTGAGGTGCAGAATAAGCATGGAGATATGGCCTGTTGAAGCTGGCAGCTTATGTGCTTTCATCTTAAGTCAAAGTGATAATGATGATTCTGAAGCTTTTATTTTCTTCTTTCAAGAAAGTGCACCCAAACATTAATATCAACTAACGGTGATGACAGCTCTTAGCTACACATCTATTTCTATTTTTTTAATGCATATATTCTCATTTGTCCTTTATCACTACATCCATAAGCACTAGGCTTTAAAATTTGTTTTACTGTTGACTGGACTTTTAAACAAGGCCAAGTGCTCCATGTCCTCCCAAAAACCTGACCATGTTCTTTGCCCCTTAACCTCCTTGCATCTGTCACAGATACTGTACTGTATTGTATGTGGTAACTGTACTCATCTTTCTCAAAGTTGTTATAGATACAGTATCTGTTTGGCTTTCTAAATCGGCTTAGAAAGTTTGTTGTTGACCTGTATTTCTCAATCTTCCCTCATTCAGCATTGGCTCAATGATGTTGAATAAAGAACCTGTTGAGAATTCATTTATTCACCCTCAAAGTATAAGGGTGATGAAAAGAGGCTTATCGTGGCATCTTAGATCTGGATATTATTGTTAAAACCTTGAATTTTTTTTCACTACGCTGTGGAGGCACCAGCATGAGAACTGTTTGTAAAACATATTCACACAGTTAATATGTTGTCTGGTTCACACTTCTTATTTAAGTCATACATGTATAGGCATTGTTTAAAGTGAGACTGTTTCCTATGGGATGTCCATTCAGGGAACGGAAAAAACAAGGGTAGGCCTTCTTGCTGTCAAGGAAAGCATCCGGTAATGGGAAAATGCTTGGTTACCTGTTTGGGTGTACAATATGTACGTTATTGTGCTAGTTAATCATCACAATTACTGTATTATATTTTAGCTGACTTGCTTAGTTCTGATTGGTGGGATGGTATTGATGAATTTTCTATATTTCTATATGGCTAAGACAGTTAAAGCAGCAAAGATTATATAATACACTAATAAAGTTTTCATTTATTTGAATTACTTTGTAATTCTTTATAATACATTATTATACTTGTATGGAAAACACTCCACATAAAAGGAAATAAAAAAGTGTCAGTGTCAGTATGGTGAAGCGCTCTCTGTAGAGATCATTTAGCATTTTATAGCATTTTATTTTCATAATAAAGCTGCTTTTTTCCCACACGGAAAAGTTTTAAGAATAAACATTTTTGTGCTTTCTCTACACATGACAATGTGCATTTTTTCATTATTAATTTAAAGAGAGAGAAAGACTGTATCAAGCAAAGAAACCAGCTAAGGTGATGGTTGAAATTACTGGAATTTTGTCAGGAAATGTGGTCAGAAATGTGACTGATTAAGAATCACTTAAAAGTTGCATCTTTTGAAAACTAACAGCATTTCCACATTCACATTATGACAGCTGTGGTGTCATAAGCGAACCACTTGTTAGGATCAGGGTAAGAGGGGAAGTACATGAAGTGATACACCCATCATGCATAGTGCCTACTGTACAAGCCTCTGGAGACAGTGTTATGATCTGAGGTTGTTTCAGTTGGTCAGCAATGTGATGTGGCAATAGAATTATGTTAGCCGACTACCTAAATGTACTGAATGACCAAGGTATCCCATCAATGGATTTTTTTTTTCTTCACTGATATCAAGGGCATATTCCAGCACAATGCTGCCAAGATTTATCAGACTCAAATGGTGAAAGAGTGTTTGTGGGAGCTTGAGGAATCATTTTGACCACCACAGAATCCTTAATCATAGTGAAAGTCTTTGGAGTGTGCTGGAGAAGACTTTAAGTGTTTTGACTCTCTTGTCATCAAGACAAAATTTCCGGAAAATAAATAAAAATAAATGAATACTTTGATGTATAATCCCATCGAAACAATGATGTGCTGTAATCAAAGTTAAGGCAGTTTAAATATATATTAGTATGCAAGTTATTCATTTATTTATTTGAGGAGGATAGAAAAAAGACATTAATCCAGCAAAGTGGATAATTCACATTATGGTATTTTGTCAGTATTGTCCATGGAACATGTTCCTGTTTACTTACACCTGTCTCTGTTCTGTGTGAGTAGCTTGCAAAAGAGGGATTTTATAAATGCTCATAATGTAATTTCCTTCCTCCCACTCATCTAAAGAGTCTTCATCCAATTGTATTGTAGAAAAAAACTGAGCAGGGACCACAAATTCCCCTTTTTCATTGTTCTCTGTAGACTATTTCCTTTGGGAAATTCTCAGGCTTCATGTAGAGAACAAAACACATTCTGTAGAAGCAGACAGAGAAGTTCTATAATTATGAAACGCCAAAAAAAAACATTAAAGGATTACAGATAACATACAGCTAAGAAAATGCATAATGCATGACCATTGCATCCTCCCCAATGTATAGAAATGTCACGTTCTAAGTGAAATAAGTTAGCATTTGCCTCAAATGCATTATTCTAGTTTTGTAATTATTCAGTGTACCTACGTGTCAGAGAGTTTCTGCAATGCTAGTTAACAGAAATCTAAGCGGTGAGCTTTGGAACTTTAACAATGTCGCTAATCATTAAAAAAAAAAAAAAAAAGAGCAGTGGGCGGAGAACAACTGGTTTCCAACGTCCTGTTCTTCTTCGTGATTGGTCAAATAACATCTGAATTTAACATTTTATTGGCTAATCGTGACATCAATCATCCGGTCTCCAAGAGCTTCGAGTTTGAAACTTTTCGTTAAAGGTGGAGTCATGTAACAAACTCCTGTAACCGAGCTGAAGAGACGGAGGACAGACGACAACTTATTCAATTATTCACAACGACAGTACAAAGCTTCACAGATCTCTCCAGGGAGGATTTTTTTTGTTAGAAGGTTTAGATGTTGTTTTTCATTGTTAATTAAGTATTATTGGAGGTCTTATGAGATGGCTGCCACGAACTGTTGCTCGTAGATGGAGATTTGAGGAGCGGAGGTTGCGGAGGGGATCAGCACGGATTTGACGGCCGCGTATCCGCTTTAGAAAGCATACACAAGGTACGTTTGCTTTATTCACATAAACGGGTTAACAGAATTTAAGAGTTTATACTCTAGACATGGAGTCGTACAAGTGTGCTGTAAGACTGAAACCACTCCGAGGTCACGGTGTTTTATCTCTAACTTAGTGTTTGTGCTGGTGGTGAAAAGCTCTCATTACACTCTGATTACACGAGCTATTTACAGCAGTCTGTCTCTTCTGGGACATTTTTTTTTCTTCCTTTCATTTATGAGCCACACCATTTATGCAAACAGTTTGTACATTTAAATCTGTTTGCGTTTGTCATTTGCATTTACAGCAAGCAGAAATAACTATCACTAAGTTTATGAAATACACCCGCTACATGTCTTATACATTAGATATAGTCATGTCTTTAAATGAATAGGCCTAGCTGATTTAATATACAGCTCATTAGAGTCTCTGATAATGATGATGATATTATTAATAATAATTATTCAGTCATGGCAGGCTACTTTTTTTCACCCTCACTTATTACATGCTCCTGAAAAGAGGGAAAAAAAGTAAAAAATAAAAACTGTACTCTTCATTGTCCCTTCACTTTTGTACCGTTTCACCTAGAACTGTCAACCTAGTATACCTTTTAAAATTATACAAATGGACCATAATTTTCTTTGATATTAAAGCGTTAAATAACAGGTAGACTAGCTGCATGTAAAAGTAAAATAACATACCAAAGATACAAAAGTTTCAGTTTCACCCAAGTGATGAGGAAAAATACAGTGCCTTTTTTTCCTTTTTTTGAAAGTACAAATATGGTCCTAGCTTATACTGTAGTAAGCATCTTACAGCTATGACAACCTGTTCTGTTGAGAACCTGAGTAACTTATTTACAGGGTGGAGGTGACGTGACCTGATTTACTATCCTGTAAAGTGTATGGCACCTTCATCTGTAACCCAGGAAACACCTGTGTGTGTGTGTGTGTGTGTGTGTGTGTGTGTGTGTGTGTGAGAGAGAGAGAGAGAGAGAGAGAGAGCGAGAGGTTAATAAATTGGTGAAACCAAGTGTATTTGTCAACATAAAGGAACAATTTGTCCAAGAATTTAAATGTGTATGAAATTTTTGCTTCACTGTGAGTATAGTCAGTCAGCAATGTTCTGCATTTCCAGTCAAACACTTTGTTAATGATACAGATTTAATGCTTTCACAAACAAAGACAGCGAATGACAAAGTTCTGGCAGTATCAGAAATGGTTGATTTCAGTTAGAAGGTGTAACCATTGGTACAATACTCATTTAAAGGCCACCAATAGTAGGATGGCAGAGAATGATGCCAAACTCTTGGGACGACTATAAATGGCAAACCATAAACTGTAAAATCCTTATTATTTCAGTCTCATCTTATGTTTGCTTACACAACTGGCTTTACTGCATGAGCTCGAATTATGCTGATTGATGATGTAAGCAGAACAGTCATTTTCTTTAAGTCAGTCCTTAGAAGGTCTTCATAATGTAATTTGACATGAAGGACACATCTTAATATTTTATTCATCTTAACCAAGATTCTATTTTGATTATCTTGTTTAGTCTAAGTAATAATCTTTAAAAAGTCTGGGAGTAAGCAGTAATCATGACATCTAAACTTTGCTTAATATAAGCTTTCAAGCTTAAAATGCACTGCAAAAAGGAAAAAAAATGTTTAGACACCAATCATGTCCTGACTAATTGGCTACAATTTATTTACATTTTTTTTTTTTTTTTGCTTAAAGTACTCCTTTGACATAACCACCATTACCCTAAAATCACACTGTACACATGTGGGTGACACCACCAGCTGCAAGCTGTGTATTCGTACACCAGATTTAATTGTGTGGTTATCAAATGAATGTTTCTCATTGAGCGGCAGGATGAGTGAATCCTCCTCACTCGCCAGTTACAAAAAGGCTATTCTGTGTGTTGTTTCAGAGCCTAAAGGCCCTGAGAGAAAGCTTTGTCACAAGGTAAATTGTAGCTGTAAACATTGTGAAATGACACTGAATAGCAAGCTCACTTTTTTCCCCTCTCCCCAAATATACTAGTGTGTTCTGCTGCACAGAAGTCATACACACAAGAGATACTTTTGTGCAACTGCAAAGAGTACAGGAAATGCTTTTGGCTGAGGTCTCCTCCATAACGTGGAGTCCAACAAATGCACTGTGTGTGCTCAACAAGATTCCTTGCATGAGAAACATTCACTGAAAATCACACCTTTGACGAGTGTCCCAGTTTCTGGTGCCTCATTGTTATGCAGCTTCTGGTCACTATCACCTTTAACTAATTGCATCCTTTTTTTTTCGAATGATGCACCATGAATTATTAATATGCAGCTTGTTTTGTGGCATTCTTTAATAATTAATGTCACAGGCTTCTGTAGACCTGAGTGAAGAAAAAAATTAATTTGGTTGCTGTTCAACAGTGATGAGACAACGATGTTTGAAAACATACACACCTGCCACATAAACTGAGGACTGACATACCATCTTGGTTACAAAAGCCGACCTGATGAAAGCAGCAAATCTTTTATTTCATGTAGTTTTGTACCTACATGGATACAAAGCGCACATTTACTGTGTAAAAAAAAAACTAAGTAAGAGCACAGAGTGGAACGAAGTAGGCAGGGCAAGAAGAGTGTTCAAGCAAGTATCAGGTGCATCTACTTAGTCTCACCCTTTCTCACCTGAGTCAATTAAGGTATACAGACTGAGTTACATGTCATGCTTGGAATTGTTCTAGCTTTACTCTCATCCCAGTCGCTTTACAAATGCTCTTTAACATGGAGATTGCAGTATTACACCTCCAAGAAGGTGAGAAGGTTTCGTTTAACCACTGGCTTTTTGCCTTGTATCTACTGCTAGCTCCCTAGTTTGATGTTTTAAATACCCACCTTGAACTCAGAATTGCTTCATTTCATTCTGTTTTATTACCATAGCAGAGTTAAAATTTATACATGTGTACAGTAAGAACAGCTGTTATTCCTCTTGACATTACTTAAAGCCATGAAATGTTTTTATTCGCACTTGTGTAAAACTAACCACAAATGACAGTGCTTGACTGTTGGTTGCTGCCCAGTAGTTCCTTGGACAAAGTTCAAAACCATATTCCTGCACCACAGTTGGCAATGTTATCATGTCTTGGTAGAAGCTTGCCTTAGAATTTCAATACCACTATATGGCTGCCTTAACTTCTTTCAAAGTGCATTCAGCACTGGCTTAGATTACCATCTTTTTTTTTTTTTCATCTTAGACTACAAACATGGTTGAGATCCTCGTTATCTCTCAATGAGGATCCCAGGTGGACTCTTGAGGTGTAAAACGTGATATGAGTGGTATTTTATGGCAGCAGGGTAATGCAGTGAGAGTTTTGTCCTGTTTGTGCTTTAAAGTTGCTGCTCTGTTCTCATCTCTTCGCTTTTTTTATTTATTTTTTTCAATGAAGAGCTCATATCTCTTCAACCTTGCCTCACCTTGTAAGTTTTCTTCAAAGGATCAACCCTTTGATCTCAGGTGATATTATTCAGACCGGATAAAGCAAGGGCTTCTCCAAAGGAGCAGAAAGATGGGTCTGTGTCACATCCATATGTGTACCTCAGTTTCTGTCTCCATTTATGACCAAAAATCTGATTAGACATGTGCTTTAAAATGAATGCAGATTTAATGGGTGCAATATGTAGGTATGTTATCAGTATTTGATTACCACAGCGCTGTTTATATCTTGAATGGGATGCCTTCAGCAAACACACAGGTGTTAATTTTCTATAACAGTAGTTTACTGCAGTTTGCAAGACAAATTACTAATGTTCTCTTTTTCTTATAAACAGATTACATGGAGGGGACCTGCACTTAGTCTCCACATAATCTATCCACATAAATATTTAATAAATTTTTTAAATGGGTATATTTGAAGAATAAATGAGCACTATTTATTTAATGAAGAATGTCATCATAACTATGAAGCTTTCTATAAGGAGATATTTATTTATTTATTTATTTATTTATTTATGGAAGGAGTCATCAGTGTCACTCCTTTGCTCCTTAATCCTTTTTTGGGATTTTATAACAATTTAGACATCCAAAGTAGACATGTAATCATGTAGTTTAGTTTTGTCTCCTAGCAAGTCTGAGTTCAAAATAAGTAACAAAGGAGCTTTTAAGGTTTAAAGTTGGTAAAAAACTCCCTCCCAGTGTACTTATGTTGAAGTTTTAGGTTTGTATACATTTAGATAAAAATGTAGATATATTCTCTCCTTTTATTCTCCACTCAGTGTGTCCTTTAGTATGAAGGGGAAGTCAGTTTTTAAAACAATGCAATTACTGTCTGCTTGTTTTAAAGGTCCCGGGGCGACTCTGGGCTGTGAAATAGTCACTTCCTGTCGTTGTGCTGTTGTAATGATGGATTAGCGTTTAGGCAGATAATTGCTTCCACACTGCTGTCTGTCTCTTCCGTTTTTTTACTGAATTCAGCATATGGTCTGACTGCTGCAGTTTGATTGGTTGCTGCCTGTTGATATCCACTTCTCATTTCCCACTCATTACATGCCTCGTGCTTTTTTCTGTTATTTGTGCTTTAGAAAATGTAGGAAACATTCCTTAATGAATATTATTGCAACTACTATCTGCAATTAACTTTAATGTCTGACTATATATTTTAAATTTTCAATACAGTGCACAACAAACTTATACAAATGTATATAAATTTGTTGTTTGAACCATCTTAAAGATGTGCTTTCTTTCTGAGAAATGTCTGCTGTTACTAAGAGACAATGTCCCACAACCCCAGAGGTGAATGTGTGATTTAGACATGAAGTTCACAAAATGCTAAATTATGCTAAAGAAAAGATCACGCATCAAACAATCTTTGTCTGATCAACCACATTTGATATAATGGGACAATTGTGTGCATTGAGTATATATCCCTGTGTTGTGTACACAATATTTTCATTAATGTGCTAAAAATATTCCTCTTAACCACTTCAAAAATCATTTTTTGAATGCACATAAAATCCTCTATCATTTGCTAGTGAGTCATATTTGTTCCTGAGTGGTTGAGTAATATTAAATTTTATTTATTTCTTTTTGGGCCATAGTGGCAAACCATAGTGGAAAATACACATTCCAAATGATATTTTGGAAAGTGACTGATCTCATATACTCAAATTATAGCTCATTTTTATGCAGTTTTAATTTATTTGGAAATGGAAGAGTAGTATGTAATGATGGCAAGTCCTAAAGTTTTCATAAACCTACCGTGATCATGACATGCAAGAGCTCTCTGTCAGCTTTTGACACTGAATGCAATGAGGAGGTTGGAGGGAAATCATCTTCAACAAAGCCTGTGTCTGAGTCTGTGTGATTGTAATGAGAGAGAATAAACATGCTAGATTTCAGGTTTTGTTTAAAGGATTTTGTACGTATAGTAGTACGTGTTTGTAGGCAGCAGACAAACTCGAGTATAAATCTCTGTAAAGAACAGAATGGCTTCAGAGCTTTGCTGTACCAAAAAAATTGTGGGAGATCAGAGACAGAACTGGAATTTCCACCAGCTTGCTTTTCGTTTGGCAGGATGTCGTGAGTGGGGAGCAAATCAATATCAATCCCTCTCCTCAGAAAATTAAATGACACCAGTGACACGGCTGTCCAGAATGGATGTTTTCAGTGTCTGTAGTCTGTCTATGTGTGAGCAGTAGATGAAGGGAGAAAGGAGAGATTCAAACATTTAATGCTTCATTATTTGTAAGCATATCGTCTCTTATAATTTTTGCCTTCCCAGATTTGTTCTGTGGGTTATATAGGGCAGAAATGTACAATATATGTAGGATCTTTTGTAAACACTCAGGGTTTTTTCTTTTTTTTTTTTTTTTTTCTTTCTTTCTTCTCCCTACCCTGATGTCATTCTTGGTTAGTAGACCTGTCCTGGGAAGACTTTTTACACTTGCAGCATGGTGTGCAAAACACTGCATTCGGACATAGGATGAAGGAAACGTGATCATGGAATGGTTGTTAGAAACAAATGGACTGGTTTGAGTATATCAGAAACTGCTGACCTTCTTAAATTTTTTCCTTAAACTAAAGTTTACACAAAGTGATGCAGAAAGCAACTAAGCGACAGTCATGTGGGTGAAACGTCTTGTTAAGAGGAACAAAGTCAATATTCCACTGACCTCACAGGAAGAGTATAGTAACTCAATGATTCTTTAACTCATTACCATGTATGAAACATCGGACATTGAAGTGCATGAGCTACAACAGCAGAAGACCACATCAGGTTTCACTCCTGTCAGCCAAGAACAAGAATCTGAGGCTATTGTGGGCTTAGTCACCAAAGTTGGATGCTTGAAGATTATGTACCTGTGATAGCCTTAAATTCCTGCTCTTAATGCTTTGTTTGAGTTATATATATAGACTTGCTGATGACCAGTCTAGTCATTCTCCACCCAACACTTTTATTAAAAAGGTGTTTAAACCTGCAATCCCACTTCACACTGGATTTTTGTTCACCATCTCACTGTGTGGAATCCTAGAGACCCCTGTTTTGTGTGAAAATCCCAGGAAATTAGGAGTTTATAAAATACTGAAATCAGCCCATTAGGTAAACCATTCCATGGTTTCTGTGATTTAAATCACACTTTTTTTTTTTCTCTCTCTCATTCTAATGTTTGATGTGAACATTAACTGGTGTTTTTGATTTGTAGTTGCATGATTTTATGCATTGTGCTGCTTTCACTCGATTGGCTGTTGGATAATGGAAAATCTTTTCATATATCTTTTTTTGTTTCAGCTGAATGATCATGTCTCCTTTTGTCCTCTGTTAGAAAACATGGACTCCTTCAGCACAAAGAATCTGGCCCTACAGGCTCAGAAGAAGCTCATGAGCAAGATGGCTACCAAGACTGTGGCCAACCTGTTCATCGATGACACAAGCAGTGAGGTGCTGGATGAGCTGTACCGTGCTACCAAGGAGTACACACGTAACCGCAAGGAGGCACAGAAGATTATTAAGAACCTCATCAAGATGGTCGTGAAATTAGGCGTGCTTTACCGCAACGGGCAGTTCAGCAACGAGGAGCTTCTGATTGTCGAGCGTTTCCGGAAGAAGGTGCACACACTCGCCATGACCGCAGTCAGTTTCCACCAGATCGACTTTACCTTTGACCGTCGTGTAATGAGCAGCCTCTTAAACGACTGCCGTGAGCTGCTGCATCAGGCCATCAACAGGCACCTCACGGCCAAATCACACGCTCGTGTTAACCACGTCTTCAACCACTTCTCCGACTGCGACTTCCTGGCAGCACTCTACAGCCCCTCTGAGGTCTACCGTGTCCACCTGCAGAGGATCTGTGATGGATTGAACAAAATGCTGGACGAAGGCAACCTTTGACCCCACTCCCAATTTTCTCACTGAGCTCTTATCTTGTGTTGGGTTTTTATTGTATGTGAATATTTTTACATTTATATATAATTTTTTTTATTTTTTTTATTTTTTTTTTTTTTTTTATTCAAAGCTCTTCCTGACTCATTGTTCATCTTCTGGTTGGGCTACACAGCTGCTTTTTCCACAACATTGCAACACAGTCAGTTAAATCATTAAATGAACAAGAGCATGACCCAGACAATAAACATTCACTCGTATCTGGAAGGATTATTCAGGGGTACTAGTTATGATTTAATGTTTAAGTAGCACCTGGGCATGCTTTCCTAAAGTTTCTTTCTTCTTGATGACAGGTTTTATGTGTAATTTCATGCACTATAAAAAATTAAGCTGAATGAGATTTTTACAGTTTTTCTCTAGCATTAGATTAAGGTTTACATTGTACGTCTTCATTTTGTAGCTAGAAAAATAAGGCGTCAGCTCCAACCGTCTTCCAAAGCCCAGTGTAATCAAGATCTCTATGCAAACATTTTAGCCATTTCATGTTTTAATACCCATATGAGTCACATAAATGCAGAATAGAATTGAGATTTATATGGAGGAGAAACCAGTTTAGTGTATGAAATGGTCCTGTATCAAGCAAGTCATTGTCCTATTATTTAGTTTTATGCTGTGACAGATGACCTTTTCTCCCTGATGCAGTTCCCTGGTAGGAATGAAGGCAAATGAGCATGTTTCTTTCTACTACTATTTCATTACTTTGTTTATATACTTTTATTACTGAGACTTTTTTATGCGTGTGTGTGTGGCTGTTGGTGTAGTCACTACAGTCATGTTTATGGCTCTGATTGATTAAGGCACAGTAAAAGTGAAGTAACTCAGACAAAGATGCAAAGCAGAATTTATTTTAAGTGCAGGGGGGAACAAACTCTAGCAAGAGTGCTGATCTTGGGGTTAAAGTTCCCGTCAGCAGCACATGACACTCCAGCAGCCTGGGTTCGAATGTATTTAAAGATGTGTGATGTAAAAGTTGATTTTGAACCTTAAACCACTTACAGTTCCCTTGATAACTTGAGCAGCTGTTTAATTAAGGACCTCAGTGAACAGGCTTATCTCTATAGGTGCTCTGTGGGTGTGCAAATCATTTACAGGTTGTTTCTGCATGTAGAGATCCTGCCCAGTGCATTATCGTAATACAAAGTGTTTGCTTAGAAAGTTTTATCATCAACGTCTTGTCACATACAGTACATTGATCCAAACATGGGTGTTGATATTAATGCTCACCATCCAAAGAATGCTCACCATCCAACCATAAATGTTTTATAGTATGCATGCACTTGTGAATACTGTTTTAATATACGTTTTTTAAATTCTATGTGTAAAAATAGTTTTGAATGTGACACTAAAGGTAATGGTCATGAAGGCAACAATCTTGAATGGCATAAAACTATCTTAATAGTAAACACAGCACTCCTCTCAGGAGACAAGTCTACTCATAAAAAAGGACAAAAAAAATGCTTACCACCAATTTCAAAGGTTGATGTAAAGATATCTTCCTCTTTCTAGTTTTAATATTTTGCCCCTTTCATCAATTTGTAGGTTTTTTTTTTTTGTTTGTTTGTTTTTTTGTCCAATGTGCCTTCACCTTTCTGGACCTGTTGTATATAAGTACATATATATATATTCAGTATATATAAAGGAAAGTTTGCTTTTAATTGAACCATGATTGTTGTCTCTCTTTTCCATCAAAATGTCTAATGAGGACTAAATAGGGGCGGGTAGCTCAGTGGGTTAAGGCTATTGGTTACCGATTTGGAAGGTTGACGGTTCAAGCCCCATCTCCACCAATTTGCTTGGGTTGTGGCAGGCCCTTAACCCTGTCTGCTCCAGGGGTGCTGACCCTCCACATGTACCACAGCTTATTAAAATGCGGGGAAATCCAAAGAAAAGAATTTCTATTTGTAAATAATGTATATGTAACAAATAAAGCCTTGTTGTTGTGTTAAGTAGCTCATCAGGCCTGGGATCATACTTTTAATACACAAACTCACTGCCTTTTCTGGCTGTGAATCGCTGTCTTTTCTTTACCTCATATGGTCAGGCAGGTCCACACTAGGGTGATATGTGATCTGATTACCTGTTCAACTGTGTTCAAGTTGCACTGCGGAAGATCGTAGCTCATGACTCAGAATCCTCTTGACCTTATTATTTTTTAAGTTAACTTATTTATATATTTAGAGAAGTTGTTGGCTTGGGAGTCAGATCCTGAAAGACAAGCAGAAATGAAAAAGGAAATGACCCGCTGAGCCTGAAAATGAGTCTGCCTATTGACGTCCATATCTTTTGCACTGAATTTAAAAATCCAATTTAGAACAACAAGACTGCTGACAGAATACTGTTCATTTAACAGTTGATAAGGTTCAATATAGTACCGTGGCATGTCAGCAAAAGAATGTTTTTGCTCTGAGGAATGAACCAAGAGCCATGCTTCTGGAAGCAGGGGGCTATGAAAACGTTGCACACACTGTTATTATTCCCCTCACAGCTTGTGGATTGCCTAGGTGACATCGTCTCCATCCTGTATGCCGATACCGCTCCCCTCAGGCTGCTGCTACTTGAGATGTGACAGTTACCTGAGACTCGGCTTCTTAAGACGGGCAAATTCTTTTTGTTTTCCTTCAACTCAAAGATCATCCTCTGAGAATAGTCGAGACTGGCATGTTTGTCTTAAGCTTAAAGTGCTGAGGAAAAAAGCAGGAGTGATGCAAAAAAGATGGATTGTATTCACAAATATGTTAATATTCTGCATGTGTTTCTAAAAATTATGAACAGCAAGGTCAAAATGAACTAGCTGGTACTTGGTAACTGCAAGCACAATGGCTTAAAAGGGTCAAGTCTTGGATTTATTAAAACAGTTCCCCAATTTGTACTACACACTAAGGATGTTATAAATATTTTAGGTATTTTTATATGGATATTATTTAACTATTATATTGGAGAAATGTTTATGAACTCGATTTTCTGCTTTAATTTAATGGTATTTACGCCTAAATCAGGCATTTGGCTTAGGCACAGTTGAATTCAGATCAGTTGAGTGAAAGGCCAAAGGAAGAAACTTCCACTTCTTTGCCTTGAACAAGTATTTGGCTGATTATTTCTAGTATGCTTCAGGTCATTGTCCACATGCAGTGAGCAATGCTGTCCTGCCAGTTTTGAAGCATGTAAAAACCCTTACCTCACCTGTCAGGAACCAGCACCTCTTCCATAATCAAGCTGATTAAAATGACAATGTTTACCCATTTTAATGTTTGGTGTGAACATTAACTGGAACTCTTGGCCTGCATCTGCACGTTTTTATGCATTGGCCACTCGTGGTTTTCTGTGGGTGCTTTGCTAAGTTGTGACATTTCGATGATGAAGTCTTGTAAATCAGAAACTGTGATGCAACACAACTTGCATCATTTTAAAGCTATAGCAATATCAAAAAACACTAACTGCTAATATACTTTTATATAATGCGTCCAGGCCAAGTTCCAAGGAAAGGTACAGTTCAAGGCCTGCTGTCTTTGTTCAGTCATCACCTGTAAAATTCATGCTGCTTTCTTTTACGTTACCAACTGTGCTACAATGACAGGCAGAAAGTGTAGAGTTACCCAACCTCCTGTAAACAGAGGATACAGCTTTCAAACCAGCACAGGCTTATGCAATCATGTTCATCTGAACTGAAGTGCCTTTCCCAAGTCAATTTTGTCATCTCATGCACAGACATAGATAAATACCAAACGTTCAAATCACTGTGTAGGAAAGAAAATAAGAAAATCACCCAGCACTCCTTTTTTTAAAGTGAGCTGCCTAAAGTGTAAGGTGGAATAATAGGAGAGGATCAATATATTCAATAACCCATGTTTAATGTTATAAAATTCAGTTGTTTTGCCAAAACCTGTTGGTTCATTATACAATCTGGGAAGATTGCTGTAGAGAGGGACTTTGTGTGGCAGACTGTTAGAAATATCTCTTTTGCACCTGAGCATGTAACAGCACACTCTTGTCCAAACCGAATTTGTGATAAAGTAGAGTTCGATGCTTTCCAGCTATTTCTGGCTCTCACACGCAGCAAGTGGGTGACGAGTTTGAAGGCTGACTGTTTACAGAAAGCAGAGCTTCATTACTTGAGTCCCGAGATGCGCCCTCTGACCCCATCGTTGTGAGGGTCATTGCATGACTAAAGAACATGCTTTTGAGAGCTTCCTCAAAGAAGCAAGAAGAGTTTTTTTAGCTTTTGGATTTTTCACTGATTTTAGGTTTTTATCATCCTGACTCAAACTCATATTTACAGAGGAAAGTATATCACTTACTGTATGTCTTCTATGCTTTGCATTTTTTTTTTACTATATAGTATAATTACGATTTGTACTTGACTTTTTCTCCTCTGCTTTCTCTTAAGCATAATTAGCACTAGACCATGATTGAAATGTCAAGTGACTTAATTAATACCTTAATGATTAATAAAATGGGAAATGGTTTTGTATTGAAATCAAAAACAATAAGCCTAAAATGAAATTGCTATTATTGCAGTCTATTTTTTAAAAAAAAGCTATAATGAAAATTTAAAATGCAGAAAAGATGGAGAGAGATGGAGAGTTTTTTTTTTTAATACTCTATTTTATTCCTTCCGGAGAAGCTGTGCGTGTTCTATCCCTTAGAGAAAGAGAGAAAGGAAGAGAGGTGCTCCCGCCCAGAGGCTATCCCCTCTCAAATCCTAGCTTTAATTTTGGCATATGAAGCAAGGGACAGACACAATCAGATCAGAGATAAGAGCTGCAACACACACAGACACAGTGCTGATGGTGGATTTAGAAAAAACAACAACCACGATTGAAGTCGACTAGTTCCTGCCATTGAGTAAGTGAGAGAGAGAGAGAAAGGGGAACAGCCATGAGAAGGAGTGGGAGGAAGAAAGCACCAGAAAGGGAGTGAGTGCAATGCGTGAGGGGAAGCGAGAGAGAGCGAAGAGGGAGTGAGAGGGAAGAGGGAGTGAGAGGGAATGGGGAGGGGGAGAGTAAGCGATGGAGAGACAGGAAGCA
Organism: Clarias laeviceps; assembly: GCA_030014305.1. Classification (NCBI taxonomy): domain Eukaryota; kingdom Metazoa; phylum Chordata; class Actinopteri; order Siluriformes; family Clariidae; genus Clarias; species Clarias laeviceps. Next base: position 12,791,878 of record JAQMYJ010000007.1, read on the forward strand.
TGCAACAGCCACTGAACCTGGGAGGGAGGAAGATTGGAGGAAGCAGTGGAATACGGAGGCTCTCGGCCAAATGCAGGAGCAATGGAATACATGCAAAGGCATCATGTGCTTATTCAGGAGGTGGGAGGGATGCTGTCAACGGTCCAGCAGCAGAGAACAACGTGGGGATAATATCAGAAACGGCGCTGACGGGAAACAGAAGGAGAGGGTGGGGGTGTGAGCAAAGGAACATGCTGACGAAAAAGTTTCAGGCTTCAGGAGGGGTAGAACTTATATGACAACACCATCCAGCCTGGAACACTGAGAGAGACGATGCATGAGGGAAGGACAAATCTGCGCCGGAGTCTCTCCTGCCTTCATTATGTTTTCTGACACCAGAGGGCTTGGGCGACACACTGTCCCATGTCACTTCTGGCGTTCAAAGAAGAAGACTAAGATGGGACACTCAGCAAAGACTGGAAAGGGATCTTTTAGTTTTGAACCTGAGGAATACAAGAAGATGGGTTCTCATGGATCTAAGCAGACCATCCATAATGGATACGGTCACCATTCTAGGATATCTCTTACCACGTTGAAGTGGCGTTCAAAGCTCTTTAGGACTGGTGAGAGCGGTCAAACTGAGTCGCGCAGTATAAGGTGGCGTAAGTGTCAGGGGCAGGGTTTACAACACAACAGCGCCTCTGTGAGGGACCGCTCAAGAGAATGCAGCTTTGTGGAAAACCTCCACCAAACCCAGACACCCCTCCCTTTGAGGAAATGTGCTCTGGATTTGCCGACGCAGTTCATAGGTCAAAGAAACTGTGGAGCGCCTGTTTGCGTGGTGGTACAACAATCCGGCTCTGTCAGAGAGCCACAGGCACCTGGGCAAACTGAGGCAAATGAACACACCTTTGACAAACATCAGACACCTAAAGCCAGCTGCAGTAGCAATCCAGAACACAATAGTGTGGACAGCACAGGACAGAGTTTCTCTAACTCAATGGGACATGTAGCAGAAGACAGTGATGGGTCCAGGTCCATGCATGAGGTTTTCTTCTCTACAGAAGTTCCCCAAAACATCACCATCAACCACAATAAGAGTGCTCATGAAGGGGATTTGCAAAATAAGTCAGTCAACGGAGGGATGTCCCAGAGTGAAGAAGTTTACATTTTTAAATCAAAGGAAACTCAGAGAGTTCTCCAAAACCACATCCGTAAAGTGGTTGTAAATCTAGAGGAAGTTCTCCATGGCTTGAAGGAAGTGCATTTGGAAATGAAGGAGGTAAAATATCTGGCTTTGTGAATTTTGCAGATGTGCAAATAGATGTTTTTGATAATGACTAGAACATAGCCTCATTGTAGAATTGCATCTATTCATGATATGGGAGTTGTCAATCATGTAGCAGTTACTCATTAAAATGTGTTGTAAAACTCATAAAACTGTATAAAACTTAACTCAGAGTTTTGAACTACAAAATTTAAAAGAAAATTTCAAGGTGAAGAATGTAATGCAAAAAATAAATAAATAAATGAACTGAGCTACCTGCTCTATTTCTGAGGTGAATGCAGTGCTAGTAAAGGATGCTGTGCTGCACCTTTTTTATCATCCATTGTCAGCTGGAGCGAATAGAGTGGGGCAGCTGGAAGGCAGGGCAACTGTCTATTTTTAGTTTCATGCTGCTGCGGCCTAATCTCATTTACACAAAAGTATCCCATTGGTGCCCTTGCATGTTTTCTTCATCCATGTGGCACTGATTGTTTGGCATAAAACTGGAAATTGGTTCAGGTATATCAAGCATTGCAAACATGGGTTTGAGCAAAGCTGACATATGATAATGCCAAATGTTGTCCTCTGACACATAGGTGGTCCATCAGATTGACCAGCTGACCTCCAAGATTGACCTGGGAGAGGATAGCCCCGGAGAACCTCCTGGACATTGTAGCCCTAGTGAAAGTGCTTCTGCATCAGAGGAAACAAAGCACATAAAAACCAGCATCCACAATTCTGGGTACCCAAACAACCCAGGTCTTGTTGCTTCAAATGTACCAATGGGTGCAAGAAGGCTTGAAGCCTGTAACAAAGAACAGACACAGTGTCAAAGACCTAATATTGCACCACCAGTATATCCAACTGCACTTTCATCTATGAATGCTTCAGGGCGGAAAGTCAATCATGGAACAACAGCGTCCCAAATTAAGGGACCCAAATCACAGGTCAATGCACTGTCCAGAAGCCAGAAGCCTCCCCCTTACCCCCTGAACAGCAAAACTTGGAGGGTAAATAAAGGGAAATCTCCCCCTTATGCAGGCAGACGAAGACTGCTGTCTACTACTGTGTAATGGGGTAGCTTCTTCAGGGCAGCTAGAGGAATAATACAGTTTGAAGAAGTTGGTATCCAAGGAGACTGGTGGCATTAAGTAAGTATGTTCACAGTGTCGCTGCGTGCAGTCGACTGATTCATCACCTCACAATTCAAACACAATTCATCTGAGTGCATGTTAAGTATGCACCATGGTGTTGCTGCATTTGTGTGTTCAGCTGTGCTGTTTTAGGCCCACTTGTAACAAAAAAGACAGAAGACACCTGTTGATTAGTTCCAGTCTAAAAAGCCAGTGTGAAAAGAATACAATCACTGGATTCCTTTGTTTTTAAGTTAGTAACAACTCACTCAGTCACTCGCTCGCTCATAGTGTCTATACATTGTGTATACAGGGTCGCGGGGGGCCTGGAGCCCATCCCAGGGGACCACGAGGCAGGGTACACCCTGGATGGGGTGCCAATCCATTACAGAACACACACATACACTCACAAACTATGGGCAATTTGGTGAACACCAATTAGCCTAATATGCATTGTCTTTGGATTGTGGGAGGAAACCAGAGCACCCGGAGGAAATCCACCAAGCACGGGGAGACCATGCAAACATCAGGCAAAAATCAAACCCAGCCAATAATCGAACCTGGACCTGGGAGGTACAAGGCGATAGTGCTAACCACTACTCCACCATGCCGCCCAGTTTGTAAACTGTAAAAGTTTTTTCCATTAGTTTTGACATTTAATGTCTTATAGTACAGGCAACATTGTCATAAAGCTTTACAGATTACAGCTGAATTCATATTAAATTTCATATGACAAGACTCATTAAAGTCATGAGTCAGTAAAGGGGCATTTGTATTGGGATACAGTATGGGATGAATTGGGATAGTAGTCCATTCCAGGTCACCATGCATACACACTCGTTCACATATTCTTACCTCAGGCAATAAATTTTTTTCTCTTTTGGCTGCTTCCATTAAGTCTCCACAGACGATCACTTTATCTACCTATTAAATTTGGCACAGGTTTTTACGTCAGGTGCCCTTCCTGATGTAACCCTTTCCAATTTTTCTGGACATGGGACCAGCAAAGCGAGTGCACCAACATGTGCAACCCCCCAGTGGCTGAGGTTGGTTCACTGACGAGGGTGGAACGAACTAGGGTGAAAAGCTAGCCACTGGAGACCACATTGTTTCTTTTATAATATTAGAAGCAGAGATAGTCATATATGTTCTCAAGTTCAACATTCGCATATAAGATGATTGCAACAACAAAAAACATGCCATGGTGCATTTATCACTCTGCATAAGATACAAGAGTAAAAATTAGGTTCAGAGGAAATTTTATGAATTCAATGAACAACTCTCTAAATTAGCTTCATTATAAATCACTCAGTCACCTAAAAGCAGACCTCTTCAGTCAAGCATTCAGAACCCAGCTGGATATTTCCGGCTGAAACTGCTTCTTAAGATTAATTGATTAATGTGAACACCTGGAGGAACACCAAGATGGCAGAGCTTTGGCTCAAAACCACAGGGGAAGAGGTATAATGGATGTGCTATTGTAGAGAACACAGTTATATGCACAAACTTTTTGCTGACGTGAGTAGAAACACCTCATACCGGACCAGATAAATGAAACCACAAACAAAATAACAGAGCTATGTGAGCACCACATTCATTAAGAATGAGAATTATCAAGAAAGTGTAAGGGTGTAGTTTAAAGGTGCAGTAGAGCTTTAAGTGGGTAATGTGATTTATAATTAAAGAACTATAACAGCTGTTGTTATCACAAACTGTATTTACAATATTTGTATTTACTAGTAGTTATTTATCATTGTGGAATGTTCTTGAGACAAGTTACAAGTTACATCTACTATGCAGCCTAACATTTTAATTTCTGTTATGCTAATGGGCCCCCAAAAAAAAAAGGTTATCAAAAAAATGCAACTGGTGACTATCCTTCCTATTGTTTGAATTACAGATGGCACTACTTTTGGAATGGCTATTGAAAAATACAACAAAACCATCTGACCAATTAGATCGCAGAAGTAATGCAACAGCACTGTGGTATTATATTAATTAGTTCAGTCTTAGAAGCAATTACATAGCTGTGTTTATCACTGAAAAGATAAATCGCTAAATCGCTTTAAAAGGTAGAAGACATACTATAGTCAAATAATTAATAATATAAAAAACTCGAAAGAATGAATCAATGCACGCTAGTTTAATTTGTGCCTGTAAAACCATTTTTGCCAATCCAGGTATCTCAAACTAACATTAAATCAGAGCCGTTTCTTCAACCTCTGGAAGTTCTTTGTACCTCTTTTACCCCAAATCATACCTCCCAAGTTGCAGACCACAAGAAACCTCCTGCAATTGGCTGTCCCACAATAACAGTGGGCTCAAATGTCTCTTAGTATCAGTCAACATGATGCTCAGGGTCCCCAAGAGACAGTTTATACTAAGAAACTGCCCTGCATGATGTTTTAGCAAATAAAAATCTTGTTAATTTTAAATTTGCATTTAGAAATTGGCATTCTGATTGCAACACCCAGACCAACACTAAAATTTTGACCATCTGTATGTGATTACAAAATGAATTAAATAGGCTTATGTCCATTTTACTGGTGCACATGGTTATTCAACATCATGATAAAAATGTAAAAATTCATTGTGTGAGGAAATCACACTTGGGATAGGACATCTCTATGCAGACTATTTTTTAACAGAGCATTTATTAAACTAGCTCTTACGCAACATGATGTTTGGATGATAGCCTAGGCAGCATCATTTTTTTGTGAGAGAGTGTAGAAAATTTCAGCTTTGCTTAAATGTATTTTTTTTTTTAGTTCAGATGTTTAATTATTGTTGGAAATCCAAAAATCAAACAGATCTGTAAAAATAAATGCATCTTGTAGTCACAATAGCAGCATAAGCATTTTGACCATAGCCTTCTGTTGATTATGAGAGGGTAATGATGTCACAATCATTGATAACAGAAGAAATGTATTTATTAAAACGGTTTACACTATTACCAGATCATAACAGAAACTGAAAATATATTTATATGTCAAAGTGTGGTAGAAAAGTACAACAACCTTGTGATTTTTTTTTTTATTCCCTTCAGGCAGAGGCAGATGACACTAATGCTTGTTTTTCGAAGGGAAGGAATTCAACAGCAGGAGGAAAAAGGACATCTTTCATCTCTTCTTCTGGCTAAATCTCCTTTGCTCCTTTGGTCAGAGAACAGTTCGGTAACAGAGCTTTTGGGACTACAGCCACATCCATACATTTATTTCCTTTTTTGTAAGAAGAAACATCTCAGAGTTCAACCATTCAGAGCTCGTCGTGACGTGTCCTACCGATTATGGTCAATTTGGAGAGCTCAGCCCGGAATTTTCCATCTTTCTGAGTCACTGAAGGAAACAAAAATAAAAACATGAGTAAACTCAACATGCAGTGGGATCTCAGCTGTTAAAGTTCTGCACTAGTGAGCACAAGGTCGAGTTCAAATCCCAGGGCTACCACTGAGCCATTGTTGAATGCTTGAGACATTTGAATGCTCAATAGCACAGCTGTACGAGTGAATTAATTTCAGTTTCACTTGTGTAATTACAATTTGTATTAAAATATGTCTGCTGAATGAATAAATGTAAAATTGAATCTCAGGGCTCTCTGTAATTACAGCTGTCCAAACTACGACTTGAAGGATGAAAGTGGCTCTCTGTCACAGATATAAACATACTGTCAGAAGAGATTAATATAAAAGTGGTGTTTCAGAGCAGTACAACATCCAGATTTTGGTACCCCACCACAACATGGAATCATAAATCAAACAAAAATATTATATGGCAATTTTTTTATTAATTTACCTGGCAATTAGGGGTGTTTGCTCAATTATCTATCTATCTATCTATCTATCTATCTATCTATCTATCTATCTATCCATCCATTATACAGTTAAAATCATATACACTAAGCAAAATAGCGAAGTTGGAGGATCAGTGCCTGCATTCCAGTTAAGACAGAAATGAGAAATCTAGCTCAGATCTTTTTTGCATCAAAGTAGGCAAAAATACCACAATAAGAAGAGCATGTGTTTTGGTAGTAATAAGCTACCCAGCTACAGGAGGTTATGATGTATTTACTTTCCAAAACTGCAAACTGTATGATCAAAGTTAGAGTTATAACCAACTAACCTAAAGTAAATACTACCATAAACACATTTAACATTGTAAAGTAATATTTTATTCACTAATAAAATTGTAAGCAGACAAGTGTACATGATATTATATGCTTGATTTTATATCAGGGTGGAGGACACCTTCCCACATTTTCGTGGAGGAATAAGGTGTTACTTCCTAGACAGATGTCCAAAATTCACTCATATGCTTCAATTGACGCAGTACAAATTTACATTTAACAGATCACATTTAAACAAGCCTCCACCACTGTTGATTCAGGAACTCATGTCAGTCAATGTGATCAGGATGTGTAGTAATCAGCAGTGAAGTCAGCTCACCTGTAGAGTCACCAATTATGTACTCTTCTTCCTTCAGCGCCACGTCCTTTAAACCTCCTACAGCTGCCTGGGACTGAAAGAGAAGGAGAGTGTGAAAATGAGAATATAGAGATTTTTTTTTACACTGCAATTTGATTCATCGGAATTAACATTTTTGAGGAGGTCATACTCTGAATTAGCCCCAATGAATAGCAGTCATCTGTTTGTTATTGAGGAGGGTTAGGAATCAAATGAAGGGCTGACTCACAGCTGAGCAAAAAAAGAAATCCTTCTTCCAAAAATTTAATTTTGATATATATATATATATATATATATATATATAGCCCCCTGGCCTATACATATTTTTGTGATACGATTGCTGCTTTTATGCTGGAGCTATGAAGCTTTGATAAAAATTAAGAAAGGTTTAGGAAGGTCTTAAGCCTCTGGAATGAACATCACTTAACATGCCACTAATGCAAAGGAATCAGAAGATATCTCTCCCTTCTGGGTAGAAACATTTTATCATATAATAAAGGTAATTTATCCAGAAGAATTTTATATTGATTAGCAGTGGTGCTTTAATTTAGGAGGACTAGTGGAATCAAACCATGCCACCAGTTTCAGGAAGAACAAAATATCACAATTTGAAGTAACAGTGTGAGGATTGGACTATAGTTTTTATGATGCTAGCCCCATGGGTCATTGTTAGCTACATTGCCCTCCTACTTCCAGACTAAGACAACAGAACTAAAGAAACATGTGGATTGTCTGAGTTTATCGAGTGGAAGCAATTTACGTATTTGCTGATGTTGTGACGTGAAAACACATTCATACTAGAACAGTGCCTAATAGATTCACTATATATGCGTCATAACATGGAATGCTGGAATTATGATAATATATTTAAGTGGACATGATAATGATAATTCAGTTAAGTAAAAAAAGAGCTCCCGACCTTGTCCAAATTTTCATAGATGGATTCAAATATGATCCCTGACTGGTAGGCTTCAAGGCACACAACGGACTATAGTAACTCAAATTTTATATACATATTATGTTATGCTTAAATTGTACACAATTTTAATACCATCTTGACTTTAAAGAAAGTGATCCAAAAGGAATATGGGTTAAGACAAATAAGACTAGCTGTTCAATTAGGATAAAACAAGGCACATATATAAAGAAGAGTGTGTGTGTCTATGGAAGATGATACAGTTTAATGGCTGAACTGCACTACTGGAAGATTTAGTGCACAATGTGTTTAAGAGGCACTCTTTCACCGGTCCTTTTCAGTTCTCTGCGAGCTATGCCTTTTATGGTGTCACTAAATGTAAATCTGTAGCGCTATGAACATGCTTGGTAATTTACAACTGATTTGGCATTTATTTACATACAAACATGGGTGTGAAAGTTTTTTTAAATCTGGCTGGATTTCTTTTTGCAACTTGCATACACAGTATGCCACTTTTCTAAGAAGTGATAAAAAGTGCCATTGTGAGTGCTTATATAAGAATACGTGGTGGATCTGCTTTCTTCATGAGAAAATGCAACATCTTGAATGTTGTTCACAGGTATGTTACTCACATATGCACCGGCATATTCAATCTTCGCTCCTTTAATCTCAGCTTTGAACTGTGTGAAAAACAAGTAGGATTTCCCTTGGGGCCTTTGATTTAAAAAATAAATAAATGAAAAAGTGTGAGAACAATCAATCATATTTCCTTTATCTCACGATCACAAGATACATGACAAGTTATGAAAATAAAACAAAGACTCAAAATATCAACAACGCTCACAGACAGAATCAATGCACCCCCTGGTGTCCTAATGGGCCAGACCAGCTAATGGTAATTTTTCTAACAATGAATACATACAAACATCTACCAATTACCATAATGCAAATAAATGCATTTTGCATTTGCAAAACAGGCCAAGACTGTATATGACCACAACTATTACTATATACACCAAACCGAACATCTACATGGAACTCTTGACTCTTACCTCCATACTGAGCAAGAGAAAAGCCTGTCATCGTCACTCAAACCCACACTCATTTGCCATTGCTACAGGGAATGAACACACGTACACACAGAATTGTTATAGGCAGACTTGACATCTTTGACAACACATATCTAAATTGTTTTAACCAAAGGATTTTTCACACCATATATATTAAAGTAGTAAAAGGATTCAGTGCCTAATGTAATATTAATATAATGTTTATTCAATAAACATAAATATAACATAAATATATCCATGTTATATATTTAAAAAAAATAAAGCACTTACATCACATAAAAAATAATATCCATGTAATGTAACAAAAGCTGTCCATTTGTTGTGCAAGTCTTTAAATGGTGATGATGTTACTTCTCTCTACATTATACATTGCAAATTTCTGAAAGGTTGATATTTGAGGAGTATTGAGGAAGGAAAGCTATTAAAAAATAAGTAGCATTATCATAAAAGCCATGGAGTAAGAATGATATGGCCCAGGCCAATGAACATAAACACAGGACAGTGTTACTGTGGCAGATTTTTTTCTCCTTGCAGTTACCACAAACTGTATGTAAACAAAAACACTATAATGGTTTCACTTAGATCTTATCCTTCTTATCTTGCTCCTGAAATTCCCCAATGTGTCTAGTTAATGAGTCAGGTACTCTGTGATCAAGGAAAATGCTGTGATCAAAAAGAATAAAATTGTCCTCCTGGGATATACCAAATGCAGCCTCAGTAAAGTATTTCCCAAAATCACATATCAGTAACTGATCAACATTTGGACAAAAACAGCAACTCACTATTGCCATTTCACTTATAAAGACTGCAGCGTGACTTTAGTCTCATGATGTATGAATAGGGGACTTCTTACTATGCATTATAAGTGAGTTAATGTCTGGGCACAGTTTATGGATGTGGTGAAGCAAAGGCAGGAGTGCAGTACAGCAGTGGTATGTACTTTCAAGTTAGGTCAGTGAGTTCTAATTGAGTTATCATTGTTATTTACCTGTTTAACTAAAGACCTTAATCAGATGGGTTTAATTCAACCTTCAAAAACAGGAAGTATGGGTAGCACAGTGGTTAAGTAAGGATCTATTCAATGATGGAAAATTTAAAGCGCTTTTGTAAGTCGCTCTGGATAAGAGCATCTGCCAAATGCATAAATATAAACCAAAAGGTATTGAAGTACTTGTCAAGGTTTAAATCCCAAGCAGCATATGTACATAAAGTATACTGAAATTTAACATGATCTGATAATACAAGTAAGTCCAAAATTTTTAAAAAAATCTTTAACTACAATAAATCCAAATGTTTATTGGAGAACACACAAATAATTTACATTTTTCACAAAAACATACAATTGTGGATTTTGCTTAATGTGGCTGTGTGGGTTAGGGAGGTTTTCTTAAACACACAAGGTTTCTGACACATCTGTGTTGTATGTAAGACATTTACATCATGCAAATGACATCTGTCTCACCTCATTGGTACCACCTTGAGATGCATAGGTGAATGTGCATTCATATTCTTTCTGTAAAATAAACAACTTTTTTCAGAATTAAAAATATCTAACATTTTTGCATTTAATAACATAATTAAATAACCTATGGGAAAATAAATAAGATGAAGATTATCAACTACACGGGCTCCCAAAAGATCTTCCAACGCGGGGCGTTTTGAACCAATTAGAAAACGCACTTTCATAATGCAACCACGGGGGGGCGCAATCCAGTGTCTTCTTGTGCCAGTCCCAAGTCTGGATAAATGCAGAGGGTTGTGTCAGGAAGGGC
>JAQMYJ010000007.1:12832360-12846701 GCA_030014305.1 Clarias laeviceps
AATTTTTTTTTACCCCCTCTCAGTGTATATATATATATATATATATATATATATATATATATACACACACTGTATTAATTCTTGTCTCTTCTTTAGTGAGAAATGCATTCCTTTTACCCAGCAGATATGTTCCGCAGATCAGTAACCAAAAATGAAGGTGATGTCTCTCTTCACCGGGGATGGGAGGAAATTTACCGGAAGGAAAGGCAGGTGACAATGTGTAAGGTTAGAGAACCCATGATAACAGTCCACTAAACTGTATGTCTCCTTTTTAAAAAGGAAAAACAATTCAAGATATATATGGCTCTAATTTAGACTGGGTCATCTTTCTGGGTCATAATTTCAAATGACATCTGTCAGTAAGTAAGTATACGTGCATTACACATACTATGACTCATACAGAAGAGAGGAAGGGTGTTATACTCAATGTAGAGGAAGTAGCCTTCTGTAATTATTTACAAGAAAAGGGGAATGTGTCAGGGTTTACTATGTAAAGAGAGTATGCAATTTTCCATCCGTCTCAAATAATGATTCCTCGGTAACTTCTGGTAACTTCTGGGATAATACAGTGATTAAGGCATTGGACTATGGTTCGGAAGATCCCAGGTTCAAACCCCACAACCATCAAGTTATCCCTGTTGGTCTCTCGAACCTCAACTGCTCACATGTATAATAAAACACAAATGTAAGTCGCTCTGGATAAGGGCGTCTGCCAAATGCCTAAATATAATGTAATGTATCTTTGTGTCTCCTTGTTTCCTTAAATAGGGATCGAAGGAGTTGAGAACAAACATATTTACCAAATATAAGTTTTAGCAAATACAAGCTTTAGTCATTTTACTTCAAACATGTCCCAGCTGTATATTATTACAATGTTTCTGCATGTGGATTTTAGGCTTGTACACTCATGATTTTCCCTGATTGTTATTAACTGTTTAAATTTGTGCTAAATGATTTAACCTTCCAAAACCAATAGCCTGAAAAGCTCGCCAAGCTTAAGAATGGCATAATGATATTATTAGCTTTATAGTCAGGAAATGCTTTCCAGCAGCAAAAATTGTGGAATTTCAGCTAGATAATAGATTTGTATTTGATTCTTCAGTACACAGTATTCTTTAGTAAACAGTAAAATATATACCCCTTGTTAATGTCCATTTAATTGAGATATTTGCTTTTGATTTGCTGCTTGTTGTGTTTGAGTCCATCTGAATGCTGTATAGTGGAGGAGAGCATATTTAAACAGCATAATTTATCACTTTGAAATTATCATTACCATAATTATTTTAGTGTTAGATCTAAGTTAATTTGCGTAGAGCGTAATCCTCTGTTCAGAAATTTCATGGCAAACCTTATGTCCACCTCCTGATCGGGAATAGAAGACTTTTGATATTTTTGAGTAATAACTCATCCTAGTTTACTCCAATATAACACTGTGGTGCTCCTGTACAGGTCAGGTAACTTAATATAACTGGAGTAAATATCTTGGGATAATGTAGCTGTGTAGGATTATAGTAAGATAATTAAATCATCAAATAACACAAGTCTGATGTACATCAAACATTTATATATTAAAAAGTCTGAATATGATTCTCCTCAACACCTGACTTCTTATACGGCAGGTTTTAAAACATGTATGTTTATTAATTTTCTTATTCAATTTGCATGTTACTTTTTATGATCCTTACAAAAGTGAGTCTCAGTTTTTTTTATATACTGTAACATAGTTACATTGCAACATATTCTAAGAACCAAGAACTCCTTTAAATGTCAAATATTCTTTTTGTATTTTATAATGATTTACATTTATAGTAAACTTTTTTTGCAATTTCTATATACACTATAGCTGTAAAAGCTACGTTTCCTGCCTTAAACTTATCGTAAATAAAAAATATATCTGTTAATATATGTCCTGGTTATCTGGGCAAAAACATCTGAGTATTTGGCTGCCATTTACTATCCCAAATGGTTTTAGGTAAATTCATTAATCATTTACTTATAAGAACAAACCAAATACTTAACTAGTTTAAAATAAATAAATATTTATGACTTTTCAAGGGACTTGTCAAGTAAGTGATGTTTTCAAGGGATTATTGCCTAGAATAGGTAAAGATTACATGCAGTCATGTGTAAAAGTAAGTGCCCTCTCTATTAATTCTGTGTTTTTGGTACAAGAACATAATAAAAATCATCTGATCATAGTAGGTCTTGTTGTGAAGCAAATACAACCTCAGACGACAACAAATATCTTTTATCACCATGCCAATGTTTTTAACAAAACTGAAAAGGGAAAAAAAGGGAAAAATCTTTATTAATGATAAGTACCCCTGTTACATCCCTGACATATAATAATTATTTTTTAATATTATTCTTTGTTTTGCCTGCCCTCATGGTTGTGTTTCTCTTTCTGTCTGTCAAGTAGGTTTACTTTGCCTCTATTGTGGAGAGGAGTGCTGATTGGAGGATTGGTCGGTGATGTTGTACTCCTGCCTCCTGTGTCTCCATTGGACAAGCACTTCCTGAACCTGGGCGCCTTACTCCCACCTCCTGTGTCGCCATTGGACTAGAACGTTTTGATACTGTATTTAAACACCATCCCGTCTGATGCTCGACAGACAATAGTGATGAGTTCTTTTGATCAGAAATAAACTAAAATGTTATATTTTCAATAAAAAGACCCCAACATGTCTACATGCACAAATTTTGGCTATAGTTCCAGCAATGAAAATATTACAATGCAGCTAAGGACATATTATAACAGAATGAGCAGCTCACCTCTCATATCTTCAATGTTACTAATTCCCAATAGAATCTGCTGCACTGCATAGCGTCTCTGGGAATCACATGACAAAAGAATGAACGACTCGGACTACAAGACTCCTGAGGAAAACCGCTCAATTCCGTTTCCTGTGTAATGCACTGCACTGCATAGCGTCTATGGGAGTCACGTGACGAACGAACGATTCGGACCAGAGTACTCAAATGAAACTATTTCTGTTTCCTGTACATATACGGAGGTTTTACGATGCTTTGCGCATGCACGCTCAGTAGAAATTGAATGAATCACTCTCTGAAACTACTAGTTCTTCTGAGTCACTCATTCAAAAAGAACGAATCGTTCATGAATGAACCACCACTAAAAGATAACTGCTTGGCTTGCTATTGTGTTTTGCTAGTTCTTATCTGACTTCTGTGTGTTGACTTTTGGTGCCCTTTTTTACCTCGATTCTGTTATTGCCCTTTTTTAAGAAAATCTGTTTGTATAATTTGTCAGTAAATAGTGGTAAATAGAGAGTCAACGCTCTTTTTGTTTTTCCCCCTTTCTCTTTTCTCCTGGTTATGCTAATCAGGGAGTTGGGTAAGACTTGATGTATTTTGATTTGCTTTGTTGTTAGGTTAGGTAGATTGGATTGTTTCTAGTTAGTTGGTTTTTGTTTATTATTTTGGCTTTGTCTGCTCCTGAAGATATTACCACATTTGAGATAAAAGAGAAGTTGATTTCACCCCTGTTTATTCCCCTATATATTTTTTTTCTTTTTCCTAATTTTTCTTTGCTTTATTGTATGTTAAGGCCTGACCCTTGACCAGGTCATAACACCCCTTACTGCAACAACAACTAGAAAACTAAATGCCATTTCCACAGAAACACCTCATACCCACTGTCAAGCAAAGCAGTGGAGGAGTGATGATTTTGGCTTGTTTTTGCAACCTCAGTGCCCAGTACTGTTCTAGATGAGGCCACCTGTCTGACAGTTAAAACTTTTGGAATGGTCTAGTCAAAGTCCAGACCGCAACCCAATTGAAATGCTGTTGTGGGGCCTTAAGAGAGCTTTGCATAAGCAAACACCCAAATACCTCAAAGAACCGAAGCAATGCTGTAAAGATGAATGGGTCAAAACATTGAGTCTGATAAAGTTATTTCTACTAAAGATGGCTATTCAAACTTTTGAAACATGGGAGGTTCTTAGTATTGATTACATGATTTTTTTTCCCCTTTTGGCTTAATTTTTGGTAGGTTAATGCTACTATCAGATGATGCTTATAGCTTTATAGCTTTTAAGCTTTTACACAATAACACATAGGATTAAAATTCCAAGGCAATAATTTGTACACATGACTGTCGATATCAAGGTCAAGTTGACTTGCATGTAACGGTAGCTTAGCAGGTTAAGGCTCTTGATTACTTATCAAAAGGTTGGCCCTTGACCCTGTGTGCTCCAGCGGTACCATATCATGGCTGACCTCTCACTCTAGCTTCCTGAAAGCTGGGATATGTGAAGGAAAAAAATCAATTGCGCAGGAATGTGTGCGCCAAATAAAGGCTTAAATTAACTAACTAAATATAAAGCAATTGTTAGTAGAATCCTGCTGCAAGGTAATGGCCACATTATAAAATTATGTTCTTGAGATGATGCATATGAATATTAATCTATATAAATAAAAAAGATTTTGTCCGTACATTGGTCAAACCTCGCTCTTTCAAAAATATCTTTACTTAATGTTGAGTAAAAGTGATGTTATGAACAGTTATGTGGCAGATTTGATAAGCTACTAATAAGCTACTTGCTCAAAGTAAACAAACACCTTTATTCAAACTACTTTTTCGATTTCTCATCTCACTCTCCGATTACCAAACATGGAGTGTACTTGGCTGACAACGTCCAGCTGTCAGAAATTAGCAATCATTGGCACTGTGTCATGGAAAAATACACAAGTGTGGGTGTTAGAACTCCAAACCTTGTGGTCTGTAAGACTGGGTAACAATTATTCATCTTTTCCTGTTTCATCACACTGTATGTAATCATAAGACCAATGTCAGCTTCTGTCTTTTCATCATATCCACAAGCTCTTAGGGATGGACTCACTCCTGGAGACTAAGGCCAGCACTGTCAACCACAAGAGACACAAAGACAAAGCAGCCGAAGTGGTGGAAGTGCAAAAAAAGTTTCTGAGCTGATGCATCATACATTATTCATAAACACACATTCCTTCATAAGAAAGAAGCGGTGTTGACATTTCTTCTTTTTATAACGAAGTACAAAAAGAAGTAATGTTTCCTCTTTTTTATTTTATTACAACAGTAATGAAAAGATTAAGTAATGAAAACAGAAATTCAGAGCAGGTTGCTGTATGCCATTTATAGAATAGCAGATACACTGTATATCAAATGGGAAAAAATCTCTGAAAACTGATAAGCTATTGTATTTGTAATCAGAGTTTCTATATAGTGTGGGTATGGTTCCCTGATAGGTATATAAATTAAACTTTTCTTAGATTAAAAAATATATATATTTAACCAGTATAATTAAACAGATAAATCATTAAATTCGAGCCTAAAAAACTGCTCTGATTGTTTAAGGCCTGGTAACAAGGTTGAAATCCAAGTCACTTCTTTTCATTTCACATGAATGTTAATGAGAATATTTTCCATTTTGTAAACAGGAATAAAAAGTAAACTCTACAGAAATGGAATGTGATGTAGCATTTTCTATTCTCTTTTCTCTTGTGCGAAGGATTAAGGGAGCTTAAATTGCCACAATAAAGTGCATTTGCAGTGTGTGGAATAAAATGGGTGAAGATGTTTCACGTTAATATGATGTGCAATACATATTATTATAAGTAGTGGTTGTTGTTGTTGTTGTTATTTGAGTTCTGTCAAATAAAAGGTGTGATCATTTTGGTAGGTCTTTGTTATACTATTTAAAATTCCACATATTAAACTCACATTGTTTATGATTTATGGCAAAGAATATGACCAACTTATTGCTTTTTCCCCTCAGCACTTTATGGCCAGAACTATGTGGACACCTATCACCCTATATGTGGGTGTCTATATCTAACTGTCTATAATGTGTTTGCCTTTCACGGCAAACTAAGGAACTTGACTATGTCTGAATATAAATGTGTCATTAGTAAGAAATTAGGAGTTTATATATAAAACACATGATTCTTTTTCCAGTGAACCATTATCACTTTTCCAAACATTTTAGCCGTTCAGCTATAATCACTCCTGCTCTTTGAGGAAGTTCTTTTTCATCCCCTGGCGGCTGAGTGATGTACTGCACCGATTTTCGGTAAGGTGGGATGAAGAAGAGGAAGTAAGTAGCACGACATCAGTGCCTCAAAACTAGATAAAAAACATTCATATAGTCATATACTCAGTGTGCGCTGTTGAACCCTGCGTGGACTTGGAGTTGTAAGCCGTGTACATTGTCTGGTAAGTCATATTTCGTCTACAGTGCGTTTCAGCCTTAGTTTGTTTTGAGCCAGTTATTTTTTGGCAGTACAGGTGGCGTTTCTGGCATTTGGTCTGAATTGCTGAATTACATGTAACTGGTAATTACAGTACGAGCTATAAAACAGTAATAATGTAGCTACTATTAAATAAGGTTTTGCGTGACGTAATATATCAGTAAAAACTCAAATTAGCCTTAATATTTTGTACGTAACAAAACATTACAAATTCAGGGTGAGGGAAAATGGCAAAATACAGTTTCACGTTTGGACAATCTGAATTGGCTTATTTGAGTTTTCTCGACAGTATTTACCTGTCTCGTGCCAAAAAAAAAAATCTTAGATCTTAGACTTATATGTTGCGCATTTGCACGTGCACTTTGTTGTCTATTGTCTCTTTTTGTACATTTTCTCTTTTTGTATAGAAATAGATATTTTTTTTAGGATAACTTAAAAATGTAAATCTGTCATATCTGAACTAGTCAGCTAATTAGATCTCTTAGTTAGCTAGCTGGTTCCGGTAAATGGTTGTTCATTTATGTTGTGGCATGTATGTAACACCTTGGTCCTGCAGGAACATTGTTTTGTTTCACTGTGTACTGAACTTATATGGTTGGAATGACAATAAAAGCCTACTTGACTTACTTTTCTTCCATCCCATACAGGATAACAAATTTTTCCTATGAATATTTTTTAGGTATCGCATTTATTAATATAATAAGATATATTATATAATATGCATGTTATGTAATGTGGATTTATATGGAAATTGTCAGGAGTTTATAAACTTCACCAATAAGTCCATCTTGCACCCTTAACCATGTCACACTCATTCCAAAGTCACTGAGGTCACAGTTTTTCCCAATTTAAGTCGGATATTTCATGTGTTCATCATGTGTACGTTCAGGCTGGTAACTTATTTAAAGTGTTTGCTGAGTGTACATTAGGATGACAGAAGTAGGGTAAGAAAAGGCAAAAATAAACTCAAAGAAAAATTATTATAAATTGAAAATAGCTAAAACAATAAGAGGTGGTTTGGTGGCATAATGGTTATCACAGTGACCTCGCACTTCCAGTGTTGAGGGTTTGATTCCCACCTTGGGGCGGAGTGTGGGGAGTTTGCATGTGCTTGGTGGGTTTCCTTTGGGTTTCCTTTCACAGTCCAAAGACATCCCTGCGACCCTGTACGGGAGAGGCGGTATAGAGAATGAGTGAGAGTGAAGGGAGAAAGTTCTTACCGGAAGGTGAAACTAAAGTGGGAAATACTTAGGGAGAAAAAAACAACAAAGCAAGCGTGAAGTCATATTAACTTCATTGTTGATTTTTATTTTATTCCAAACAAGAGAGAAGGAATAAATGCTCTTATTAAAATTTCCCGTTTTTATTTTTTTAGATTTTAGGTTTAGTGTGATCATTTTACAAATGGATCATATTTATATACCTAATTATACCCAATTATCAAAATTAATTACATTTATTTATTTGTCCAAGAAGCCTTTTATCTGTTATCTATTTACCTATTAATTTTGTATTTTTAATTTGCAGGAAATCTGATGCTGCTGGCCTACTTTTTTCTCTGACTTACATTTCCTGTCTTTAGTGATGTCTAGGGTAAACACACACTTCGCATCAGTGATCACCTATAGTGCAGATGGCATATATAAATAAACTTAAGACCTTTTTTTTTTTTTTTCACAGAAAACATGGCCTCCTGGTACTCACTGTGTCGCCAAAAGTGACAACACAAAACCTAAACCCAATGAAATCTTCTATCGCAAAGGAGATATCCTTACCATTTTAGATTTGGAGTTGTTAATGGTAAGTCTTAGGGATCTTATTTTCTTGTACAAAAGAGCATGCACAGTGGCGTGCATAAGTATTCGCATCCCCTGAACCTTTCCAAGTTATAACTGAAATATACTTCCTGGTTGATCAGGACTAAGCACAATTTTTCATCTTTTCCTCTTTTTTTTTTTCTCCAATACTGGATTTAATGACATTTGGCAAGCTGTTCAAACTTTGGGATGTTCTTTTAAAATGCAGTCCTGATTGATACTTTTCTAGACCTTTTTCTGTGACATATTTTGATAGCGTTATAGTTTTCATTATGCTTATTATTAATTAAATGTTTTCTAATTATTTCTAGGTTCTTACAGGTTTGAAGAATTGATATTGAGATTACGTGACACTTTAAACCAGGGGTACTGAATTTAAATTTAAAAAGCTCTGGTCAATAAACTTTTCTTCAATCGAGATCTGAATTTTATGGTTGTGTTATGATTCAGATCTCTATATATGCAGGCTGTACTGTACATCTATAAAAAAAGAGTAGTTTAAAATTTCTGTAGCATTTAATAATATTTATTGCCAATTTTCAGTAACTACATTAAGCATATGGACAGTTTGATTTTTGATGGCCTTGTATATTTTCATGCATTTGTATGGAATACAAACAACAATCTTTAATAAGTCTTTAGTGAATCTTAAATAGCACGCTCCTGGCCTGTACATGAATGTGATCTGGTTGCTCTCTCATACTGGACTCAGTTCGGTTATTTTACATGCCCTCACCTCGGACTGCTGCTGGTGTTTTGTCTCATAGTGGGCGTCACATTACTGCATTTTATTATCGCCATGGTTTCAGACCGTATGAGACAAACTGATTTTAAACTTCCTGCAGGAAGAATAAACATTGATCTGTCCATTCATCTTTGAAACTTTATTTATCATAGTCTGCTTTCCTTTTCTTGGAGTAAGCATGCTCTGTCACACTTTTGTTTCTGTATATTCTGTTTGTTTCTGGTATATTAACTATTCTCATTTATCAGAAAAGCATTTTGTGATGTCTGCTTTGAACTAATTGTGTTTATTCTGATGGTGACCTGTCACTTGGCACTGACGGCAAAAGAACCAGTTTCTTATAGGCTTAATTGGGGTATCTTATGTATTTACATAAAGAAACATTCTGTAAAATATATTTGTGTATTTAGAGTTTCGATGAGCTACGAACCTCAAATGTTGCATGCGTTCAGTGTGATTTCATATAAAAATTTCATATGAAATTCGAATCCATATGAAAACCATAAGAATTTTTTATACATTGAAATTGAAAATAGCCTAACTGAAAATTAGCTTAAAAAAAAAGTAAAAATAGGGGTTATTATAATTGCTGAACTATGAACAGTTTTCGCATTGGTTTTTACAAGTGTACTTGTACATACAAATACTAATTATCTGAAATGTCTGAAGTGTTAGCAGGAACACTCAATCAATTTTATTTTACAGGGGAAAGACATCTACCGAGCCAAGCACAACAGAACAGGCGAAGAAGGTCTGATCTTTGCTTCAAACATGCGGGAACGTGAAGCTCTCCGTGTAGACCCCAGCCTCAGCCTCATGCCGTAAGTCTGATCTAAATCTGAATGGCTTGAGAAGCAGAATGATACAGCCATGGTATTTTAACTGGATATCCCCATACTGTGGTTTTGAATATATCACCTTATTAGCACATTGTGTTATAGATTATTATATAACTAAAATATTTTAGATTAAATGCCATAGCAAGAAATGCTTTCGTAATGCCATTTAAGTCATCATTGTCTCAATATTGACGGTACAACTATTTTAGATTTCTTCATCACAGTATACCTTCTTACTGATAATACAGAAGATTTTAATCTTGAAGAATTTTCACCCTACTTTAAATGTTGCAGTGTACGGCAAGACATGTCTGAAGTGTTTTTCAGCTCTGCACAAGAGGAAGCTTATAACTTCCAGTTTTCCGTTTTGTAAACTGCATGCCTAAATTATCATACGCGTGTTTTAGTGTCTCAGATATATGTATAAAAATGGAGCAGCAAACAGTAAACGCTCAACTCACATTTTTGCACATATTTGCTGTTAAAGCACACCAGCGCCAAAGTATCTCTTTAAAAGAGAGTAATTTTTTTATTTGCATATTTAATTTAATACGCAGGTACTATGTTCTTGTTAGTCTTTTGGCTGCTCCCATTGAAGGTTCGTCACAGCGGACCAACTGATCCGCACAACAATTTGGCACAGGTTTTATGGCAGATGCCATTCCTGACACAAGCCTCCCATTTTATCCAGGCTTGAACCTGGCACTGCTATAGCAGTTTGTATTTGCTAAATTAGTCAGTGGGAATCAAGCACAGGGTAGATGGAATACAGTTTTCACCTCAAAGAGCTTTCAAATTTGAAAAAGTTTGACTTCCCAGACAAACCGTGAATAACATAATGCAATTTTGTACCTCCAAATCAAGGTGAAGGGTAATTGCTGGTGAAAATTGTGTTTTTAGTATTCAAAAATGAGGAGTCATATGACATGTTGAGCCAAAAGTATTTGATTGCAAATATTCCAATGATTTAGTTTAACTAAAATGACAATGTTTATTTTTTGCGGATATACTGTATACCAGTATACTACATGAAGTTAATTCACGTGAGCAACTCAAATTCTCTTGATTTTCTGATTTTGAAGGCTACAGTAAAGACAAACAATCTAAAGAAATGTACATGTATTACCGCCAAAAAAGATTTTAGATAGGCAGGTGTACATGGTGCTAAACTGGAGGCTATATGATTGTTAAATCCTGTGCTTATCATTCTTTGTAACCCAGAATTAACATTATCATGATAAAGTGTACTTCTGTTTTGCTTTCCACTGCTTTACTGTTCATTTATTATTTACGGTATTGAAAGGTGCTAATTATAGAGGTGTGTAGGCAGAAAAATTCATGTGTATATGTGTCAGTTGTGTGGTTAAGGGGCGGAAAGCTGCTTGTTGCACATTGGTGGTTTGAGGAACATGTGTGTGGGTCTAAAAGTGTTTAAGAGAAGGGTACCCTTGGTTGGTTAACACTCATTAAATGTATTGTAGGGTTCTATTAAAACCATCCTTAAGGAGAGATGAGCACAAAAAAAAAAAAACATAGATTATTGCCCATCTTCTTATCTGGAGTCCCCTCCAGCTCGACTGGATTCCAGGCTTCTTAGGATAGTTCTTGTATTCTCTAAAAGTGCTCTACTTAGATAATTAGGGGGGGAAAAGTGGTTTTAGAGTTCTACATTGAGCCTTTGAGACTTTAAACAAAGGAACAAAGCAAATGATCTGTACGGTTTCTGGACTAAAAATAAATTTGATTTAATTTAAGCGTAGTTCGAGCACAGGCTATATAAGCACAGTGGCCCATTGTAGCCTCTGAGTCCTGTGCTTCTCATGTGTGTAATCTAATGTACTTCTTTTGTTACTTCCTGATTTCATGTTTTGACTTTCTGAGATACTTTTTTTGCCCCATGTGGTTATAATAAGTGGTTATTTGAGTGGTGATTAGAGTTCGTCAGAACAAACCAGTCTAGTCAATCAACTTTGATCTCTCTCATGAACAAGACATTTCTGCACACAGTACAGCTGGGCACTTGACTGTTTTTTATTTTTCACACTAGTCTGTGTAAATTCTAGGAAGTGAAAATCCCATTTTCCCTATTCTGATGTATGATATGAAAATTAACTGAAGCTTTTGACCTGTGTCTGAAAAAAATTTGAGTTTATCAGGTGACAGTTTCTGTACATACTAGTCACATACTTTAAAAAGCATTTCTCAGGGGGGCTTTGAACAGGAAATGGCTCAGTCTTTGAACAGATGTTCTACTTGAATTTGCTTATTGTAAAGGAAACCTACTTTTTTATGGCTCTACATAAGAAAGCAACACACCTGAGAGCATCCTTTAGAGCACTAGATGAAGTACTACCTCTGAAAAACTTTCCACAAAATCATTTCATACTTCATGATATATAATAATATTTATAATAAATTATATATCATGATATTTAATTTTTCACTTATTATACTTATATATAAATGTCTTTGGGACTTCTTAATTTAAAAAATCTATTTAAGTTTATATTCATTTTATTAAATAGACATTAGAGTGTTCAGAATGCATATTGCTCAAACTCACACTTTTTAATAAATTAACTGCATTAAGTGAACAATGTCTGAGCAAATCACAAACTATGTCTACGCTGTCTTCTAGTCAATCTGAAGTAGAACAAATAAATCTAAAAACAATTTTCTTTTGTCTAAATTTATTCTAACTAATAATTTGTTTATTTAAAAAAAAGTTGACTATAACATGTACTATGACTAATACAAACTAGTAAACAACAGGAAACTGTTAAATATTATAAGTAATCATTTCAGGAAACATTACTATGGCTAATATTACTATCTACTATCAGTCAACTCTTAAAAAAAAAAGAAAGAAAAAAGAAAAAAAAACACACACAAAGGTTCCAACAATGAGGTATTGCTATTAAAACATCATCTTCATAACATTGCCAAAAATACATCATGCAACTTACTTTTGAGGGTAATTAGTAAAACGATGTTTTGATAGTATCTTGGTTAACTTAACCGTCTGAATAACTGATTTAAAAACATTGTGGTTTTCACTTTCTGTTTGGGGTGTATCACTTCTCTACGTCAGTGTTTCCATTATGGTCTGTTGTTTTATTTACCCAGAAAAAAAACATGATCATCATTATATGGCCTGCTGATACCAATATCACAAAAATTCATATTAGGACATCAAAGTCAATACATATTGATATTGTCCCACTGACGTTCCAGATGGTTCCATGGGAAGATTTCAGGTCCCGATGCTGTCAGCAAACTGCGCCCGATGGAAGACGGCCTATTTCTGGTGCGCGAGTCCATTCGGCATCCCGGTGACTACGTCTTGTGCGTAAGCTTTAAGCAAGAGGTCCTTCATTACCATGTCATCTACCAGGAATCTAAGCTAACAATTGACAAGACACAGTACTTCTACAACCTCATCGACATGGTGGAGGTGAGAGTACACAGAGGCAGAGAGACTGCTAATTATGACCTTATATGCAGAGTTTGGTAGCTGGATGTAGCTTAGCATGTTAAAGAATATATCTTGGCTGCACAGTTGGTTTGTGACTCACATCTTGTGGTCTAACTTCCTCTTCCTGAGGAAGTAACAGCTTGATCCGATATTCAGTACACAGCAGGGATGTCAAGTATGACCATCATATAATAGTCAGTACTACTTTTCAACTTTTGTACCATACATTTTAATGTTGGAATCTGCAGACCTGCAGAACTGATGCTGTAAAGGCTGGAAGTTTGGAAGCCAACATGATTTTTTTTTTTTTTTAATGAAATTAAATTTCCATCAGGCTAATAATGTTGTCCAGTTTGAGCTGGAATACTTATTTATCATAATAGAGCTCATTGTGATTCTTCTTTAAACAAGCAATGACCAAAGGTAATCAATCAGTATACCAATAGGAACTTAAAAACAATACACAAGGTATTTTCAGGTCATTACATGGAAATGATTTGTAAATATGCAGTCAGAGCTGAACAACGCAATTGCACAACATCTAATTCTCTAGAATGGGATGGTTGTATACGAAATATGCCGTTGATAGGACCTTTATTCAAATAAATAAATAAACAATTATTACAATTAATCTGAAGCCAGGTGTCTGCGTCATTCGCTGTAAGGGCAGTGTGGAAATGTGAGATTGCTGTAATAATAAATTGTTAAAATCAAAATGTTTTTCTTTTGTCCTGTTTTAGTTCTACTCGAAGAACAAAGGCATTATTGCTACCACACTGCAAAAACCTAAAGAAAAGGAGGGCACCAAGTCAGCTGCACTGCAGTTATCTAAAAGTACAGTAACTGCCATCATTCTGCTTATCTTTTTTTTAATGAGCTTTAAAAGTTTGTATTTGAATGTCTCTCTCTCTCTCTCTCTCTCTCTCTCTCTCTCTCAGCGGGGTGGCTATTAGATTTATCAAAGCTAACTTTGGGAGAAAATATTGGATGTGGCGAGTTTGGAGGTTAGTTCACATGTTCCTGTATCTGACCTACATTTATTTATACAGTACCACAAGATGCAATATACGTGTTTGTCCAGATTAGAATTTTACTGAATGTCCTTGCAGGCTTGGATTTAGAGCACAACCTGTGTAGAGCAGTGGCGGCTACTGGTCTGTCAAATAGGGGAAGCTCATTTTCGGCCTCACTTTCACGGTTCATTTTCACTTGAATG
>JAQMYJ010000007.1:12864808-12879220 GCA_030014305.1 Clarias laeviceps
AACTTTAAAATCTGTGGTCACTTGTTTGAAAACAGAGGTAGCTGAGCTAAGAGGGAAATGCGAGGACATGGAGGGAATAATGAGAAGATGTAATATCAGGATAGTGGGGGTAGCTGAGACGGAGGGATCAAACTCTACAGTGTTTGTTTCGAGGCTGCTGAAAGAAACACTACAAATGGAGAAGGATGTGCTTGTGGACTACCCCTCTGGGTCCACAAACCCAGCCCGTTTACGTGTTTCACACTTGCATAGAATACAGGGTCCAAGAAGATCGGATGGAAAACCGCGCGTCATCATGGCTAAACTTCACTATCACCAAGACTGTATCGAGGTGTTGAGCCGTGCGCGCGCTCGGGCTCTGCTGAGATTTAACAGAGAATCAGTTGCCATCTTTCCAGATTATACCGCGAGCGTTGCCAAGGGCTGCGTTCATGGAGGCTCGGAAATTACTGCGTAATCGTCAGGGCGTCCGGTTTGGCATCCTATACCCAGCCCATTTACATGTTTCACACGACGGAAGAGAAAAGGTATTCACAGATGCAGAGGAAGACATGAGGTATATCAAGAAGAACATTATCCCCACAGAGGCTTGAGAATTATGCAAACACTTAACTTCTATCCACCTATACCGTTTTCCAGCCTCGACCACGCTTCAGTGGAGCAGTGACCTTTTTGTTTGCATTGTTAAGGTTTCATTCTCTACTTTTTTTTATTTATTTATTTTACTGTTATTATTATTATTATTATTATTATTATTTTATTATATATTTTAATTAATAATATACTCTTCCTCAATTGTGAGCTTGTGTTGCTTAGTTGCATTTTAAGAGAAGCGTCTAATATTATTGCCTTTGCCGATGTCATTAGGCTTACTTTTATTTACTTTTTTTCCTATTGGTATTACCATTATTATTCTTACTGTTATTACTATGTTATTCCGCAGATTTTACGATATATCATAATGCACTATTTGAGTTACTTTAGTATGGTGGGTTTGGCGGGAGCGGGAGCTGTTGGCACTGTAGAGCTCCCAATACAAACACTTAATGTGTGGATTAGTTTTTGAAGGGTATCATGTTCACCATGTTCTTGTAGGTGATAGGGGGGGTGGGGGAGGGGGGATAGGGTTTATTAGGATTTTTTTTCTACCAGACTTATTCTGTCAGATGTCCATGTTAATTTTTCACTTGTTGTCAGGTTGCTTTTATGGATTTCATATATATAAATACTTCCCCTTAAGATAACAGCTATCAAAACTTCCAAAGGGCTGGATGGCTGATCCCTGTCATCCTGGCCAATATTTATGCACCAAACTGGGATAGCCCTGCATTCTTTTCAAACCTTTTCTCTCGGTTACCAGATATGGCATCACACCACCTTATTCTTGGTGGTGACACGAATTGTATACTCTCCCCCGTTTTAGACCGTAGCTCGTCCAAAAAAGCTCCCCTTTCTAAATCAGCACGTTCAATTAAACTTTTTCTTAAATCATATGGTATAGCTGACGTTTGGCGGTTTCGTAACCCTACTTCCAGAGAATATTCCTTCTTTTCCTCTGTTCATAAGACCTTTTCCCGTATAGATGATTTTTTTCTAGACAAGAGACTTCTTCCTTTCATTACCAAATGTCATTACGGAGCTATTGATATATCTGATCATGGTCCCCTAATTATGAAAATGCGTATCCCCAATACACAATCCAGCTACCGTCCCTGGAGGTTCAACTCCTTGCTTCTATCAGAGGAAGCTTTTACTGAATTCATTTCCTCTGAGATTACATTATTCCTTGAGATCAACCACTTAAGGCATATTTACGAGGTCAGATAATTTCATATTGCGCAAGGAAGAATAAAAATGACACTGCGCGCCTTAAAGAATTGGCTGATTAGACACTGGAGCTAGATAGACTATATAGTTATCTACCCTCTGCAGACACAATGAAAAAGCGTATACTTTTGCAGACTGAGTTTGCAAACTCCTGTGAACAAGGCAGGCTGAATATCTTATTTCTAAATCAAGTCATATGTCCTATGAGCATGGGGACAAGGCTGGGCGAACACTTGCTCATCAGCTCAGACAAAGGATTGCCAATCAGTCCATTCCTGTAATTAACAATGAGCAAGGCTTAAAAATACTGATAGTCTTAAAATTAATGCATGTTTCCAAAATTATTACCAGTCACTATATACTTCCGATTCATGTGTCGATCTTCTCTTCCTGTATGACTTTTTCAATAATATACATATCCCTTCCATAGACCCAGCGACAGTTGGAATTGGAAGAAAATCTCATGGTGGAAGAGATAGCCTCAGCAATTAGATCTATGCAGAGTGGCAAATCACCGGGACCGGATGGTTTCCCCACAGATTTCTTTAAAAAAATTTCAGAGCAGCTTTCCCCTTTATTGTTATCAGTTTTTGAAGAGTCACTTTCATTAAAATCCCTTCCACCAACCAGGCGTCAGGCAGTTATCTCATTAATCCTTAAAAAAGACAAGAACCCTCTTACAGTAGCAGTAGAGTATACAGTAGCTCATTCCGTCCAATCTCCCTTCTTAATACTGATGCCAAAGTGCTTGCCAATATGCTTGCTAAAGTCCTTCAGCGATGTTTAGAGGGGGTGTTGCCCTCCATCATATCACCTGACCAAACAGGGTGTATTGCACAAGTTTTTGTATATTTTTCAGTGCCTTCCGTTATTCTTAACAAAATCTTTCTTCTCCAAATTAAATAATCAGATTTCAACCTTTATTTGGAACAAAAAAACACCAAGAATTAAAAGAAGTATACTGCAGAGACCTCGTGCAAAAGGAGGGATGGCACTTCCAAATTTCATGTATTATTACTGGGCAGCCAATATAAGAGCACTGATGTTCTGGTTAAATAATGACATTAATCCCCCTATTTGGACAATTCTAGAGGGGCACTTCTCTAATAGCATTATTGTGTTCTACCACACAATACAACGCATGTTATAAGTTTCGTTTTCAATGTGCGTGAAATTCGCCATCTGTTTTTCTTTTCAGGGATTAAAAACGCTAACAATGTCATTTCTGGCCTTTACCGCGCTCCGTAGAATCTCAGTGGTACGCGCATAACCCTTCGCAGGCGAGCCTTCCCCTAAATGCGCGTTCCCTGCGCCATTTTCAAGGGGGTGGGTCTAAGAAAACGCATCCCGATGGGGGAACCAACTTCGACACAACAACGGAATAACTGCTGTAAAGTAAAATAAACAAACCAATGAACCTGCACTTTACCTTTGAAAAGATTCGCGACAGAGCAGTGTTTCTGTGTTGAGCAGAGAGTGTGTGCGTGTTTGTGAAGCAGAGGGGGGGTGCTTCACACACACACACACACACACACACTAACAAAAAAAAAAAGACGAGAGAGTGTGTGACCCGGCACGGTGTCAAATTACGCATGCGCACACACATAACACACACACAACAAGGCTGAGGGAGAAAATGGATTTTTAACCTTCTAATGAGATTTTCTTTTGCTTGACACGCGTCAAAACAAACACAAAATAAAATATATTTTACGCACAAACACGTGGTCTCAGTGTTATAGTAAACAGTACACGCGTGCACGGATGTTGATTATACCAGTAAGAGACGCGCACTAAGACCCAGCAGGGGAGACGATTACGCACAATTCCGCAGCACAAGAGAGAGAAAATCCGTTGGCTCAGTTGTGATCACGTGATGCTTGGCATCAAAACAAGAAGCGCATGAGTACATGATACTCGGTACTCGTAAAACAAGACTTGCTCGTTTTACAAGTCAAAATTTATTAAAAATTTTTGCTCGTCTTGCGGAACACTGGCAAACCGCGTTACTCACAATCTGAGGTTTCACTGTACTAGCCAGGGCCAAGCCTGCTTAGCTTGACTCAGACTGGCCAGAAGCTAAAACTGGTTTAAAGGGAGGCCTATTTGAACTATAAACAAGGTCTTTTCTTTTTATAAAAAAAAAAAAAAAAAAAGCCTGCTTAGCTTCTGAGATCAGGCAAGATCTGGCACTCTCAGACTGGTATGGCCTGAAGTAAAAACTGGCTTGAAGGGAGGCCTACTTAAACAATATCAATGCATTTAAAAAAAATGAAAAACAAAAAATCCACATAAGGAATAAAACAGAAAAGCTTACAGCACCTGGTACTTAAGGCAGTCTCTCATCCAAGTACTAACCAGGCCCAAGCCTGCTTACAATCTGAGATCAGACAAGGTCTGGCACTCTCAGACTGGTATGGCCCTATGTGAAAGCTGGTTTGAAGGGAGGCCTATTTGAACAATATCAATGCATTAAAAAAAAAAATTCAAATAACCTAAATGAGGAATAAAACTGAAAAGCTTACAGCACCTGCTATTCCCAGGCGGTTTCCCATCCAAGTACTAACCATGCTCAAGCCTGCTTAACTTCTGAGATCAGACACTGACCCCACTTACAAGCTGAATATTTGAGTGGTCATGGTAAATTGTTGTTTTTATTTATTTATTTTCTGTTTGATGTGGATTTGTATTGCCTTACATTTCACTTGATTTTGAAGACTTTTATGTTAAAATAGTGTGTGTAGGGTGGGTTTTACTGGCTGCATTGTAAGAAATTTCAGGCTAAAATGTTCTAGCACCCTCAGAACTGACACAAGCTCTTACGTTGGTGTTCATTGATTTAAGGATATTTTGACCAATTTTCAATAAATAAAAAATAACCATCAATCAAGTGTTGACCATCGTTCTGGGGAGACGCTACAAGCTGAATTAATTTTTAGTAGAGCATGACATAATTAGAGGTCAGTCTGGACAGGGGAAAGAGGTTGTGGATTTAGGGACTGGCGCTAGTTTTTGTAGTCCCCTTTTCTTCTGTCCGAGTAAAGAAAATACATGAAGTGACATGAAATTAAAATGAACCAGAAAACCAGGCATACACTGTCAGGAGCTAATAATAAATCCCTGTGAAGATTAATTTAATAATAATAACATTCATGAGAAAATGATATTTATTTTAAATTCATTCGATACACAAAATACTATATATATATATATATATATATATATATAGATATATATATATATACTAAATATATAAATATTATATAGTCAACTCCAACGTTATTAACACCCTTCAGCACACAAGAAAATAATTACATTTTATATAAGAAGAGATAAGATGAGATAAGATAAAATAAGATAAGATAGGATAAGATGAGATAAGATAAGATATACTTTATTTGTTTCACAAATAAAGGAAAAAAAAGTCTATGTTACAGCAGCAAAGAAAAATGTGCAAATATAAAGTAGGGACAGACTTGTGTATGAATAGGAAAAGAAGAACAATACAAAAGTTCAAATTGCGCTAGGTAAGGTTGCACAGTTTAAAATAGTGTTATTGCACAGTTGCTATTTTTTAAATATTTGTCACACATAAATTATTCATATCATCAAACAAATTTTGTGCTTAATTACACAAATATAATCCATGTTAATACAAAGTTTTTTGTAGTTTATGCAGTTTTTAAACAATGATTTAATTTATTAAGGGAAAAAGCTGTCCAAACCTACCTGGCCTTATGTGAAAAAGTTATTGCCCTTTAACCTAATAACTGATTGTGCCATCCTTAACTCCAATCGAACATTTGCGATAACTGGCAGGCAATGAGTCTTTCACATTGTTGTGGAGGAATTTTGGCGCATACACACACATACATATATATATATATATATATATATATGTGTGTGTGTGTGTGTGTGTGTGTGTATATATATGACACAAACCATGATTCTTATTTTAAATCCCCTTTTTCTACTGACATTTCTACAAACAAACAAAAACTCTCTCAGTTCGCATGAGAATGGATTCCATATTTATAAACAGTCAGGGCTTTGCATTCAATTTGAGTGTAATTATTTGAATAATAAATGCATAATAAATGCATATTTATTCAGTATAACAAATAAATACAAACGAATTAATTATGTAATTCATTTTTCATCATGTTATCTATATGTAACAGAGAAAAGAAATCTTGTGTTAACAAGATTTCATGCACTCCTGTGCGCCAGAGGGCGACATGCACCATAATTATGTTTAATTTTAGATTTGACAAAGAAGAAGTATGCGCACTGAAGGAAGCAAATGTTTCTGCTTCCGGTAGATTCGGGTCTAATTCATGCAAAAAATAAATTACTTAGCCAGCTCTTACAAATAGCATTTTTCTTCTCATTAAGTGACTATTATAGAACAGTATTTACTCTGGACACCGACTGGATTTTAACATTATGGATATCTCCACGCCTCCAGAAGGTAACCGCTAGAACAGCAAAACGAAATGAGCTAACTGTTAGTTAGCCACTCGAGCTAAATCCATTCTGTAACTCGCGCTGCGTAACAGTAACCCTGATGATAATTATAGTTTCAGGGTGTTTACTCAGCACGATCCATATTTACACTACAAACAGTAAAATGTGTGTAATACGTAGCAGTAAACGCCAGAAACATGAGTTTAAAGCAGGCTGAGTGATTTGAATGAACACTGCGCTTTTATAATGGTTAGCATTAGCTTAGCCAGAACCTTAGTAGTCATGTTTAAAGCTCGAGCATGCTCATCGATCATCACCTGGTGGTGTTATTATTGTTGTTATACTTAAAACGGTAAAATATGAATAATTCTCAACGTGTGAATTTGAGCAGAGAAACACTAGATTTTCCTGTAAATCGGTGTTCTTCAGGTGAAAATCCCTCAGTGCAGAGTTCATGTACATTATTTAATATTCTTCTGAAATTGAATCTGGTGTTTTTTCATAGATTTTTGAACCTGTCCTTTAGAGAGTGTTAAAAATAAATTGCAACAAAAAACGTTACCGTGGATATTCCTTATATTTTATGTCTTATAGTTTGTTACTTATGTGAAAATAATATATTTTTTTTTATAACTCAACCTGTAACGTTATAAGTCACATCCATCCTAGTACATGCTCTGTAGATAGTAAATTTCCCACACAAACATTGTTCTGTAGTGTGTTTTTGGCTGTGGAACTGAAACTATTCCCTGTCTCAGCCATTTCTAGGGTAATAATGAATGAATGAATGGATTGGGTTTGTGTGAGCTGCCTTTCAATCCAGTCTATACTTCTTCTTTGCTGTGTAACAGTGGTTGTAATCCAGTAGTTTGCATTACCGCCAGCTGTAGATCTCACGCTCCCTCATCTTCCTGGCTTCTTAAAGCCGACCAGCCATCCTTAAAAACATCCAATACATTCTCCCCACCTCTTGTCTTGACTTGTTCTGTGTATTGAACTCTTCATCTGCTTTATCTGGCATTTTCACACCCTCTTTCTTCTCGACACAATTCCTCTCAGTACCACTCTGCATCTTTAATTGGAGTTCTGTAAGTTGTGTCATCATTAACTCCAACTGTAGATCTCTTAGCACTGCTCTCTAATTGAGTGTTTTACCAGCTTGGGTTTATTTATTGCCAGAATGTTGGTCCGTTAGATCGCCTAAGAATGGATTCCATATTTATACACAGTCAGGGCTTTGCAATCAGTATGAGTAAGAAATCATATTTAATAAAATAGTGTAATTATTTGAATAATCCTAAAACTTTAGCCATAAGACTTCCATAAGTAAAATGGCTTCTACTGAATGCTCTTTGACTTTCATAAAAATCAGTCCATAGCCAGTCAGTCCTGGCCATAGACCAAAGTTTAAAACTATGCAGGATAAATCCAAAATACATGTCACCTTATCATCTTGGATATTGTCCTGGTTAAACTGTAAAGAAATGGGTAAATGTGGTGGTGAGAGAGGCTTTCTATTCTTAATATTAAACTAGTTTGAGAAGCTGCAGTCAAGTGTGTTTTGATTCAGCAGAGATCTGGCATATCTTAAATGGGGTTGGCATTAAACAGACATGCATCGGCATGCATCCAGTCACAGCTCTTGGGTCATATTATGGCTGCTTTTAAAGTATGTTTATGACAGTATTATAGAATTTGCACAAAATGTAAGCCCTGATTATTTCATTTTATGCTTTCTTTCTTTGTGTCTTCACAGATCAAGAGCTACGAAATGTCATCGACAAACTGGCTCAGTTTGTGGCCCGCAATGGACCCGAATTTGAAAAGATGACCATGGAGAAACAAAAGGATAATCCAAAATTCTCCTTTCTTTTTGGAGGAGAATATTTTGGCTACTACAAGTACAAGCTTGCTATTGAGCAACAGCAGCGTACGTATACGCTCTCTGTTTTTTTGCTGTAGTAAGTCTCAGTAGAAGCCAATCTGACCTGGGGTCTCATTTATCGAACCGTGCATAAGTACTGCCCATTTTATTTGCATTTTTATTTATCTTTTAATTTGAAATGAAGACACATTTTTTGTTTTATATAGCTGTATTTACTCAGTGCAACCTTTTACATCCAAGTGAAAGATATAACACTATCGTTTCAGGGAAGAAAAAAAAAACAATCACTGATTTGGAAAAGAGTCACTCCCCTTTAGCTAATCATCTTCTTAATGGCACAAAATGCTTTGCACATCTAGGCAGTATGATCTGAACAGTAGGTGGAATGGAAACTCCTTAGAATCAGTCTATCTGTTATCACACTTTTGCTGATCACATGTCTGGTCAAGAGTGTTCAAAAATACAGGTTGATTCACTCGGAAGAGGCCGAGAATATTTTTGTAATAACTCTCGTTAGGACGAATCAATCTGGATAAAACAACATACAATATGCTCCTCTGTATTCAGACTTCTCATGAGACTTCTCTTCTGTACAGCAATTCATAGTGTGAACGTATTGGGTCACCAATTTGTTTAAATGATGAGTGAATTTAGGAAGAAAAATGGTTTTCCTGCGTTCTCTCCAATGAGTGTTATTCAGAGGATGGTATGGAAACTGAAACGACGAAATGATTAATCTTTTCTTATGGCCGTCCGATTAATGTTGCAGGACACAATTGGTGACGTGCAACTTTGTCTGCAGCAGTTGCCTATGAAATCTCTGAGTTGCCTCACACAGGCGACTGAGTAGTCTTATTCAACATGTTGGAGATCTGCAAAAAGGGGAAAAATTGCATGCGCATTGTGTCACCGTCGTTCAGGAGCTTAAAGCAAGTGATGCGGAGAAAATAGTCATAAACTTTCACTGGTTCCAGTATGTTCAGGCAGATGTCTGGCAGAAAACGGCGCAAAAGGGGATCAGTTCCAGCATCACGTGTATAGCAATCTGTTCTATATATGTCAAGGTATGTAGCATATTTGGTTCAGATTGCTTCACCCTTAGCAAGAGTTATTGCATAATATTCAGGGCCTCTTTCAAGTGAATCACCCTGCATATACGCATCCTCATGCTCAAGCCAAACCTGACTAATCAATTTGTGCGTAGAGATGTGCGTATGTACGGTTTACACACATTGTGTGTGCATATTTTGATAAATGAGACCCTATGTGTGTGCATTTGATGCTCAGTATTTACCAGTATAGCATTGCTATTAAAGTTGTACCAGTATACCTGTGTGACCTTATTCTTTCCTCATAGATCCAACCACTCATGATGATGAATATAAAATGGAAGGTATTTACTAGATTGGTGATTTGAAACAGTTTGGTGTTTTTGCATCATCAATGCTTGATGCTTTTGACACTTTCCTTTCATATTTAGCTTTATAGCTTTATTAGCTTTCTTATGTTTTGTCCAAGATTATAGAAAGGGCTGATTTGTTGATCTGTCATCTTATTTATAAAATATTTTTTTATTTGGACACACAACTGACTAATAAGCCTTAATCTTCTGTTTTGCTATTTACATCAGTTCAGTTAAATCGTATGAATTTAAACTCCTATGTTATCCACAGCTGAAATAATTTTTTTTCTGTACAGTTTGTTCTGTTTTTTTTTTTTTTTTACATGGATTGGCAAATTTACATGGTCAAAAACAAGGCAGCATGTCTGAATATGAATGCATGTTGATCCTGACTGAATGGCTTTGCTTGACAGTGTACATTCAACAAAGTCATCTTCCTTCTTCCAGCGTGTGTCCTAGTTCATAATTCTGGATGTTTTCCTTCACATTTTTATGAGGGCCTTTGTATACGTTTAGCTTTTTCGACAGTGACTTTTAGATTTTTGCTGTTTTTTTATACTGTTTAATAATTAAGTTTTTAATTGCAGTGCTTTGTAAGCCACTGGGTAAAGAAGCACCTGATGGTCCACCACCGATGACGCTGCTTCCTCCTCCTCCTATTCCCCCCAGCACTCCTTCAGTGGAGGAGCTGATTCAACAGAGTCAGTGGAACCTGCAGCAGCAGGAGCAGCACCTGCACAGCCTGCGACAGGTAACGTTTACTTGCTGTTACATCAATTCAAGTGAAGTGCTCTTTTTACAACTGCCTGTTTGCAGATACCTAGCCGACTTCGCTGTGTGACAGACAGGTATAGAGACCAAGTGTCCATGACTTTGACTAACAGGCACAGAGACCAATTGTCCATGACTTTGACTAACAGGCACAGAGACCAATTGTCCATGACTTTGACTGACTGGCACAGAGACCAAGTGTCCATGACTTTGACTGACTGGCACAGAGACCCACCGTTTTTCACTTTGCCTGGCAGGCACAGAAGCTAACAGTTGGCATCACAGTTTGGTCAGCTCAATAAATTACATGTGATCGTGCCTATTGTTTTACATTAATTTTCCTAAACCTAAATGAATGTTTTCTTGTAGATATTTCGCTTGATTATACATTTCTTATACATGAGCTAAAATCATGAATGTCTTGTAGAAATTAGTCCATAATGTTGAAATTTTGGAAAAGACAGGGATCTGTCTCTGTGTCTCTAAGCTTTTCCCCCCCTGTTTCTCCAGGAGCAGGTAAACGCAGCTATTGTGCTTGCCATGGAGCAGCAGTTGCAGAAACTGTTGGTGGAAACACAGCTGGACATGGCAGAGTTTGACAGCCTGCTTCAGCCAATCATTGACACATGCACCAAGGATGCCATTTCTGTAAGTCCCACATAGTGTCAAGTGCAATTTAAACACCTAACCATTAATTTTTTGTTTTTAAACAAATGTAGCTGTATGATTGTGTCTTAATATTCGCACAAAAAAGTAGTTCTTTTTTTTAAAAGAATAGTGTTGCTGGGTAATGTAGCATTAGTAGAATGGCCTATGAAATTGTTAATTCTACTTAAGATCAACACAGCTTTCATCCAACATTAAGACAGTGTTGACCAAATGTGTTCCTTTTTTTTTTTTTTTTTTTTTTTTTAAACCATGAAGCGGATCAAGAAGTGGTCACATTAATTGATAGCATGTCAGCTAGCTGGCTAGAGCTTGCATCAAATTTATACATTCTGTTAAGGTGCAGCTGGTAAAAATTGGCATCCATTCTTCTGTTTCATCTTCATATGATGAGCGTTCATATTTCAAATCAAAAGTTATATTTCTGAAAAACATTGTTTGCCGTGTCCACTGATGATGTCACAAAATACTGTCTATATCTGTTTGAAACCAGGAAATGAAATTTGATGTGAACACAGATTAGCAGAGTGATACAAACAATGAAATGTCCCAGTGCAGCTTATAACAAATATATTTTTTAATTATTTCCAGGCTGGAAAGAACTGGATGTTCAACAATGCCAAGTCCCCACAACATTGTGAACTTATGACTTCACACCTCCGCAACCGCATAACAGCAGATACAGCACACTTCGAGCTTCGCCTACACCTCATCTATCTTATAAATGACGTTCTGCATCACTGGTAAGACCATCTATG
Organism: Clarias laeviceps; assembly: GCA_030014305.1. NCBI lineage: Eukaryota > Metazoa > Chordata > Actinopteri > Siluriformes > Clariidae > Clarias > Clarias laeviceps. The sequence goes on from JAQMYJ010000007.1 coordinate 12,876,585, forward strand.
TTATAACAGCATGTCTTTTTGAAAAAGTAATAGCACACCTTCTTATTGGTGTTCTTTTAATTTTTGTGCAACCTTTTGGTGTTGTGGGCTCACAGTCAGAGGAAAAACCAGAGGGATCTTTTGGCTGCCCTGCAGAAGGTTGTGGTGCCCATCTACTGCACCAGCTTCCTGGCCGTGGAGGAAGACAAGCAGCAGAAAATCACACGGGTATGATGCAGACTGATGTTTTATGCTCTCTGTAATGCCTTAACTTGTAATTATATTTTTAAATTCCACCTGAATTTATATGGCCTAGTATAGTAGTGTATTATACAGCAATTTCAAAATGCTTAATTATGTAATTTCTTCCTCTTGTGTGTATCTTATACAGTGTAAATGTATTTAGAGTCTGGAGTCACTGCTGTTTACTTTGATCAATATATTTTTATAAAGGTCACCTGACCACATCCACCTCATTGCTTCAAGAGCAGGATGTCTGTTATCTATTATGTTTTTTTTTTGTTGCAACAAGATGCACACTCTTTCTTTGCTGTTTTCAGTTGCTCCAGTTATGGGAGAAGAACGGTTACTTTGACGAGGTCACCATACAGCAGCTACAGAGTCCGGCCCTGGGCTTGGGACAGTATCAGGTGCATTCATCTACAAAAACACTAAGCTTTATTAGTGTGTACATGTGTGGTGGTCTGGAAAATTCTTTTGGATGTCACTGTGACTTGGGGAAAGAGGATGCAATTTCAGTCCTTTTTGATTGACATCAAGATTTCTGCACATCACATACTTTTATACCGCTAGCCAAAGAAGCCATAAATACACCATAAATATATATCTTCTTATTGCATATAATTCAATACAATACAATATTGCATAGGCAATCTTTCTACAAAGATTAGCTTGTGTGATAAAGCATGTTAGTAAATGCAGTGATACAGTGAGTCTTATTATTTCAAGCATGTTTTAAATAAAAATGTTTTAATCAAGTAGTTGGATAGGAGTTCTGTAGCAGAACAGACATAAATCTAATCAGGTCATTAAATGCTGGCTGTCAAAATGTCTGTGAACAAAAAAAAGTATTTTTTTTAATGGTTTGCTTTTTTGGAAAACATTACAAAACAGCAGAGAAGCATTCAATTTCAGGAGATTTTGTAGGCTTCAGAGCTGTATATGGTAGAAAATTATCATGTGAAGGGTTTTTGCATGTCACCTCATATTCATAAAGGCTTAGCTAGTCCCCTTTTTCCAGTTTGACTATTAGGCTCAATTCACAGTAGTAAGGGCACATCTGAAAACATCTTTTCTGAATCATTTTTCCACTTTGTGTTTCCGATCACCAAAAATTGTCTTTTAAGTCAAATCTGAAAAGGCGGTTTTAATGTTGTAGTGTGGATTGTGGATGATGGAAAATATAGTCTGACAAAGGATGTCATGTGCTCTTCACAATTCTGTAGTGGTGAAATGCTTTATTAGGTCATTTCATGTCATGCTTGACTGCTCTGTGTAGTATACAAGTGAGACTATTCACACTTTATGTAAGTGTAAATTGGAGAAATTTAATGATTGTAATGGTAATGATGGGCAAAGATCAGACACCCAATGTACACGCCCATTGTTTTTTTATTATAACTCATTTAGCCAAGCTATTATTATGGATCTGATCTCAATTGAAAGTAATGACAGTTGTGTTCTTTAGAAAGAAGGTTGATGTCAAGTGCTGCTGTATATCCCATGATTAGTGACTGAGTATAGGGACATGTACGCACATGTTACCTGACATTGATAGCATTTTTGTTAATGAAGTCCCTTGTCTTTAGGCGTCACTGATTACGGATTATGCTGCAGTGGTGCAGCCGGTGCAGTTGGCCTTCCAGCAGCAGATCCAGACGTTGAAGACTCAGCATGAGGAGTTTGTGGCCAACCTGAAGCAGCAACAGAGTGTCGCTGTGGCAGCAGCAGCAGCTGCTGTAGGCCAGTTAGCAACATCAGAACCTGAGGGTAAAGGAGGGAACCAGTCCTCTTTGACAGCTCAGCCCGGTGGGTGAATCCTGCTGGGGTGCACCAAAAAACTAAAACAGCCATTGCATCAAATTGCAATTGCAAAATTCCTGTGTGACATGATGGCACATCTGCAAAATTACAGTAATGGAAGACTATGTCCTGCTAAACTAGTGATGTCAATGTTACCAGGCTTTACACCAAGTTGTATATACAAGGTGCCGTGTAGGCCATACGAGTTTGACCCATGCCTATTTATTAAAGGGTGAGGAAGCTCCAAAATGTCAGCACTGTACTGCACTTTTTTTTACAATTTCTAGCAGAAGTGCATCTAAAGAACCTTGTATAAACTCTTGTTCTTCTACCCATAATGGAAGGCGATCTTATCTGATATTTATTTATTTATCCATTAGTTTAATTTATTTTACTACCTTTTAAATCCCTTACATTATATCTATAACTTTATATTATCCTGGTTCGTACAAATAAATGTTTAATATCTATCTGTGAAGCTGATATGGCAATAAACCCTAATACAGTGGAACCTCGGATTACGAGCATAATTCGTTCCCGGAAGTGGGCTCGTATTCCAAAACACTCGTAAACCAAATTTAATTTTCCCATAGGAAATAATGGAAACTCAAATT
>JAQMYJ010000007.1:12888196-12911549 GCA_030014305.1 Clarias laeviceps
GTTTATGTTCACATACAGCTACATGACACACTGCATGAAAGATAATATTTGAAAAAGCATAATAGGACCCCTTTAAAAATGGACAAAGGTCTATGGTTCACAAGGAATGAAAAACTTTGTGATGTGCAGTTATTTTTTAATAAAAAAAAATAAAAAGAAACTGCTTTGCTTTGGGCATTACATTATTTTTCTACAATACACTCAGTGTATTAGTCTATACTCATATTTGACAATTAAATCCATGAATACCACTGATAAAAACTTGACAATGCTAAACTTGAGACTATAAGCCATTTGTAATCTTCATTAGCTGATTACCAATAGTAGTACCTGAAAAGTATTATGCTATAAATGGCTTGGCTGATTGGGTATCTGTGGTACGGTGCTGAGGTGCATATTTCATTTTTAGATGTTTTTTTTTATTTTTTATTGCAAATTTGACCTACTAGTCACCTAATAGAGAAGATCCAAGAGAACTCAGTTGTCCATTCAAACTGAACTGAACTTTTTGTCATTTGCACAGATACTGTACATGTTTATCACATGAACAACTGAAGACCTACCAGAAGACCACATATAAGCGAGTCCCTCGGTCTTTGTCTGCACTGTGGCATCTTTCTTGCGCTGTCTCACACTGGGACTCTTTGGACTGATGTGTGTCTGTGTGTCTTCAGTGGAGTAGGATGTGGGATCAGAACCTCTTCTGTGGGTTAAGCTGGACTCAGGTCTACTATAATTGATGCTTGCAGACCTGGAAGATTTTTCTGAGTGTGTATCATCATGGTTTGATTTATTTATGAGAGACTGGGGCTCAGAAGCTACAAAGGAATGTTCATTTTCACCAGAGAGATGCTCTGAGATGTCATCCACACTCTGAGCCATCTCAGTCTGGATCTCGCTCTCAAAGTCACTTTCGTACTGTGCTGGATAATCTTCTTTCTTGTGCAGGATCGCTCCAGCTGAGGACACACAGAGCTCCTGGGGACTTGCATCAGACTGCAGATGAGAAAACAGCAAGTTACATTATTATATCAGAATAATTAGTAATAAACTATTATATGATCTTGGGTTTACCTTTTCTTTTGATAATTCAGCTATATTGATGGTATCAGGACCCAAATCATCCAGGGTCATCACATTTACCTTGAAATCTGCATGTGTAGAAAAATTTACAATCAAAAGCATTTTTTTAATTTGATTTTGGTGCCTGATTTTTTAGAATGTCATGAAAACTGCTTATTAAATATCTCTCATCCATTTCAGAAAGAATTCCACTGCCCTGGATATTTTAGTTTGTACCAAACTGCAAACTTTTCCAATTAACTTAGTTGGATATGTTTCCCCAAATATAACAGAATTTGTGGAAAAGAAATCACTTAAATTGAAGCATATATGAATGAATGAATGAATTTACAGCAGATGCATTATAATCCAATTTGCATTCATTTCTAAATAAGTTAGAATTGGTATATAATGATCTAAATACACACTATGAGAAGCCACACACATTGAGATTCCTTGAAAGTAATCAGGTTCAAAGTTTAACGTGATTATTCTACCATCTGGATAATTAAATACATTTAATTTACATATTTACTTTTTTTTTTCTTTTTTTTTTTTGCTGGGATATTATGACTCCACTTGTCCTGTTAGTTCTTATGAATGATCATCTATGATCACCCAACCCACATCTACAGGGCACTCACTGAATGATGGTTAAAATGAGTAAAATCTGTGAGCACAATTTGTCACACATCTGTAGATATTTGCAAAGGCTTTTTGTTACTATTTATAATATAATTATTGCTTCATACCATCAGATAGCACACTTCTCTCACTCTGCGTTTCGTCATGATCAGAGGCGATGGGAAAAAGCTCCTTAAGGGAACTGATCTCACTGTGATCTTGCACTGAAGACAGAGATGAGGTGAGGTCAGCTCTCTGGGAGAAAGACTTGCTGCATGAGGAGACTCTACAATATGAGAGTGGTGATGGAGAGGGGCTCATGTAACGTTGTGCTCCGAGTCCTGACCGAACAAGATGCTTTTCTTTATGATCTTGAGCCGTCACAACACCCACTTTAATTATTGTACTGTATGTCTGTTTAGATGGAAAAAAATTATAAACACAAAGCAATCAGATAAATAACAAGAAGCTAGTTACATATAATGAAAGAGAAATTGATGGAGTGGTAAGAGTATACCATAGTAACATGCGTTCTCTGACTTGTATCCAAACCAGTCCATAAGTATTTGGAAAGTTAGCCAATTTTTGCTTTTTCTGATATGTATTTGGACCAGTGCAATAATTTACAACAGTGTTGATTTAGCAAGTCTAAATGTTTTTGCTACCTCTCTGATGGATCTGCTGGTTCTTATTTTCAGTCTGATGATGGCCTCCTCTACTTGTATTAGACACCTCTTTGGATGTTATATTGAGCAATTTTGAACCTATGAACTCAGGTTTATCTGTTTTGAAATCATGGGGAAACAGCCCAAACCTGGCCATAAAACAGCTTGTTTGTCAACTGTTCAATTACTTTTGAGGCTGTGAAAATTGAGAGACTATGGAAAATTGCTGCAATTCCTAAACAATACCCTTAAGTTAAACCCTTAAGTAAAGCTGTAAGGCTACATTTTATTCACATTTTTATTTCTTTCAAATCTAACAGTACAATTAAAATCACACATATACATACAGATCAAGAGCTCAATCAAACATTAGGGGGAAATGTGAGTTGTGATCATAGGATGGTTGCTAGTATCAGACAGGATGATTTGAGTATTTAAGAAACTTCTGATCTACTGGTATCTACTGATGCACAACAGTCACATAAAATGTTGGAACAAACAAAGGAATTAAACAATATTAACATTATTTACAGGCATTTTGCTGACAAGAACACATTGTTCACGAGAGTGGTCAGTGGAGAATAGTCCACACTGATTTGAGCTGATAGGATGGCTCAAGGGTCACTCAACTAACCACTCTTTACATCTGTAATGAACAAATAAACATTTCAGAATGCACAACACAGCGAACCTTAAGATAAATGAGTTCAGCCAAGAACAAGAATCTCAGGACACAGTCTAACCAAAACTAACTGCAAAACATTATAAGGCCAAAAAGATTGTGGACATCTAACCCTCATACCCATATGGGGATCTTCTTCAAAGCACATACACTCTCAAATGTCTTTTATGCTGTAACATTAAAATTTTGATTCACTGGTCCTGAGAGTGCCAAACAAGTTACAGACAGATAATGCCCTTGTGCACAAAGCAAGAACTATGAAGATATGCCTTGCCAAGACTGGAGAAAAAGACCAGCTCTTGCACAAATCTCAACAGACCTTCCTGACCTCAAACTCATTGAGCTCCTTTGGGATTATTTGTTACACTGCAGGCCTCCTCACCCAACATCAATGCCTAATCTCACTCTTAGATCTCTTAAATCTCACTCTTCAACCAAACACTGAATGAGCAAATCCACACAGCCACACAAAGAAAATCATGTGAAAAGCCTTCCTAAGAGAATGAAGGTTGTTACAACAGGACAATGAATCTGGAACTGAACATTCAACAAACACATATGAGTGTGATTGGTCAGGAACACAGTATCTATCTAGTTTGTATCTGTAGTATACACTTAAAAGGTAATTTTACCTGAACAGCCTGCTGAGGACTCTGCGCTGTCTGTCCCATGCCGTAGTCTCCATCTGGTGATTTGAAAGATTCTCCTAGGAGTTTACGCATGTCTTCTTCATCACTGTCCACGCTTATACCTTTTTGCCTACGAGATGCTGAATGTGCAGAGACCTTGTAAATATCCACATGTGGATTTTCAGTCTCCTTCTGATCTTTAGGAGAAGATGCTTCCTTTTTAAGGAAACAGCTCCCATCAGCTGCACTTAGCTCATTGCTGGACTGGACAGAGTCCAAGTCTGCGTCTATGCTAAGCTTGTTGTTTGTACGATTTCTGATGCGATCTTCAATAAGCGCGAGTCTGCTTAATGCCAAACTCTGTGAGCTACGCTGAGGGATGAATTTGACCTCACTTGTGTCAGTAGGAGATGGCTGTCGGTTGGTAGACTTTTTCAGAAATCTACTTCCACCACCCATGCCAACCTGTTCTACTGGCTCTGTGGAATGTCGCATTATTTTACCAGGTTGAGCATGATAATCTTGCTGTTCACTTTCAGCATCTGAGGAGAGATCACTTAGGCCATGCACAGGCATCTGTCTGGACTGCAGAGCTTTTCCAAAGCTGGCCTGAAAGCAAAAGGATGGTTAAATTGTTGACAAAGTCAGAACAGTATACAATTAATTTCACTCACTTGAATTGTATTAGAATAGATCTTTTAACAGATATGAATTTATAGATTTAGATTTAATACAATGATAAAACCTAAGACCAAAGTGGTGTGGTCCCTGAAACCACATTAGGAAGAAGCCTTAAGAGGAACAAGGCTTAAAAAGAAAACCTATAATAGAAGTGAATAGAAGGATTATTACTAATATCCTACACTAGTAATTATTTTTGATTCACTGTGAAGAGAAAAAGTATTAAATGTAGTATGTTAAAATTATGTTAACAGTCCTCTAATAAGCAAAGTGTAGTAGCGCTTAAGTTCTTAATCCTTAGGTTAGACAGTGATGCACACCTTCACTATTCATTCATTCGTTCATACATCTTCTATACCGCTTATCCTTTACAGGGTTGTGGAAACCTGGACCCTATCCCAGGAGACTTTGGATACCAATCAGGGTACACCCTGGATAGGGTGCCAATCTATCGCAGACACACACATATGCACACACGCACACACACACACACACACACACTACGGGCAGTTTGGGAACACCAATTAACCTAATCCTAGTCTTTGGACTGTGGGAGGAAACCAGAGTACCCGGTAAAAACACAACAAAGCACGGGGAGAACATGCACAGTCTATGCACACAGACCAGAGGATCGAGTGTGAGAATCGAAGTCTCAATCCTGGTGGTGCATGGCCACAGTGATAACTACTCCGCCACCATCACTTTATTTATTTATTTGTTTGTTTGAGCATGCCACCTTAGAGTGTAAGAGCTTATATAGAAAAAATAACTTTAAAAACAATTATATTTTTTGAAAAGAACAATTACAGTAGGAGCCGCATTACTTTGACCACTGGCTAGTGTATTTATAACTGAGTTAGGAGGCTGACTTACACTCACCACATCTCTTCTCTGATCCTCTCCGCTGTTTGTAACTCTCTGTCCGAAGAGCTGAGCCTTTGCTCTGTCCAGAGCTGAACTGCGGCTGCCTCCACGATTCCACATTTTGGCTAAACGGTCCTGTATGGAAACACTGCGTTATATTCTAATTACCGAATAATTTTAGCTAACTGACAGTAACCTAATATCTTTATTTAACTCTCCTGCAATATATTCCATAGTGGATAAGACATTAAATAGTACAGCTAACTACTGCAGTCCCCGTTACCTTGACAACTCGCATTATAATACAGCAGCTTCATTTAACTACGACAATATTTAATACAAATTTTAAGATATTTTGTTAGCATGCCCTTAAATTTAATTACATTTTACTTTATTTTTATTTTCTTTTTAAGCTAAGTCGAACTGTGATTTTCTTGCTAGCCATAACGACAAACGAGCGTCCTGACAACGGAAGTTGCGTCACGTGACCTACGGAAGTATATCCCGCCTGTCGCGTTTTAGTTAATTCCTTTTTAACTATAAAACACAGCTTGTAGAAATTACACATCTACAAAGACTCTATGTATTTACAGCATAAGTAATATATTTTACACCATTTTTAAACAAACATATTGCCAGTGTACATATAAATATAATTTAACACAGCTAAATATGGTTTGTTGTTGGAGAAGCTGGACATGTGTATTAAATGTTTGCATGAAAAATAGTAAAAAGATCTGAAAGATGAATCATGTCCGCTGAACTTGTTAGTTCAGTCGAAACGTTTCACTACTCATCCAAGTAGCTTCTTCAGTCTGTAAGAATGAGAGACTGTTGTTAAATTAACTTTCAATAACTTTGATCATTTATATCATTAAATGTAATATCATTAAAATATGTATTTTTCTTGTTTTTTTTCTTGTTATTTTCTAATTAAATAGAGTGGTAAATTATATTATATATAATTTTTAAATGCACTTAAAAGTGCAGAATATTGATAAAAAGAAGCACTTGAACGATGAACCTAAACTTAATAAAATCATCTACAATACGGACAGCAGATGTTTTTGAGAGTTTTTTAAAGAACTTTTCAAAAACCCAGAAATAAAATCTACGGACATTTTACAAAATACAATTCCAACATGAAATATTATCTGTCAGTCGAGATAAAACACAGATCACCAAAGCACAAACTGTTGGCATCAATATTATAAATATTACGGTAATGTTGATTACTTTTCATAGGTAAGGCTGGCTCTCGGCCCACTGTCTCTGCGCGCGACGCTGCCGTTTAACTCGTGGTCTCCTCTGATTGGCTGAGTGCCGGTCCAATCAGGCGCAGCCATCTGTGCAGGAACAGATAGCCGAAGGAGGCCCTCTGCACGTTCCCCTCTTTACCTTTTTAATAACTCGCTCGTTTTGGTCGCCCGCGGCTGTCAGAAATCACCTCGACATACAAGTGCAAATATGAGAATTTCGCTTGCACTTTTTGCCGCATTTGCAGTAGGGATTACCGTCGACGCGACGGTGTATTTCAAGGAGCAGTTTCTGGATGGAGGTAACATTAGCGCACGTTTGCTTTCTCTTGCTCATTTCTACCCTCCTGTCTTGTTCTGTATTGTAATTACTGTCGTTTACATTAGCTGATACAAAACATGTTTTATAAAAGTCTTATAGCGATCCGTTACAATCTTATAGAACCGTTATAATCTTATAGAATATTAGTTACGTTCATCACTTGAGATCACATCTTAATCTGTCTGATTTAAATAAATAATAATGAATCTCTGAGTCAGTGTTCAGTTGCCATTCATAAGTTTACTTTCGAGTTTATATATACAGCTGTACACTTTTGTTTTATTTGGTATTATTTATAGACTGCACTAAGGATATCTAAGGAGTCATTCGCTTGCAAAATTTTTTTTACTATGAAATGTAAATTCTATTCTCGCAGATGGATATAAAAGTCGATGGTTGGAGTCCAAGCACAAGTCAGACTATGGACAGTGGAAACTCTCTGCAGGAAAGTTCTATGGCGATGCTGAGCACGACAAAGGTGAGGCTTCATTTTTGTCCTTTCGCCCTTAAGCATTGCTGGACTTTGTCTGTGCAAATATAGTTCCTTTTAAAAGGATTGCCATGTAAATTGTCTGGAAGCGCTTGACATTTTCACTTAGTCCCCTTCATTAGGATCATCCATGCTTCAAAGATGTATTAAATCTTTCTAATGTTGATTTCTACCGATCATGTTTACCAAAGGTCTTCAGACAAGCCAGGACGCTCGGTTTTACGCCCTGTCCAGTCAGTTTGATTCTTTTAGCAACGAAGGAAAAACTTTGGTAATTCAGTTCTCAGTGAAACATGAGCAGAAGATTGACTGTGGAGGTGGCTATGTCAAAATCTTCCCAGCTGATCTGGATCAGGCTGACATGCACGGTGAATCTCAGTATCGTATCATGTTTGGTAAGTTGTGATGACACACAACTAGGTGGTGACACTCAATTACACCTATGTACCTATGTGAGGATCTGCTCAGTGGCACGTTAGTTTAATTGTCCATAAATGTTTCAAATAAAAGTACTAAGTATTTGATCTTTTTTAAGGAAGGTTATAAACATGTTTTTTCTTTTTTTTTTCTTCTTTTTTTTGGTTTTGTTTTAATTCACTAGGTCCTGACATTTGCGGCTACAGCACCAAGAAAGTGCACGTCATTTTAAATTACAAAGGACAGAACCATCTGATTAAGAAAGATATCCGATGCAAAGTGAGTTGTATTTAACAATAACTTAAATAATTGATGATTAATTATAATCCTTTATGAATACTTTATCTAAAATCCTTTGTTAGAGGGAATATTGTCAAAAAAAGAATATAGAATCGACAATGTTCTGGAAGCAAAAAATGTCATTCATGATCACTGTACTGCAATGACAGTAAGTTTAATGATTTCAATGGCTGTGTGGAGGACAATTTTACTATTTTTTTCAAACCACACCCAAAGTGTCCCACTGCCACATAAACAAAGACAAATATAACACTTTAATATCCCTTGCTATTTTAAAAATCCCCAAGCTATCATCAGTTTCATTTACACACTGCACTTAGTTTGATTTTGTTTAATATGATATTTTGTAAATGCTAATAAATTCAAATGCACAAGCCAAGGGACCCATTCTTTGCATATCACTTATAAAACAAAAAAAGATGAGGTATGTCACATTTTATTGATCATGTTTTAGGCTCCAACCCCTCCAAGCCTAAGGAAATCATAGACCTTGCACAGTGTTTAGATTTAATGCAATTTCCTATTTAACCTTAGAATAAATGTTTTAAAATAAACATGTAAGATAGGAAAGTAGTCTATATCATGCTTATAATTGTGCTTTAGGTGGCAAGGGCAGTATCCTATGTATCACTTAAAAATATGTGTCCATAGACATAATATTCATAGTGAAAACATATATGAAAATTATAAGAGAAGCAAGGTTGTTCTTTTTTTTTTTTTTATTGAACAAGCCTGATTTTACATGAAATACTTCAGAGAAAAAAGGTTTAAATCAACAAGCTCAAATCAACATGCTACAAAAGAGCTGAGGGCTATGTCCTATGTTAGCGATTAAAAATGTGGAACCTGCTAAACTGGTTACATTTGCATTACTCTTTTTGGTGTTTTGTTGCTTTTAGTTGCAATTAGTTTACACTGTAGAACCTAAGGAAGTTTCGTACTGTAACTTACATTTACATTTACACCTGCTTTCATTTTTGATTTTCGTGTATTACATGTGACCAGAAGTGTCTCGCAATCACTCTCTTAAAAACAGCTTTTGGAAGTACAGCTTTTCATAAACACTTTTTAAAAATTATCTTTTGATCCTCTGAAGACTTTAAAATCTTTTTCAAATTCCCTGTTTAGACTTCATCACTGTAGAATAGACCCCAATATGTGAAGTACTAATTAAACTATATAAAATTCTCTGCATATACAAAAAGCATATAAATAATACTTAACAAATATTACAAAATATCAGTAGTACTGGAAAAACTAAATTACCTTTTTTAATGAATCTTTTGTAGATTACTAAAATTCATGAAGCAGTGTTTCAGAGGTGAAATTAGTTTAATGGAATTCCAGAGCAGCACATTTACTCTTTTTACTTCATCTTTTCAGGACGATGAGTTCACCAACCTGTACACACTGATCCTCCGGCCCGACCAGACTTACGAAGTAAAAATCAACAATGAGAAAGTGGAGTCTGGCTCTCTGGAGGAGGACTGGGACCTCCTTCCTCCCAAAAAGATCAAGGATCCAGAGGCTAAGAAGCCAGAGGACTGGGACGACCGCGCCAAAATCGATGATCCTGAGGACACAAAACCAGAGGTTAGTCTTAGCCACAAGCACTTTGGACAAATCGTACAAACTGTTTTCATAAAGCTTTTTTACTATGTTTCTAGTTATTTCACACTGTTTCAGAAATACTTCTCTCACATTTCAAACATTTTCAAATGCAAAAAAAGATATATGAGTGTGTTATGGTTAGTGTGCGCATAATGTAAGCCATTTTACATATTGGCACAAAAGGTGCTCTGACCACTGACGACTGATTTGTTACCCAACGCTGTAGGCTTTACTGGCTAACAATATGAGATCAAAAGTCTCAAAACCAAAAGTCCAGGGGTGGGTCCTTATGAAACTCCTGCTATTACTCTAAGCCCTAACCAACATGATGCTGTACAACATGAAGCAACAAACACACTCAAGTGATCTAATTTAACTCCACCCCAGGGTGAAGGAGCTTTTTGTCCAGATCTGAAGCTGATCAAAATTCAAGGGAGTGTTTAAAAAATACAGCCATTTCAGTTAGGGCCATTTTTATAATAAGTTAGCTGCATAAAATATAACGTTTCTTTAAATATTAACCCTGCCTGCTCTATATTGTTTGTGCCAGGAATGGGATAAACCTGAGAACATTCCTGATCCTGATGCGAAGAAGCCTGATGACTGGGATGAAGACATGGACGGCGAGTGGGAGCCACCTATGATCCCTAATCCAGAATACAAGGTACATTGTGTAGCCTGTAGGGCTTTTATTAATAATTGCATTAATTCCACGTTTCCTCCAATGTAGCATCTTTAGTAAGACTTGTTTAAAATACAATTTTAAAATGGTTTTGCAGATATGCTGGCAAAAGAATATAAGTCTACATTTTTTAAATCAGTGTCAGTTTTTGATGTCATTGGTGTTTTCTTTTAATTATGAACACAACTGATGCTTTGGGATCCCAACAGGAAACATTCCTTACTTCGGTCAAGAATGTAAAACTGAACCTAAATAAACTGTGTTTGAACCTAAGATGTACAGGCTTGAGTGCTATACAGCAATACAAAGCAGTTCTCCTGAGAAACTCAGACACTTTGTGTGTCTCAAGTAACAGACATCTGGGAGTTGGGCACATATGTGCCGAAATAATTGGAGTTCCTCTGGGGTCCCAGACGTCTCTTTATAAACAGATATCCAGTTGTCATATTTTGTTATGAGCCATGAATGGTTGATGTCAGGCTGTCTTGTCTTGTTTGAAGTTCCCAAAGGGGGAAAATAAACCGCAAGAGACTTTTGTGTGTGTTTGTGTGTATAATGTGGTTAATGTGGGTTAAAATAAAACCATGGCCGCTGATGAACAGATACAGCATCTAACTGCTTTCACTGAGCTGAGGGTAGTTAAAGTTTGACTGTTTAAATAATGGGCCGATTTATCTCCTTCGGAGGTATCAAATGAGGGCAAATTAATTCAAATGAAGGAGATTTGAAATAAGTATAGTGATGTATATCTACTGACATCACTCTTTTTTAAGTGTGTTGAATGTGGGCAAAAAGTGTAAAGTATGGATGAAAAAAATATTGCTAATACAATGTATACATCAGAGTCACACAAATCTTGTAACTTTTATCATACCTTTATAAATAAGGAACAAAATTGCCTGTAGTGTGTGACTGGGTTTTGGGAATATGCACTTCTTCTCTGCAATTGGTAGGTACCCTATAGAGGGTTCACTCTGCCTTGTGCCCTGAAGTGTTTTGGATAGGCTCATGGGTTGTCATGGTTCAGTTGTTAAGACAGAAATTAATCTCATGAATCACTATTTATTTTCAGTTTCCTTTGCTCACCGTAGACTGTCAAATCCCTACTGTTTTGACTAACACCACTTTATTGATTTTTTGTTTTGTTTTGTTGTCATTTTTAGGGTGAATGGAAACCTAAACAGATTGATAACCCCAACTACAAAGGAACATGGGTGCATCCTGAGATTAACAACCCAGATTACACACCGGATAACTCGATTTACAAATATGACAGCATTGGAGTTATTGGATTAGACCTGTGGCAGGTATGGATAGGCAAAAAATACAAGCCATGAAAATATCAGTTGTCCTTTTATGAATTTATAACATAAAAATTATGTAGTGATGACGCTGTTTCTATAAAGAAATTGTATTGTATGAGTAGGTGAAATCTGGTACCATCTTTGATAACTTCCTAATCACTGATGATGTCAAGGAGGCAGAGGATTTTGGCAAAGAAACGTGGGGAGAAACAAAGGTACATTTATTGCCACAAGTCATGACATTTAAGAATTTGTATATTGTTTTTGCACTGACAATTAATATTGGTCACATGATCTCAGGGTCCAGAGAAGAAGATGAAAGATAAGCAAGAAGATGAGGAGAGGAAGCAGAGAGAAGAGGAAGAGAAGAACAAGAAGGAAAGTGAAGGTGATGAGGAAGAACCAGAAGAGGAACCAGATGAGGAGGAGGTGGAAACTCCAGAGGAGCCGAATCCACTAGACAATGAAGGTGATGGTGATGATGAAGATACACCTGCTAAAGACGAATTGTAGACGAAGATCATTCGTGTGCATCTTAGGAGAACCTACTGAACCTCCCCCACTCAGTGAAGCTCTTTCTGTGGGCTTTAACTACCCAACCAGGACAATAGAGTTAAGGATGTGATGTGGTTTTATTTCAGTTCAGTTGGTGAGATGCGTTTTCCCACTGCTGTGCCCCTGTTTTCAATCATAAATTAATCCCATGAGATATTAGTCATGCCCTGGATATTTTTTTTCTACTGCTGCTACCTGGCTTCTCCAAATCCCACCCAAAATCACATAAACCTAAATTAGATGAAGTTTGGATTATTGCCATCATGTCTTGAGGGGAAATAATGAATCATTTTTAGGTTATTTGCACTTTTTTTTAAATAAATGATTTTCTTAAACCGTTGCCTGAGTTACATCTGTCATTTATTACATACAAACATTGTAGCTTATTTTATTTAGCCGAAAAGCTTAGGCTAGTTTCATGTGCAGCATTTGTATATTTATTTTTGCACTGGAGCTACAAGGCTATTGCTACCAAATTTTCTTAAATCAGTATATGCATAAATCATTATTACCTTATTTTAATTCTGTAGTTACAAGGCCACAGTGCTAAACACCATGCCACCTCATAAGTGGACTAACTATGGCAAATATTTCTCTAGGGCTCAATCTGTGTGCCCTACGATGGTGTTAAATGTATGTCTCATCTAGGCTGTGTTCCCACCTTATGGGTAAAGCACTCATTGTAAATTGATGTACTTATTCAAGAGGATTTTCAGTATCCTGGATATAAACAAATGTTATATAATATCTATGTTGGGCTGTATGTTGAAAAATATGTATGGAATCATGGACACGTTTTGCATTACTCCGTCATCGGAGCAAATTGATTTCAGTTTGAATTATACTAATAGACTAAGTATACGATATGATAGATTGGAAATTTTAGTATTTCCTATTGACTTAACAATCAATTTTAAGCCAATTGCAAAGCGGGCGCTTTCTGACAGGTCTATGGATACGTCTGTACACTTGAACTACCGTACTAAACAGTATCCTGTGATATTGTATGTGGCGTGCTATTCTGGCATACTATTTAGTAGGCTAGTATGTTGATTCCGATATTGCGGTTGTCTCTGGCGGCCAGCAGGTGGCGCTGCACCACGGCGCCGTTTCACACACCGAAGAAAGCTGAGTCACATCTAAATGCCGCGGCTGCTGCTAACGCTAACAGCGAAGGAGACAGAATTTCTGCGTTTATTTCTTCTCGCTATTATTGAACCATGTTGACGATTACGCTGAAAACTCTACAACAGCAAACCTTTAAAATAGAAATAGACGAAGAGCTGACGGTAAGTATAAGTTAGCTACCATTGTTCGAGTAAATATATTTTAGTGAGGCGTCTGAGAAAAACAAGGGCCCTTAAAATTCCTGTTTTAAACTCGTGAGACATTAAATTGACATCCTGTAGTAATAAAGTCAATGGAAATGCTGCTTTGTATTATTACTAACACACTAACTTTTGTCCTCAGAAATGACCACGCACCATTATTGACATTAGACCAGGCTCCGTTAGAGGCGGAATTACAAATGACTTGCTAATACACATGTAGTGCACACTACAGAGTGTTTAGACCGCTTTAACATCATATCCCGTATAGTGCACCAATACAGGAAGTAAAGAGATGTTTAGGATTAAGCCCTTGTAATGCCGTAACTGTTCAGGCATGTGTGTGTATTCAGCTGCTTTATAAAGCCACTAGTTAAACATGAAAAAAAAATGTCCATAAGTAAGATGAAAAGTTCATAAAACATTGTATGTAATTTATTTCTAATAACGATATAAATAATAAAGGTTTCTTACACAGAAGGTCTCCCGTACAAATCTCGGTTTTCGTGAGCAGACATTACAGAAGGATGAGATAATACGTTAAGCTTATATGATTT
The DNA here is from genome assembly GCA_030014305.1 of Clarias laeviceps. Lineage (NCBI taxonomy): Eukaryota > Metazoa > Chordata > Actinopteri > Siluriformes > Clariidae > Clarias > Clarias laeviceps. The sequence goes on from JAQMYJ010000007.1 coordinate 12,902,226, forward strand.
GATGCCATTACGTCACACTAGTACAATAAAACCACAATGTATTTAGGTAACTTACAGTCTTACCCAACAACAACAACAACAGTCTTACCCTGGATGTAATCAGTTACTTAAGTGAATTTGGTTTGTGAAGTTTGTTTAATCGGTTTTGTGTTGGAGAGACAGGGCAAGTGTAAGTTAGCTCACAAATGCCTGTGTCTGTTACTGCACTGAACAGCTGATCATGTAATGTCAACACAACACTACACATACACCACTGCACTGTCACTGTTCAGTCTGTATTGATCTGCTTCATTGCACCATCAATTTGTTTATCATTGCACTATTTTATATTACACCCATATTTATTCTGCATATACTGTATTATACAGATATTCGTATATGCATATTTGTATATCTGACCATCTTCTAGACCTGTCTTATCTACAGTACAATGTTTGCCAATTCATACGGTATATAACCCTATATACTGTACCATATCCTTATTACCTACATTAATCACTCTCACCCCTGTACATACTCCCATTTACCACATTGTTTTTTATTGTAAATAGGACACTTATGCACTTCTGGTTAGATGCTAACTGCATTTTATTGGCTTTGTACATGTACTTTGCACAATAACAATTAAGTTGAATCTAATCTAATCTAATCTAAAAAAAGGGAGTTTAGGGCCACCAGTTTAGCATTTAGCACTTTGCATGTTTAAACTATTATAAGATTGTATCAAGATATTATTGTTCATATATTCATATGTAATAATTTAGGCATGAAGTTTGCATAATGTTAAACTGGCGGCCGTGATAAAACCTAAAGAAGCAAATGCCAGAAATCAAACATATCTTGGCAAACAAATGAAACAAATGAAGAAACAAACAATGTATTAATTTGATTTCTGACAAAACTATGCCTTTATAATCATTTCAATTTAACTAACTGTTAATAAATATTTGCGTTGCTGCTTGCTTTAATGTTTCAGGTACGAGCTCTTAAAGAGAAGATTGAATCTGAAAAGGGGCAGGATGCTTATCCTATAGCTGGACAGAAGCTCATCTATGCAGGTCAGAGACCCATCTTTTTGTGTCATTTTTGGAAACTTTACATTTGTCCTAAGTCATGGCTTTTTATTTGACTGTGTTTGTTGAATGTCCTTGCATTTAAGTTTCTGTTGATTGTGTAAGTGATTAAATTTATTTATTCATTAGTTTTTTTGTGTGTGTTTTTTTTGGCATTTTTGTCACTGATTGTGTAAGTGATTTGCTTTGTTCAGCTTCATTTGGTTAATTACTTTTTAAAAAATCTTATTAATTTTAGGTAAAATCTTGAATGATGACATACCTTTAAAAGAATACAAAATAGAAGAGAAGAACTTTGTTGTGGTCATGGTAACTAAGGTAGGCCTTTTTCAGATTGATATATGTTAATATATATTAATATGCACACACACACACACACACACACACACATGCACACACAATTTCCCTATGGGATCGCTCTCTATATATAAAACAGGCAGTAAATATTAATACAACAAATGTTGTATTAAATTAAAACAAAGATGTATTAACTTTCACCAGTGCTTGCAAAGTTTTGTGCTACACTGTATAAACATAGAAAGTTCTTTCAGTGCAGTGTCCTGATTCATCAAAGTAATACTCTGTTCAGCCACTAGATGGTCCCCTTGTAGCAGAGAAAAAAATGACTGCAAGTCATTGTGGTTAACTCAGTTGAAGCTATTGACAAATCTTTCACTCTTCATTTATTAAATATATATTACATATATATATTTATAAAATACTGTCAGTACCAGTAATGTTTAGAATTCCACATGAGAGCCAAATGCTCTAGAGGTTCATACTATTTATGGTTCTAGACTACTTATCTACTGAACTAATTGATTGAAGATGATTGCTTGCTGGCTGCCTTTACCAGGAATTTAAACAAAGCTGTTTTGTATCTCTGCAGCCAAAACCAGCAGCTCCTCCTGTGGTTGCTATTCCTCTCCCTGACCTTTCACCTCAGCCACTTTCTATACCTGCTCCTCCACCATCTGCCCCAGCAGCCCCTGAAATCACCCCAACCCCCACACCCACCTCTGCAACTACTACTGTACACACCACTACAACTGCCTCAGCACCCACAATTATCCCGACAACTGCCCCTGCATCCACGGTCAACCCTACAATTGCCCCTGCGCCCATAATCACTCCTGCTTCTGCCCCCGCCCCAGCACCAGCACCTGCACCCACTCTTGTTGAACCAGCACAGTCTGTGGAGCCTCCCACTCCTCCGGTCTCAGCACTCCCTGCTGCTACTCCTGCTGCTACCCCTGCTTCTGCCCCTGCTTCTGCCCCTGCTGCTATCCCTGCTTCTGCCCCTGCTTCTGCCCCTGCTGCTATCCCTGCTGCTATCCCTGCTTCTGCCCCTGCTGCTATCCCTGCTTCTGCCCCTGCTGCTATCCCTGCTGCTATCTCTGCTTCTGCCCCTGCTGCCAGTGTAGAATTGGTGAAGTCAGAGTGCTCAAGCGCAGAGGGTGCATCTGCAGATCAGCCGCAGAGAGCTGAACCAGAGCAGCCATCAAACCCCACTGCAGCTCTCTCAGCTGCCAGGTATGAACTATGAATTAAATGTAAAATAAAATCCACATTGATAATGAAAGTGCTCTTTAAGGTTTATGTTGTATTAAAAAATTTTTTTTATTTGAATCTTTTGCCTTAAACATTTTAAATCATCATGTTGGTTTATTTTAACGTGTTGGTTTCCTATATGACCCATAATTTTATTAAACTATCCTCTAATTTGCCCGTAGCACCATCTCTACCTGAACTGTGTGATACAGCAACACTCCAGTTCTTTAGTCTGTAATGTCTATAAAGCCAAGCTGAGCCTGTGCTGATACTGCACAGTATAACTGCATCTGATAACTGCTTGGCATTCATGGTCTTTGGTTCCAGCATTTACTTTCTCCACTTTCCCATACTGGAGTTCTTATTATTATGATGTTGAATATTTTTGAAAAGTTGAGTGTCCAAAAAAATCTTGTTCTTTCGTTTTCGCAGTGAAACCTGATCATTATCACTTATGGTTGAAACTGCTGATTTGTTTTTTTGTTTCCATTTGTTGTTAAATGCCACTGTCACTGTGTCGGACATAACTGTATTTTCAGTGTGACACATACATAGTAACTTCTTGCTGAAATAAGGAAAAAATAAGGACAAATTAGCATCAGCATTACTAAACACAGCATAAGTATGTCAGTATAAACATGCCTCATGTGATTTAGAGTGAACCTTTCCTTTTATCCCTTTAATTTGCACTGTGATATATATCATATTAGGTGCGAAGTAAGGCTTGTACTGCAATTAAAAGGTTATAAAGTTTATGTTGCTGAACTTCAAATTAGATTCTTTTTTATTTCCACTATAGCATTATGGATGAATTGGGTCTTCTGGAGGAAGCAGCGTCAATACTTGGTATGCAAAGTGATTTTTCCAGTTTGGTAATCACAGAAAGATTATGAATACCGCTCTGACCTGTTGAATCATGTTTGATCATGTTGATTAGTCACAGGACAGGCATATGAGAATTTGGTGACAGAGATCATGTCCATGGGATATGAGAGGGAGCAGGTTGTCGCCGCCTTGAGAGCAAGCTACAACAATCCTGATCGAGCAGTGGAATACCTGCTCATGGTGAGAAACGCATCTTGTTTGGTGTGTCTTTAATGCTTAATTAGGTTGCTAAATAATTGTATCCTTTATACCACAGCACTGTTGAATTCTCAAATCTTATTTGTCAGTAGGTGTTGTTAATTGTCTACAACACAACAGCTTTTATACCAGTTTTTATTAAGGCACTGTTACGTGACCAGTTGTTTCCCCATAGCTCTGCAAGTCACATGACCTGGACGCATACTTTACTGATTATGCTCACTCGTCTTGTTTTTCCTTAATTAATATTATTACTTAAGCTCTTGTTTTTGTGTGTCTTGTTGACAAGCTCTTCATGTGTGTTGTCCTGTTTAGCTCCTTGCACAGTGGTTTTGTTTGTCTCATGTCATGGTCTCCTAGCTCTCACTTAGGATTCCTTCTTTAATTTAGTTTGTTTTGCAACAGTTTTTGTAAAATTCCTAATTGGTTATTTATTTTTGTTTGCTTATTTGTTTATAGGTAAAATTATACATGTGATTAGAATTACAATTTTGTATTCAATTAGGTTCGAGGCCTGTATTAGAGGTTTATTTGTCTTTAAGGCATAATTACAGTTTTGTTATTCCATGAAATGAGCCTCAGGGTCTTCAGAGAAAAAACAGTAGTACCTCTGTAGTACCATTGTGGTGATATTATTATAAAAAAAAGTGAATAAATCAAATATCCACTTGCATAGCATAATTACATATGCATATATGTAGAATGTATGCTAAATGGATTTCTATGCGGCACATTAGCAAGAGTGACATGAAATAAAGTACAATAAATGCAAATTAAATTAGGTTGTTAGCTGACACATGCCCCGCGTTGGATTGGCACCCTGTCCAGGGTGTGCCCTGCCTCATGCCCTAAGCCTCCTGGGATAGGCTCCAGGTCCCCGCGACCCTGAATACAGGATAAAGCGGTATAGAAGATGAGTGAGATGAGTGATGACACAGCTGGATATAAACTGGCATATTGTATTAAAGGAAACCTTTGTTCAATTCTCTACCCTGTATTCAGCTTTAAAAATCTGACTTTAACAAATCAGAATTTTGATACAAAGCCACTTAGTTGCTCAGCCCCATTCGAAGACCCCTTTTCTGACACAAATATGTCACCATTTCCATAATAACAGTTTATACATAATCTAAGACTGATTGTAAATGGGTTAAAAAAATTATTTAATAAAGAAAAATGTGTAATTATTGTTGTCAATCTGTTATAATCTGTTATCTGTTATACAAACAGTGGGAGAAAAAAGTATTTAGTCAGCCACTAATTGTGCAAATTTTCCCACTTAAAAATATTAGAGAGACGCCTGTAATTTTCATCATAGGTATACCTCAACTATGAGAGACAAAATAAGAAAAAGAAATCCAGAAAATCACATTGTAGGATTTTTTATGAATTAATTGGTAAATTCCTTAGTAAAATAAGTATTTGGTCACCCACAAACAAGCAAGATTTCTGGCTTTCACAGACCTGTAAGTTTCAGCATGACAATGATCCCAAACACACCACCCGTGGAACGAAGGAGTGGCTTCATAAGAAGCATTTCAAGGTCCTGGAGTGGCCTAGCCAGTCTCCAGATCTCAACCCCATAGAAAATCTTTGGAGGGAGTTGAAAGTCCATGTTTCCCAGCGACAGCCCCAAAACATCACTGCTCTAGAGGAGATCTGCATGGAGGAATGGACCAAAATACCAGCAACAAAACCTTGTAAAAACCTTGTGATGACTTATAGAAAACGTTTGACCTCCTACCCATTGCCAACAAAGTGTATATAACAAAGTATTGAGATATTTCGTTATTGACCAAATACTTATTTTCCACCATAAAATTTTCCACCACTTATTTGCTTATTTTGTCTCTCATAGTTGAGGTATGATGAAAATTACAGGCCTCTCTCATCTTTTTAAGTGGGAGAACTTGCACAATTGGTGGTTGACTAAATACTTTTTTGCCCCACTGTATCTTTAATTTTCCATAACATTTAATGAAACTATAAAAGTATTGAAGGCACATGTCTTTTATTAACAAGCAAAAACATTTTAATCATTAGCAAATAGTTGTGGTTTAAAAGAAATTATATTTCTGCTTACATGCTGTAATTTGAAAAAAAAAAAAAAAAACTTTGGATGATAACTCTGCATTGATAAGATGATAAGTCTGCATTGTATGTCCCAAATCATAGCAACCTGTTGTTGGTTATTGTCCTATAGATGCACACCCCATGAGTATTGTCCTTTACTTAATTTTGATTTCACTTCTGTAAACCGAGTGCATATATTTTGTATCGATTTGTGGCCTTAAAGGGTATTCCTGCTGAGACAGAGCAGCCTGCACAGGAACCAGTACCTGTGCAGCAACCTGCTGCAGAAACAGAGAGACCTCATCCTCCACCAGCAGCCACTGGTGAGTCTCCATATGCTTAGCCATATTCTCTCCTTAGCTGTCTAATCAATATCCATAGTAATAAAGCTGTAAAAGTATGAACTGAATTCTGTATCTTTTTAATGCAAGCACATATTGAAGATTTGTGAGCAAACATCTTACACTGTAAAAATCAAGTTTGCAAGTAAAAAAAATAAGGAAGTGAATTGAAAATGAAAAAGTATCAAAAAGATCAAAAGGTTTTGATCATTAATTATGTAAGTGTGTGTGTACGTGTGTGCCTTGCCACCAATCCAGGGTGTACCTTGCCTCGTGCCCTGAGTCCTCTGGGAAAGGCTCTAGGCCTCCCACTACCCTGTACAGGATACCAGTATAAAGAATGAATAAATGTTAGCTAGTTAACATGCATCCTTCATGTCTGTAAACTAATTATAGCCGATATTGATTTACAGGTTATGCTAAGTATCAACTCTGTGAAACTAATCTTTCATCCATCATTGACGACCCCGGTGATTACATTCAACATAACTTGCAAAAATGGGTTTCTGATTCGCAAGCAATGGTTTTTCATTCACAAGAATCCCATCAAACAGAATTTTTTTTCAGCTTTACTTAAATTTTTTACTTGCAAATTTGATTTTTACTTGCAGTGTAAGATGTGTTCTCTCAAATCTGCTTTACATGCTACCATTAAAAATACACAGAATTTACTGCATTAAAAGCATCTTGGGAGCATGTAGAGTATGTGTCCACAGGTTTCATGATTTAAGGATTTACATCAGAAAACGTAAACTGAATAGTTTTCATTAATTGGTCATGATTTATTAAAATTCTCATTTTGATAAATAGCGGTATGTGATTCTTTAAAACAAAGAAAATGTACACTATGTTCCACTTTCCCAAAATACACTGTCCTAATCAAAGATTTTTGAACAGTGAGGACAATGATATTGTTTTTGCTAGACGCTCAAGACACTTAAGATTGATATCAGAAGAGGATTATGATAAAGTATATCAGAATTGAAAATTTTATTTCTTGATATTTTTGTTTTACTGACTGGAAAATAAGACTTACAGGTGTTACTTGTTGCCCAGGCACACTTTGTTAGATTGCTTAACAGCTTATAGCTCTGACTGTCTGCTATTGCTTGGAGCCCTGGGTTTCACCTGTGAAGACTTTATTTTGTGTATAAAATGATAAACCAACGTGAAGACCAGAGAACTGTCAATGAGAGAAAATTTTAACCTGAAGAAGAGGAAAAATCGATCAGTCATTGCACAAGCATTTGGCACAGCCAATACAATATGGATTTTAAAAAAGAAAGGGACCACTGGTGTTTTCGAGAACTCCCAAGAGTTGAAATATAAATACCTCCAAGATGAAAACCACTCATTAGCAATAGAAATCAAAAGGCCAGATTGAAATTTGATGATTGAAAGAGATGAGAAACAAAAGTTCTGAAACCCAAGATTAACCTCTATCCTCTACCTAACCTCTAAAGTAATTGAAGCACCAAATGATGGAAAAAAAGGATCTGCGCATTCTGTTTGCCAATTTACAAAGGAATCCATCCAATCTAATTGGGAGGGGCTTTATTATGCAGTAAGGAAAATGACCCAAAACACTGATAACACAACAAAAGACATCATCAGGGGGTAAAAAATAACAAACAACAATTTAAAGAAGCTGTGGCACCTAGAAAAACATCAGAAAATCAACAGTGGTTTTATGATCACTGGGTTACCAACTTGGTTACAGTTATCGCAACCAAGGGAAATGCAACCAAATATTAAGTGTTATTTAAGTTATTTTAAGACTAACTTTTAATATAACTTTTGCTGACAAAAATATAAAAATATGAGTCAAAAGTATAAAAAGATAAAAATAACCGAAACTGAAATTTCGATCCTTAGTCTTATTTTCATCTTTTGATTTCAAACTCAAATGTCTTCCATATATAGCAAAAACAAAACACAAAAAAACGGCCTTGCTGATAATTTCAATGGGGAGTGGAGTGAGCAAAGGTAATGAGCCAGGACATTTTTAATGTCTCAGGTTTGCTTCTTTAGTGTTGTGTATTGGAGCTGTGAGCTGTGATTTCTCTGCATTAATCAGAATCCAGTTCTTTGGGTGAGACACTACACATGTCTTGATTAATCGACTACATCCAAGCAAAATGGAGTTTACAATAAAGAGATGAATTCAAAGGCAAGATAAAAACTATAAAATCCAGTGGGGCAAAAAAGTATTTAGTCAGCCACCAATTGTGCAAGTTCTCCCACTTAAAAAGATGAGAGGCCTGTAATTTTCATCATAGGTATACCTCAACTATGAGAGACACGATAAGAAAAAAATCCAGAAAATCACACTGTAGGATTTTTAATGAATTAATTGGTAAATTCCTCTGTAAAATAAGTATTTGGTCACCTACAAACAAGCAAGATTTCTGGCTCTCACAGATCTGTAACTTCTTCTTTAAGAGGCTTCTCTGTCCTTCACTCGTTACCTGTATTAATGGCATCTGTTATCAGTATAAAAGACACCTGTCCACAACCTCAAACAGTCACACCCCAAACTCCACTATGGCCAAGACCAAAGAGGACACCAGAAACAAAATTGTAGACCTGCGCCAGGCTGGGAAGACTGAATCTGTAATAGGTAAGCAGCTTGGTGTGAAGAAATCATCTTTGGGAGCAATTATTAGAAAATGGAAGACATACAAGACCACTGATAATCTCCCTTGATCTGGGGCTTCATGCAAGATCTCACCCCGTGGGGTCAAAAAGATCACAAGAACTGTGAGAAAAAATCCCAGTACCACAGGGAGGGACCTAGAAATCTGGGACCAAAGTAACAAAGGCTACCATCAGTAACACACTGCGCCACCAGGGACTCAAATTCTGCAGTGTCCCCCTGATTAAGCCAGTACATGTCCAGGCCCGTCTGAAGTTTGCTTTGATCCAGAAGAGGATTGGGAGAATGTCATATGGTCAGATGAAACCAAAATAGAACTTCGTGTTTGGAGGAGAAACAATGCTGAGTTGCATCCAAAGAACACCCTACCTACTGTGAAACATGGAGGTGGAAACATCATTCTTTGGGACTTTTTCTTCGAAGGGACCAGGACGACCGATCCGTGTAAAGGAAAGAATGAATGGGGCCAAGTATCGTGAGATTTTGAGTGAAAACCTCCTTCCATCAGCAAGGGCATTGAAGATGAAACGTGGCTGGGTCTTTCAGC
>JAQMYJ010000007.1:12948357-13059781 GCA_030014305.1 Clarias laeviceps
CCCCCCCCCGGACTAAACGATTGCGAGAGATTCCCCCCCCGGACTAACAAACGCGAGAACTCCCCCCCCTCCCGGGCCAAACAATCGTGAGATCTCCACAACCATCAACATTCAAGGGCCCTCGCGGGTTGGGGCTCGCAAAGGTTTTGCCCGGGGGGGGGGCCCTCGCGAACGTTTTGCCCAGGGGCCCACACAACCCATAATCCGTCCCTGATCTTTACAGATTAAAAACCACACCAGCAAGTCACTTAGATACAATTTGAGGCTAGGGTTGTGGTTAGGGTTAGATTTGAATTGTTAAAGACATCCCATTTTAGCTAGGTAGCCTCACTGGAAAACTAAAGCAACTTTTGCTAATGGCATTTAGGGAAAGATTCTCCTCCTGTAGTCTTAATAGCTCTCAGTATGTGTCTGTTTATGGAAAGGTGTGTTGTCAGTGAGGGGTATCTAACAGCTGGTTAGTGTCACCCATCAGTGTTGGGTCTCCACCCTTCCCCCAGCCTCTGACTGACCCCAGGCGTCACTTCAAAGGTTCATCCTGGGAGTCCCACAGAGGTGCCATTGCTCTACAGTTCTGGTGTACAAGATTCCACTTGCTAACGTTGTGCAAACAGATGTTAGGCTTTGTACTCAAGGAATCTCCTCTTGCTTTCGGCTACACAACTGGAACATGCAGCAGAAAAATGATCTCCAATGACGTCTGAGGACTTTGAAAGAGTGATTGATCTACAAACCAGTCAATTTCTTTGCCCCTGACGTTTGATGGAGCTCATTATGTGAATGTTTGTAGAGATGTGTGAGTGCACTGGAAACACTATTGGGCTTCCTTCTCTGCTATTGCTGACAAGGCAAACACAGCTGGTCACCTTATGGACTCTGTCCAAACTTTACTCTGCCACAAAATGATTTTGACTTAACAAATGAAAAGCACAAGACGAGATGGTGTCACTCACAAAGACGTGTGAGCGTGAGAGTGTGAACTGTGAAAACGTGGTCGTTTGAGTCATCTTTCATGCGAGTTCTTGTGTTTAGATACAAGGAGGCTTTGCTTGTACACTGGTTCAAAGACCACTATCATGCGCAAGACTTCTGGGTGGTCTACTGATTAAATGTCATTAAAGCATCTCCATATGTTCGAGACGCATGACTTAAAACAGATGCAGCCCTTAGAAAGGCATAGAAAGGCGACATGTATGTATATAAAGGGTGCTGATAATTACAATAAAAAAACTGAATTGTTGTACGAAGGAGCCAAGAACAGAGCCAGTGCTGTTGCTCAAATATGATTGGTCAAATGTTGACCACAGAGGCAAATAACTAGGACTCTTGAAATATCCTTTTTTCCCATTATCAAAATTATTTAATTTACAGAGAAGGGTAAAACATGTACAGTCCTGGCCTGGTCGACTTGGGCCTTCAAAGATCTGTTGAGAACAAGACTCAACAACATTTTATACCTAGACGAGTTGTTGCTATTAAAGCTGCTAGAGGAAAGTTAACAAAGTACGTACTAATAACGTATTAATAGCACAACCTTAATTGCTCAAAAATTATACATACATTTTATCAGAAATCTTTTTCTGTAAATGTCTATTTACTTCTTGCATGTATGTTTATGCTGTTTTGCAAAAAATCCACAACATCAGTAGCATATACAAGTCAAAAGTTTGGACACACCTTATTATTTGCGATAATAAGACCTTATTGTTTTGTGATTTATTTTCTACATTTAAGGACAATACTAGAGATAGCATTGTTTTACAATGTAGAAAGAAATGTAAAAAATCTGGAAAGAGCACTGAATTTGAAGGTGAGATCAAACTTTTGATTGGTACTGTAAGTTGGAATTGTTGGGAAATTGTTGTAGCATGAAACACTTCAGGACCTGCTGTTATTGGTGGTAGTGGCCATAAACATATTCTATTTTTCTTCTAGAAAGCTGAGAATTAGAAACTTTTCCTGTGATTAATTTTGTAAACAATTAATAAAAATTTGGTCAAAAATTGCTTTTCTCCTGTTTTTTTGTTTAACCTTTAAAAACTTTAAACATGAGATTTTTGAGAAATTAATAAGCATTTGTGCAGGTTAATAATTATTTCAAATAAGTTACCATGGATCCAGTTAATTTTTTTGTGGATTGTGCTGGGTTTACTGAAGTGTTTGTGTGTAAGGTTTATAATTTGTATTATGTTCTATGTTTAAACCTTAGCAAATAGTCTGTGCAGTATAATGCACAGGTAATGAATAACTCAGCTTCTGTTATTGAAACCCCTAATAATCATCCATGCTGTCCCATCCCACCATTTGCCCATCTGTTCTAGCCTAATTTCCCCCATAAACAGGCTGTCTGGGGCATGTAAGCTGGAACTAGCCATTGTCATTACGGAGTGGTTAAGCGGTTAATTTGCCATGAAGGGCGCCATTACAAATTCAGCTTTTTTTTAAACATGCTTCCTCAGCTGGGAAACCTAAACTGAGGAAATCACAAGCCTTGTTGCTTCATTTAGCTTATTGGACAGGTTTTTTCTTTTTTTTTTTTTGTCAATTAGGTGTACTGCTATTCTCACCTTGGCAAAAAAAAACTGCTGGCTGACTGTCTCTTCTGTGTAGGTTTTGGTGTAAATAATTAGGGCTAGTGTAAGATGAGGGCCTGCTGTTCAAATAATCTGAGCTCTGGACAAAGTCCAGGTTTATTATTACTGAGGAGAATGTGCTCTGTCTAGCTCTCACACTTAAGCACAGTTTATATGCCCAGTACGCTCTCTCTCTCTCTCACACACACACACACACACACACATACACATCTCTCTCTCTCTCTCACTCACACACACACACACACACACATACACACACACATCTCTCTCTCTCTCTCTCTCTCTCTCTCTCTCTCTGTCTCAAGTGAACAATGAGCACAAAAAGGAGAAGCATGAGAGAAAAAACTTTCACCTTTTACATCATTAGGTGAACACTCATAGCTTATTTTAGTTTGAACCACTTGTTTAAACTGTGTGCAATTCTCCTACTGGGTCTAACCTTAAATTTGAGAAGACACAGTTTACTCAGACTTACAATCAACCAAAGTTTTTACTTAGTGACACTCTGCTGAGTTCTGAATCTAAGCAGAAAAAGGATTGAATTTCTGGAGGGCTGGAGTTAGTGCTCTGTGTTACTGTCGTGAACAAACCAAAGTCAACATAAAGGAAACTTCTTCCATTCTCTCACCGGGGACTGAAAATTGGATTCAGACTTTAGGTCCTGCTTTAGCACAAAGTATAATAACATTTTCATTTTAGAAACAGCTCTTCAGTTTTTTCTAAATTATCCCCTGCCTAGTGGACCAAATCTGCTACTAGCAAAAATATGCTTTAATATATTCCAGAAAAAATGGCATGAGAGGGTACAAATGACATTGTACAAAATCAAGCTGTAACTCCTGCACACACTAAACTTAAAAATTGCCTCTTCGTATTTATACGAGCACTGAGAAATAGTTTGATTAAAACGAATCCTAAGAGTGTACAGTACTAGCTACTTTGACATGAGTTTCTCTATTCTTTATTAATAAAATGCAGATGCTGTAGGACAGATGTAGTTCAATTGGCCATGTGTGCCTGACCAAAAATAAACACCCATAAACAGAACTCATTCTTTTGGACTAAAAGTAGCTTTAGGTAATGTGTTAACTGGTGCAAGTGTAATATAAGAAGGAGAAATAAGTTATGGATGGTTGAGAAACTAAATGAGATGGAAAAGAAAATCTAAAATCTATAAAAAGTTTGATATTGAAATTATTAGGGTTTAAGCATGCTTTATGATTTATTGTAAGATCTCACTTGTTAAATATAGAATATATAAATATATGTAGGTCAAGCTATTACACACACTTAAAGATGGATAACCAGCTTTATTTATTTATTTATTTATTTATTTAACAATTCCCCAGAATATTAAAAACACTGAAAAGTATTAACCCTTTGTTCAAACAAAAAGGAAAATGCACCTTTGCCATCAGTTGTTTTGTAATTTGATTTACCAATATGCACACAATTCATTTGTTTGTACTTTTAATTTCAAAGACATTTTGATTTTGCACTTTTGCATTTTTCATTTTTCAAAGGCATGACTCTAAACATGCAAGTAAAGATCCGATCAGCTCTATGGGGAGTTTAACTCTGTATTAACAATCAAACTCTTTGTGAATAATCTTGATAACTCAAAATTCTGCAAATGCCACTCATTCCTATATTTGCTGGCTTGCTTATAATTTTTCATTTCTATTTATTGAAAAAGCAATTCTGTTTGCTGGTACTATAATAAAAATAATGTGTAATGTAAGAATATAGTGCATACTGTGTTATTTGAAACGATTATCTTACAGCTTGGTAAGACAAAGTGAGTTAAGAAAGGAGAAATTATATTCTCAGTAGGATGACCTCACTTTCTCCAGTTTCTATCTTTCCATATTTAAAAAAGCAAAAGTAAAGGAAAATAAACAACAATGTATTTTTATTGAAAGATAATACTAATAACAATTTAAGATAATTTTAATTGCCATTATTGAAATAACAATTAAAGAAATTCAGAAATTTCTTGAGAGGCGGCATGGTGGTGTAGTGGTTAGCACTATCACCTTGCACCTCCAGGGTCCGGGCTCGATTCCCAGCTAGGCTCGATTCCCGTTTCTGTGTGTTTGCATGTTCTCCCCGTGCTTGGTGGGTTTCCTCTGGGTACTCCGGTTTCCTCCCACAGTCCAAAGATATGCAGGTTAGGCTAATTGGTGTTCCAAGTTGCCCGTAGTGTGTGAATGGGTGTGTGAGTGTGTGCATGTGTGTACCCTGCAATGGACTGGCACCCACCCGGTCCAGGGTGTCCCCTGCCTCGTGCCCTAAACCTCCTGGGATAGGCTCCAGGTCCCCGCGACCCTGAATACAGGATAAAGCGGTATAGAAGGTGAGTGAGAGTGAGTGAAATTTCTTCAAGCATATTTATTTAAGCAGATTTATGTCAAGATTAGTCTTAAAGCCATAATTACTCTATGTTTGTAACAACAATATAACACTCTCTGATAAATTGTTTGGATTGCCCTCTGTCTTATGCACTCCCAAATGTGAAGAATGTCATGCATTTAAAAACCTGTTAGTTTTTACTGGATTTAGTTAGTAAACATTTCTTTCAGCTCTTAGAATTGCTCTCTTTTGGTACCCTGTTTTTCCTCTGTTAGCATTTACAAGGCCTCCCCCTTCAGAAAGTCTTATTGTATGAACAAATGTTTTTAAACCTCAGCGTGCACTGACTGAATGACTCTCTCTTGTCTTCTCTTTCCCTTATGTGTCTTCTTTCTGCATATATTATGGAGGCAGGAAACCCAAACTCCGGGGATGTTCTACAATGTGTTCAATCAACTCTCGGAGCCTCCTACACATGTCGCATCCTCCCCATAATCTCAGAAACCGAAACCGTACATACACACAAAGCCATAGGGAATATATTGTCACTCCAGGCCTGTTATAGTGCGTTTTAAAGGATGACATGCTCTCAGAGCAGGAACATAGTTCATGTTTGTCCCTGGTACTCATTTGAGGACTAACATTCTTGCTACACTACATCACTACTCAGGCACAGCTGCTGCTGGAGGGTAGATGAGGTTATTATTACTGAGAGGTCATATAAAAGGAACAAGGTAGGTTTTTAGTTGAGGAGATGTAGTGGAATCACAGACTACAATCTCCATATAAACAGAACACAGTCCATCATTCCATGACTGAAAGACAGTTCATCATTGTGGGATGATGAAACAATGGACAAAAACAGTACAAACAAACAGACATTGCAAAGATAAATTAAAACCAAATGCAGAGCTTGTGTTGTTTTTGAGCCCATGGATATTTGGACGGAGGAGAAGAAACAAGCGATGTGATTACATGTACAAGTGTTGTGTTAAAAA
Organism: Clarias laeviceps; assembly: GCA_030014305.1. Taxonomy (NCBI): domain Eukaryota; kingdom Metazoa; phylum Chordata; class Actinopteri; order Siluriformes; family Clariidae; genus Clarias; species Clarias laeviceps. The sequence goes on from JAQMYJ010000007.1 coordinate 12,954,302, forward strand.
ATGAAGGTTGACAAATCAGAAAATTTATCCAGATCCTATGTCCACTCAGGCGAAATAGAATTTTTTCCTTGTTACAATGTGAATAGAAAAAACATCAAACTGCAACTGAAATTTTGCACCTTTTGGCCACATTCATTTGTGATCCTGGACCCTTAAGAAATAGAATTCATGCAATTTTCCATCAATCCAGTTAGACATTTATCATTGTTTTGTGCTGATGTGGATTTATGTTTGGTGAAATGGTGATGCAGCAAGATTTCATTTTATAGATAGATAGATAGATAGATAGATAGATAGATAGATAGATAGATAGATGGATGGATGGATGGATGGATAGATATACTTTATTGATCCCATGAGGGAAATTATTGTGTTACAGCAGCAGCAGGTTACACAAACAGCAATGAGGGAAAAACAAATAAACAAACAAACAAAAAACTGACAATTCAAAGTAAGAAAAAGAAACACTGCATATTAATGTCAAATGTCACTTCACATTAGTCTTGCCTTGTCTTTTTTGTTTACTGTTATGTAACTGAGCACTGCTGTATTCTTTTGTTTTCAAGTATATGCAACTTCTGCAAGTTCTGTAGGTACAGGGGGGTAACCTATTACAAAAAATGTTGGCAAATTGCAGTGGTATGAGAAGAATAAAACATAACTGCCCATGTTCTTATAGGAAAATAATAATCTTTAGGCTTTTACCAGTAACTCAGTTCAGTTCAGGACATTTCGCACATTGCCATCATAACAACACTCTCTGAAGGGTTTTATCCTTTTTATGCTTCTGGCCATATTTATTGCAAAACAACAGCACCAAGGAGATGGGTTGGTAAACACAGAAAGAAAACAGTTCTCTTCACCCCTGATGTCTTAAAATTGCTTTTAGAAAATGTTGTTCCTATTACAAATCTCTGTGCTTTGAATAATATATTAAAAAAAAAACAAATCTGTTTGGCCTCTTAATACTGTCTACAAATATGTAAAAGTGGATTCGCGGGGAAAGGCAGAATTCAGAATTTGTTTTATGCACAAACAAAAACAGAAATTTTGCTTTAACTTATTTGCAGAATGTAGGTTGCTGTCAATGTTTAGGTGACAGACAAGAGCTGACTAGTGATAAACCTAAAATTGATGCAGAATGAATGAACAAAAGTCCTTCTGTCACTTCCACAATAAAAAACCCTGCTTTTTGTAATGTTACTGAAGCCAAAGAGGCTTACAGTTATGTATATGTGATGGAAGAACAGTTTCCCAAAAACTAACCTCATTCTGTTCTGTAATGTTTTGAAGGAAATGACTAAACGTTGGGCAATTAAGCACAGCCTCATCAAAGTAAGATTTATAGTAAAGTCAGTGGTGGCTCTTTCTACCCACTGACCACAAAGTGCACCATTTTGACCATAGCTGCATCTTACAGCCTCAGTGATTCTGTCTAATGAGCTTATACTGACCCCACTTACATCTTCTAAAAACACCACATCGCTCACATATTATTTCCCTTAGAGCCGAGGAATTTTTCTTCCTTTTTTTTTGTCAGGAAAGTCCTTATTGAGTGTGTTTCTTTTCCTTTCCAGCCAGGACTTTCTCCAAACTGAGTTTTGCTCCACCCACACTACATAGACTGCAGCACAAATCCAATGCATAAACACATCCAAACCTCCATTATCATACAGCTCATACACTGTACTAGATGTGTGATCCCTCGTTTCTCTAAACAAGATGGCTTGTTTATCATAGTCAATGATGAGGCATAGTGGGGGAAAACATATACATGAACTGAAACCAAGCGCATACAAGAGCCTTAATGCATTTTATACTTCATCTAGCCTACACTCTAAACACACTTTAAATTCCAAGTGCACTTTTTTCTGTACATACAAAGGTTTCGCAGGTTTCATGTGTCCCAAGGATTACTTTCTGGATGTATTTGTGCCACACACCCAATGTTCTAGGGTGGGGTCTGGATCCATCACAACCATTACCAGAATAAAGCTCTTTATTGAGATGAATGTATCACAAATCACATTTTTTAAATAAACCGAAGCCGTCCTGTTTTATCTGCATGACCTATTGGTAAAAAAAACTGATGAAGCTTTTACAAAATGCTGCAGAAGTTTTTTTTTATGCTACACAGAGATTCATGTGGAGTCTAGGAAAAATCTGGCATGTGTGATGCCAGAAAAAATATTTAAAAAATAAGACATGGTCTGATTTTGTACAAAGACTAAACTAAAAAAACATCCAACTCCTCATGAGTCTATGTATGACTCAAGTGAGAAAGTTAGCTCTAATACACAGAGTTTCTGTTGTGATGTGTTCTGTCAGCGAGGTACTTTGTCTCAGGAAATGAAAGACGTTTTGCTTGGGGTGCTGCAGTCCCAAAGTGGTCCAAATCAGGTTTGCCACTGATTTTTATTCAGGAATTTTTTCCACTCCAACTCAAGACATGAGACAGAATAGGAAGTCATGTGACACTGGAACCATATGGTGACCAAACTACATTCTCATCTGGTTGCTGCAGGATGTGTTGTCTACATTACATTGCATGCAGGAACTTTAAAAATCTGTTTTTCTACTTTTCGGGGATTTGAAGTATGTGAAGCAAAAATGAAAACAGTCAGTCATAACAGTAAATACATATAAACCATATGCACACAAAACTGCGAGTGCTTTAATGAATATTCTAGATAGTTTGGACAAACAGAACTTCTGTATGTCTACTTTACACAGACAAAACTGGGTTTAAATTAAAATACACAGAAACAGGTATCTGATTCTACCTCATGCTGTGTAAAGCACTGGAAGGAATTTCAGTCCAATTTAACTTATTTTAAAAAGTTAGGAAATATAGCGGGAAAGGAAGCCATCTTACCAGGCTTTGCAGAAAATGTGGTTCTGTTTAGGACAAAGAGAGGGCGGTGAACAGCAATGGCCTTGGGGGAGGGGGGGGGGGTTGAGCCAGAAACGTTCTTCCTATCCTGTATTCTGGAACAGATGCTGCATGACCCATGGGGGTTGCAAAACAAACTGAAAATCAGTCCTGTATCTCCATTGCACCATGTGGATAGAGTCCATAACATTCTTACAGTACTTCTTACAAGACGACTTTTGAATCTTGCCCAAAAGTGTATGATTAAATCACCAGCATTGGTCTTTTTTGTGGCAAAAATGGAATAATAGTGGTAAAAATGTTGTTATATTATACTGGCAGAAATACCAAGTCTATAATGATTTAGCATATTTACTATTTAGTATTTAGTCCTATGTAAGATCTCAAGTACTTTTTATCTGAGATACATTTCTGACTTAAACAGGACAGTTGAAAATAAACCCAGTGGTATACTGCCATTGTATATTTTTTTTGTTGAGCATTCTGAGATGCTTTTCTACTCACCACATTTGTAAAAAGTGGTTATTTGAGTCCTACTGGCCTTCCTGACAACTCAAAACAGTCTGGCAATTCTCCTTTGACCTCACCACCCATCGAACACCCACAAATTGGATACAACACGGCTCAGACAGTAATTCCTGGCAAATCTATATCACATTAATTCACAAATACTTGTGTGGCAGATGCTCCATAGAATCTAAACTTAAGTTCTAAAACTGGTTGAATATTTGTTGCTATTTAAAATGTTTAAACTTTCACATGATACAGTTTTCTGTTAAGAAAATATTTATGTAGGGAGTATCTGGTATCAGCACATACCAGTACCTATCACAGTAAAGTTGTACGTTTTTTAATTGAAGAATGTATAAGGAGAACTTGATAGAACTAGGAGACCTTGATAGAGAGTGTTTTTATTGGTTTCTTAGTTACAAGCTGCATTATTATTTTATTATTAGAAAATGAGAGAATGTCTGTTTCTAGCTATGATAATTTGAGAACACAGACAGAAACTTTGTTGAGAACAACTTGGGGGAAGATTTTTCAGTGCTGTCCCAACCTGTTGTCACATGTCATCAATGTGCTCTCAGTCTATGACGGTGTGTTCAGCTGCTCGGCCACCCAGCTGACAGAGACAGTGAGACGAGTCGTCAATTCCTGACTATGGCGTTACAGAGGAAGTTAGTGAAATGTGAGCAATTAAGCTGGTCTGGTATCGTTACTGATGAATGTCATATACTGCTCAATGTATAGGCTCTGTGATTTCTGGGACTTCAAATTGTGAAAATGTTTAATAAACACACAATCATAGATTGATGTGACACCTAGACTGACAGTCATTCCCACACAATTTTGATTTTCTATTATTTTTGAGGATGTTACATATGCATAAAAGTATGCATATAATTAACAATATACTTACAGAAATCTAACCCTATCCTTACCATTTAAAGTAAAAAAAGCCATTTTACTTGTTCCTATCCTTACACTACTTTTGCTCCCCACTAGATAAACATACATAATAAGAGATATATAATTCATACACTTATATATAAAATTCCATAATTCACAATATTCATTAGCATAACTTCAATACCCAGCTATTTTCAGTTTGAATAGAACAAATTATTTAATATATATTGATAGATTTATGCGTATTGTTTCATTTACTCCCACTCAGAACAAAATATTTTGTAGCCTCATTCTGCTGTTTGCATTGGTCTTGATTATCTCATGGCTGTAAAGGTATGCAGCCCCCCCCCCGCCCCCCAATACCCGACACTGTCTGTTATAAACCACGCCCCTTTATCTACCCTTACATGAAGCTCCACCCCTTTCCCTTTCTGCGCTAATTCACTAAACTTTTTCTTTCCATACGAGCCAGCGCTGCAGCTTTTCCTCATTCAGTCTCCGCTGCGTGTCCCGTTACAAAAAAACGGATTCCTGGCTGGACAGTCTCAACGCACTCCGACAGTAATAAGGTAATAAGGTAATTCTTTTAACGATGATATTAGCAAAAAAGTTGTGTGTGTGCGTGGACATTGCATTTGAGACTGTAGTGAATAGGAGCGTTAGTAGAGTGGAAAAAAGTTACAGCGACCAATGAATTAATTCAGGAATTCCTTGGATGTCAGGTTTATTCATTCTCTCGCATTGCATTTTTTTAAATAACTATATTTTTCTTGTGCTATTCTCTGATTATCTAAGGATCTCGATCATGGTAAAAGATTGATGGTTAATTACTAATAAATAAAATTATCATAATAAAGTTATTCGGTTCGGTAATGTTTGCAGATATATTTTTTATTATATAAATAGAGATATGTGTATTTAGCGATTGTATAGAAAGAAAAAAAAACGTTTAACGTCGCTCATCTGAGATTTTCCTTGCAAGCGCTCAAAACTTTTTTTTTTTGGGGAGGGGGTTCATCACCAAGGCAACCATCGCTGCTCGCGCGCCTTAATATTTATCGCGATAATTAAACATTGTCGCGCGCGCGCACTGGACACCGGAAATATTTATGAACGAACTCATAATTGTCAAATTAGCGTTTATTGGAGAAGGTGTGGGGGCTGTGTTTTTTGTTGTTGTCTAAAACAAACTATCTGCTCGGCATGATTTGGCTCAATTTTAGACGTTACGTTTAGATTTTACGTTGTAGTGCGAGTGCCTACGTCGCAACTAAATTTATGAAAACTCCACGCTGTATAATGAAGTCTGAATGAAGAGGTTGCTAGAGAGGGAGGGGTTGTAGACCAGGGGGCTAGTATAGCTTAATGTACAGCCATCCTTTTAAGTTTTAAAGAGATATATTATTTGCTTTCTTGCTGAAAAGAAAACACCCAGTCCCTATACACAGTTGTTTTCCTTTTGGAGTTAAAACCCATTTCTACCACTTATAAATCTTCTGAGACCCGTTATTTAATCTGCACTTTTACTTTAATGAGAGGACTGAGCAGTTGGCCAGTTTTCAAAACTATACTGTGGTCTATGTGGACTTGTAAAACTGCACATGCTGAGATCTAATTCAGCATTGCTTTGCCCATCAATCTCTGATTGAGTGGGCATAATAGGATAGGATTGGTATAAAGATCAGCTATGGGTTTCTTAATTTTAAAGAGGGACTCATTTGTTCCACCCATACCGCATTTATATAGACATAAAGGGTGTGATTTGTTGGAGCATTTTTTCGTAAGTCATTTGTGCTTATTTGAATTGATCCCATTTGACTTACTTTTGAAAGCTGATATCTGATTCAGTTACACAATCTAATTTAAATCAAATTTTGTCTCCAAAATTCAATGAGATTATTTTAACATTTGTGTTTGGCAATGTATTTTTTGTCTCCCTGGTGAACTGACTTCATTTTAGAGTGATGTCATCAATAATCTATTACAATGTACAGTCTAAAGTGTATGACTAAATTTAAGCCCAGCAGTTCTAAGCAGATCATTTGTTGTTAGTTTCAGACACTGACCCAAGTAAGGGTTCATTCATAAATTCTTATAGTTTGACGTTCCATTGTGGGTGTGTGATCCTATTTATTATTGAGATAAAAGTGAAGATGTGTGAGCCATGAGGCTGTTATTGGTCACAAACCAAAAAAAAGTTCATCTCAAAGGAAAAATCTAAGATGAGCAATGAAAAACTTTTGCAGATGATTAATAGACGCTTTATTGTCAAATTAAAGAGGATGTGGATATTGGAGGACTAAGCTTCCAGCAGTCCTGACATCTCTCAGGCAGCACACCTGTGTCCAGAATAAACACATACCGACTCACTTAGTCCAGAGTATGTGTCGCGTTTTATCAGAGCTATATATGGAGAACAATATATTCTTCAAGTGAGAGTAAACCAGTAAAGGTCACATGATACTGGATATTTAAGATATGGCTGTTTGTGTTACTATACTTCTAGCGTTTTTTTCTAGTACTAATGTAGATTTAAGTATGCTATGAAATACACACCAAAAAAAACACAATCAAGTACAATTTGTGGTCAAGACGATTAATAATTTGTACCTATTTACTCCCACCTCCTCTGAACTCACAGCTCTCACCCTGGAGAGGAAGTGGACAGACAAGTGGAGCTCGGAGGTGTCCAGGCAATCATAGTGAGTGTTAAGAGTGAGGACTCAGGGAGCAGCACGGCACGGGCTGATGGGGGCTTGGACTGCGGCCAAGGTGGTGCTGGGATGGGCTGCCGTGTGTTGGGCGTCTCTCCAGATGGTGCAGGCTCAGGGAGATGGAGGCCTGCAGGCGAGCCTCTTTAATGGGAAGCCAGAGGGGGAGGTTCAGCAGAGGGTGCGCCGGAGAGGACAGGATACCCTCAGGGGGTAAGAGGCTTGTTTTCTACCACTTTCCCCCCAATCTGGTGCTGGAGCTGTTTCAGAGCACCACCAGCAATAGCAATCTAACTGCTACGTAGTATGCTGCAGTTGTCAGTAAGAAGGCTGTTTCCTCCTTGGACCATTGCTTCATGGTTGTAATATTTAATTTCACATAATTTCCACTGATAATCCTGAAACCCACCCAGTTTTTCCATGACATCATGACCCATTTCTTGGATCTAGATCTGCAGCATTTTAGTAATGGAACTGCAAAAAAGTTGCAACGCCTACTTTTTGTTAAACGCCTAGAACTGTTTAAATTTAGACACAATTTGGGAGCCAGCATTTGCACCTTGTCAGTGAAAAAAAGTTTTTGCTAATACACAGTGTAAGTCAGTAGACAGAATCTCATTTAAAGGCTTACTGTTAACGTGGTTAAGGTTGGGAGAGCACTGTTGATAAGCATCAGGCTAACAGACACTGAGCATAAACTAGCTAAGTAGCTAACAACCATTGGAATATTATCTTAGGTAATGACAAAAGACACTAAACATGAGTTAAACTTGTAAGGAATATCAGCAATTTTCATTTACGTGTTGCTAAATTTCTGAGAAAATATTCTGCATATTTAATGTGACACTTTTATTATACTTATTACTTTTTTGTCACACTTGTCTGCCATGTGAGACTATAACATTGAGAAAAGTTGCAAGAACATTGTTGCTAGGTAACTGGAAACATGGATTGTAATTATAAACTAAATAATATTAACAAACAATGGAAACAGTTTATCAAGCACAATCATTACCATAAAGTCTTTTATACTGACAATTGAGAGGCATAATGACAGTAGAAATTAGATTTACCTCAAATACAGTATATTGGACAATATCGAATAGTAGCACTGTTGCTAGACAACTGGGAAATATGGACACTATGTATAAGCTCACATGAAGGTAACAATTTATCTAACCCGACTAGTCAAACAGTGAAATTAAGACATAACAGTTATAAACATCAATGTTTACCTCAGATGTATTAGCAAGTTTGTGAAAAAAAGATATTGTTTATTTGTGCTTAGCTTTGAATGCTACCTGAATGGCAATGTTGGAAAACATCACTCAGGTGTGAAAACACATTTGACCCTGAAAGGCTGCAAAAATAAATAAAAAAGAGTAACTAAAAAATAGTGAACACACAACTTCCCATTTAAACATAGAGTATGTAGGACCTTTGATATAGGAATATGCATGTTACTATTGCCTTACCAATGCTGATTAATTATTAGTAATACTAGTAAACCTGTGACATGATCATGGGCACCCAATGCCCACCCATGCTCACGGCACCAAGAGCTAGCACGTCCAGTCCAATTCCACTTGAAAGTCAATGCAGCACAGATGCCTTTTTTTTTTAAATCAAAATGAACTTTCCCAAAACGTATCCCACACCACTCCACTTCTCCGACAAAGCTAAACGCGGTCCAGCACCCACTTACCTCTCAGCTTTAATCACGCCCCCACTGGACCACGTTCCCTCCAATCCTCCAGCACTGCTCGGCTATTCCCACCATCTCTCAGAGATTGAGGAAGACATGCACCTAGACTGTTTTCTGTTCTGGCACCTAGGTGTTGAAATGAACGTCCTCTAGATGTCCGTACAGCTGAGTCACTGTCAATCTTTAAAAAACAACTGAAGACCTTTCTTTTTTTTAATAATTGGGTTAAATATTACTCTCTTAATACAAATGTGACGAGTAGGATTATTCCACAGCAGCTTATTTCAAAAGCTATGGCAAAAACATTGTCACTTAACAGGAAGCTTTAAATGTTGAAGGTAGCTTTCCAGGCATTTTTGCAGTGTGCTTCTCAGAGTTTTTGGATTAGACATGTGTGTCCACAGAACTGGGTAGATTTCAGTATATTTTTATAATTTTTTCAACAACAACGAACGTTTTGTTCTCTGTGGTTTTGAATGTCAGGATCAGTTATTCCAATCAGCGTCTCATCTGTCCCTGCTTACTTACTCCCCCACAAACTGTGACAGGAAATGAGGTATCCCCATCACTTGAGACTGTTACAAAGGACATTTGTTTTCAGACTGCAGGTGAGAACGAAGCAGAAAGCCCTGGTAACAGAAATACGTCACCATTACATTGAATCATCTATAATTACATTAAGCAGAACCTTGCCATGCCCACAAAGAACTGATTTTTCAAAAATGTCTGTGAGTCAGTTATTCAGACCTAAATAAATAGTTTTGGCTTAAGTGTCTACATTCTTTTTGCTCTGTTTCTCTTTCTGTACAAGAAATCATGACAGAATTTAATAACAACATGTGTAGTGGAACCTTTTTTGTCTCTGCACGCAAAAGCCTGGACAGCATAGGCCCACCAGATGGTTAGATCTATTGGCCAGTTTTCCCACCATTACTTTTTATGAATAATCTATTCACTAGGGCAGAATCTTATTGTGAAGCACACATTTTTTGCTGCATAATTTGGAAAACACAAACATGTTCAAATGATGAACTCAGCGAGACTCTCAACTTGCAAAACCTCTTGATTCCTGTTTTTTATCTCTACAATTCCCTTGGCGCTGACTAAATGAATGATGTTTTTCAGACAGTGGGTATCCCTCATCAACATTGAGCAACCCCGTCTGCATAACAAGTAGCTAGTTGGATGTTAAAATGTCTCATTCTTAGACATTTGTTACATTATAAAATGGTTTGTAGCTAACATCTTTAGATATTATTATATGATATTTTTGTCACATTGCCCATCAAAAAATACCATTTTGTTTGTTTTGGCTAACTAGAAGTCCTTAGCCAGATTAACAAGAGGTCTAAATTGCAAAATTGTCTCCAAACTCAATTTGCTTTCTTTTTATGAAAGGAACAGGAAATTATGATATTTGATAAAAAATTATTTTGGAAGGAATGTAACGATGAAAATTAGATGGTGGCATATACTGAGAGTTAAATTTGTGTCCTGGTCTTCATGCCTGTTTCAGATTGTTTGAGCAGGCCTGTCGAATGTAGAGTCTGATTTATTGGCTCTCTTACCAGAGCGATTCATAAGAATTTGTGGCAGGCTGCACTGGACCCAGAGCCCTCAGAAGAAAAGCAGACTGTTGGCTAGTAGACCAGTGATGCCCACAGGGGAGATGTTTTTGAATGTTTGCTGGCTTTGAGATGGTTTCTCAAAGCAGAGAATCATATTCCGCTACTCAGACAGCAGCCAAGGGGCTGTCGGTTTTTGTTCACTAGTCAGAAAAGCATTCAAACTCCTCATGTGCAATGAATTCCATGATGAAGAACAAATGTTGTATAAACAATAGAGTGCATTTATATAAATGTGAATTGTATAAGTATATTGGATTGGGAAAGGAAAGCGTTAATGTAAAAAAACTGTTATAATCTGATAACATATTCAAAGTGGTTATTATCTAACCTTTATACCAAAAAAAAAAAAAAGTAAGTCGCTCTGGATAAGAGCATCTGCCAAATGCCTAAATGTAAATGTACCTGAAAACAAAACCATTTTTAAAAATTAATTTAAAAAAAATTTATGCTCAATAACAAACATGGAGTAAAAATTAACTGTGTGATCAACAGCCAAAATCTTGAGTAGCAAGGCAGACTCAATAACAGAAATCAAAAGCAGAGTAAAAAATGAATAGGAATAATATGTTTAAATTGTATCGAGGTGTGTGTGATTAGTAATCTGGTGGACTTGAGTGTGTGCTGGGGGATGGAGTTCTCAGCAACCACATTTGTAGGTCGTGCTGGATTCTAGGAGTTGTAGTTAGGTGTCGATTCTGGCCCAAACGTGACTGAGACACTTCCTCCTCCCTTGTAGCTGGTGGAGTAATGGAGAGTTTGTCCTAGGTGGTAGCCCCCACAAACCAAAACTTGGGCAGGATGAATTAATTAGAGAGCTCCTTGCTTGCTACAGGGTAGAGACTACACAAGGACTTGACTTTAACATTCTCTTGACCATGGAGATAAGAATTTATAAAAATTAAACTGGGCAAAGAGGAGCGCCCATTGGGCTTGGTGTGTGTTGATGGTGTTTATGTATTCGAGATTTTTGTGGTTTGTTTAGGTCCCAAAAGGGTGAAGCACTTCTTTGAGCCAGTGCCTCCACTCTTCCAGAGCCAGTTTAACTGCCAGAAACTCCTGATTCCCCACATCATAGTTGTGCACAGATGGAGTCATTTTTCGTGAGTAGAAAGCCACAGAATGAAATTTAATTTTTTCCCAGAATCTTTGAGGCATCAGCTTTCACAATGAAAAGTTTGGACAGATTTGGGAAGTGTAAGAATGAGAGCTGAATTAATTACTTGCCTGACCTTTTCAAAAGCTTGTGTGGTGACAGGTTCCCTTGGAGGTGTTTGTTTGAACAAAACTCAAGAAGTATGATTAGGCCACTTGGTTATTGCTGACACTTTGTCCTTGTACATCAAAGCCCCTGAGTTCAGATGATGTTCCCCAGAATGCTATTTTCTGAACGCGTAATTTGCATCTCTCTCTTCAAACATAGAGCTGATTGTCTAGGAGGCATGCCAGGAATTGCTTCATGTGTTATACATGCTTGATGAGGTCTGGGAAACATAACAAAATATTGTCAGTGTATGCTGTGATTAATTTTGCTATCTTGACACTAGCATGTAATAACTGTAACATCAAAATACCACTGGTGCTGAAGATATCTCATATGGTATGACCTGGCAAGGGCCAGAGTTGTTAAAGTCTGCCTTTACCAACACTGGCCATTGCCAGGTCATACCATATGAGATATCTTCAGCACCAGTGGTACTGTATGTCCCTAACACAGATATGCACTAAGTTATAGGCATTTCCAAAGTCCAGATTTGTGAACGCCTTGGCCACTTGCAGTTGTTCCAGAGCAACAGGGACAAGTGGTAGTGGATACCACTACTTGTTTGCAGTGACCTAAATGAGGCCTTAGCATAAGTCCACCCTTTTTTCCACAAAAAATAATCTTGATAATCTTGGTAACATTGGTGGATGAACGTGTCCTTGTTTGAGAGCTTCAGCGACATACATCTCCATAGCTTGTGTTCCTTTCTAAAAGAGCAGCTGTCAGAAGATCAGTTGGACAATCTTTCAATCTTGTAGGCCTGGTAGCCTTGGGCTTATTGAAAACACCACAAAGCTATTGCAGAAATTAATTTTCTGGGCTGTCAACTGTTATGGAGGCCATGGTAATAGGTGACAACTATTGAGAATAGTACAATAGAATAGTAATAATGTACATTCTCGTTTCATGAAATCTGCAGGTCATGCAGTTGCATACAAGACAATCTGCGAATGATGGGAAACTTGCTTGTAACTGTGACCAGAAACAAGATGCTTTACATCATATTTTAAACTTCATATTCTTTTTTTTTTTTTTTTTCCCCCCCTGATTTTTCTCCCTAATTTAGTCATCCAATTCCTCCCCGTTACTAGGGGGCTCCCATATTAAGGCTACTACTACCACTACCACTACCAGCTGTGAGGCCGAAGACTATCACATGTTTCCTCCGAACCACGTGACGCCAGCTGACCGCATCTTTTTGAACTGCTCGCTCACGCACCGTTAGGAGCGGCGTAATACACTTGGAGGACAGCGCTATTCGCTCCTTCCGCTTACGTGAGCTCACAGACGCCCCAGATTGGCTGTAGAGTACCTCTCATCCCTCCCCTCTGAGAGAGCTCAGCCAATCAGCTCTCTCTAGACCTCCGGCTGCGAGAGGTTACAGCATCACCTGGGAATCGAACCAGCGATCTCCGGATGATAGGGCGAGCACTTTACCACTGCGCCACTCGGAGGCCCTAAACTTTATATTCTGATTAAGAACCATCAGGAGCGGGTTTGGGGTGAATTTAACCATTTAGAGCCCTTATATACTATATACTATGAGTGGAATTGAGACCATGTGTTTGGGATTAGAAGTCTGGTAACCGTGAGCATGTTTGCTGGGAGATGGAGTCCTTAACGGCCAAATCTGTAAGCTGCGCTGAGTTCTGAGAATTGTAGTTAGGCGTTGATTCCAGTGCACATGTGTCATGCATGTGAATTTATATTGTTTTTTCACTGATATTGTAAGGTATCCCTTAATACATGTGTTTTTTATAAAACTTGTTTTGAACTGCCATATCAGCATTCCTCTTGAAACTTATGTAGTAATTCACCTCAGTTCTGTTTTATTTGTCCAGCATTTTTAACAGTAGATACCTAACAAAGCAGCTATACAGGAATTATACAGGGTTGCCAATAAAGGACTGTTTAAAAAAATCAGCAAACAACTGTGAACATATTTACAGTAAAGTACTGCACTATCTTGCATGGTAGAAAGTAACATATAATCTAGTGAATTTGCTAATTTGACTTATGCTTAAAATGTCTTACAGTAGACGCAATAAACAGCTGAGCATTGTTCAATTGTTCAATTGTTGGGTCTCTGAGCAAGTCCCTTAACCTTTTGCTTTTAAATCATCAGTCAAATGAGCAAATGTACTGAATTGTTTGTGGTGTTTCACATCAGATATGGATATATTACAGAGCTTTACTGAATATCCTGTTAATTTTCCATTTTAAAGTTTTAACAGTACTTTGTTGGCAAATCCATTTTCAGTAAATTGATTTCCTATTAATAGTAAATTTTTTGCAATGTAGATTTATAGTTAGCTTTCGTATAATTCGATTATTTTATTTCCTGAGGTCATAAAAATTTTATCTTTTATAGTATGCAGATGAGTCTGTTCACTGAAAAAAGAATAAGTGTCAGATGCCAGAACTTGCATACTCCTCTATGTTTGTTCATGCAGGGAAAAGTCTTGTCTAGACATCTTGGTTATTATAGGTCATCCAGGACAGGGGCTTTGAAAAGACAATTTAGGACCTGCAAAAACCATGGACAGATTTACAGCGTATGCTAGTAGCAGTGTGGAGGTTACACTTAGAGCAAATGCCAGTGACTTGCCCTTTGACCTGTTGAGGTCAACTCCTGAGTCAATATTGTCCTGAATTTGCCATCATGTCTGTTAAGAATGTTTTTCCATGAGCCTGGATGGTTCTTTATAGGTTTGAAAACTTAGCTGGGGGCCACTGAAGAATTTCCTGCTTTGGAGGGTCCAAGCTGACATGTTCTTTTTTAAGACCTTTTGCCCTGCTCCAAGATCATTTTGTTAGGATCCTGCTTCATTTATCTTAAGATATTTGCCCTATGATAGGGTAAAATGTACGCCTGTGTGAGTCTTTTAAAAATGTCAAAATCCTAAAGCTGCTTTTACATGGAATTTGCCAAAAATCAATCTCTATCAGTTGGCTTCTGTGAGAACGCGTTGACAGACAACAGGCTCCTTCCTTTGCATGGTAGTTTTTCAAAATTATTCTCACCGTACTGCAGTAATTTTATTGTGTTTCTATATAATGTTTTGTAATAATACGCATAAAATGCGTATATTCCTATGCACATTTTATGCTTGGTATGATCATAAAAACCTGGACAGAAAATGCCTTTAGAAAAGATTTAAAGGTCACAAAAATGTGTGTATATATATATATATATATATATATATATATATATATACAGTACATATATAAGTATGTGTGTGTGTGTGATTGATTGTGTGCCCTGAGACGGGCTTGGTACCCTGTTTAGCGTGAGCCAGGGCCCCAGGGATAGATTCCAGGCCTCCCACAGTTCTGTTCATGATATGCAGTATACAGAATGAGTGAGTAAAAAGAAAATATTGTAGGGTTTTTTGAATGGTTAATTGCTCTGGTTTTGTAAACAGATTTTAATAGGAACCGTGTCTAAATAAAAAGGAACCCAGTGAGATAACACTTTAGACCATTTATGGTGTTCCTTTTTTCCTTATTAGCTAATGTACAGAGCCAGTCACTTCCCATGAAAATCAGATTGCATTAGGACCCTACCATAATCGTCTGGTGAGGAAAATTGTGAAGTCTTATGCAACCACTGCTCAAGCGTGATGAGAGAAACAAATCCAGGAAGTGTAACGGCTTATACTCGAAGACCTGTCAACCATGTTTGAGGAATTTATTGAAGGCCAATGCCGAGAGACATCTATGAGGGATCCATTTGGCGGGTTTCTTTTATTCTCTATGCGTAATTTGTAGCTCATTTGTCATGTCGTACGAGTGAGCGTGTTAGAAATGTGACCCTCTGTTTTTTCTTTTTTACCCAATAGCTGGTGCTCCATCATTGTCTGGCCTGATATCGGTGGCTGTGTTTTCCTCGACCCCTCCCATGTACTTAACTTAAAGTTGTTTTCTTTTCCTCCTGCTGATTCTTAGCTCTTTCCCACCATTTCTTTTTCCTGACTTTAACCTTTAGATTTTTTTCCCCTCCTTCATCCTTTCACCTACTCACAACTATTCTCAAACTTACACACTTTATTGCTTTGTTTGCTGATTATCAACTGTCTTTCTGCTTTCTGATTTTTTCACTGTCCTCCCTCTTTTGTACCTTCCTGTTGTCCCAATTTTAATGTTGATTATTACTAGAATCCATTGTTTGTGTGTGTGTGAGTGTGTGTGTGTGTGTGAACAGACGGATTTATCTCCTTGCTTGTTTGTAGCCAGCAGCCCTAACCAGGCGCTGATAGAAATAAAGCAGTTTTAGCAGACAGAGCTTGGATTTCCCTGGGGACCTCAAACTATTATTTTTTTTTTTCATCAAAGATGTAAGAAATAAAGTGTGTAAAATTACAGAAATTTTGCCACATATGAATGTGATTTTGTCCAAGCTGTCACGCAGCAACAGGAGTTTATCAAAGCTCGGAAACAGAATCATTTCACTTCAGATAATTTTTGTTCTTGGTACTAAACAGACCCCATTTTAAGAATGATGCAAGCATTGTTCGCTCTGAAAAATGGGATAATTAGGGGAGCATTAAACACAGATATAACATTAATCTCATGTGGTCAGACTTCTTCATATTGAGCTCTTTAAGTGGAGCTGGAACAAAAACAGCTTAGAGTTAATGGGAGAACTGCACCATTCTCCCATGATCCACTTGCAAACCTTCATGTTAACTTATAAGTATGTATTTTTCAGAGATTTTCATGTATGATTACAAACTTAATGGATCTGGTATAAATGTGCAAGTGACGTTTCTTTCAAAGATGAAAAGGGTTTAAATTTTGGTATATACATTAGATTTTCTACTGTCTTATTGTAGATCATTTTGAACTTTTGTGATGAAGAAGTGAGACTTAGGCTGACTTTGTTCTAGCCCAGTCTGTAGAATCGTTTACTGACACTTGTGTTCATGTAGTTTAAAAAAAACAAAAAATTATTTTTACATGAACATCAATATGAAGCAAAGTCCACTGAAACCACACAATGACACTTTCCATATACTGTGAACTTCATATATGTTTCATAGAAAAGTGACGCTAAACAGAAAGTCCTCTAAAATATTTCATTAAATCAGTTTCCCTGTTAGTTTTGTCAACATGTAGTCTCTTATATTTTATTGTTACAAGGCTGATGTGTTTCATGTCCCTTACTTTTAACCTATTGAATCTGTTACAATTCATACACAACTTTATACCTAGATACATTTGTTATTTGTTCAATACTTTTTTG
Organism: Clarias laeviceps; assembly: GCA_030014305.1. Taxonomy (NCBI): domain Eukaryota; kingdom Metazoa; phylum Chordata; class Actinopteri; order Siluriformes; family Clariidae; genus Clarias; species Clarias laeviceps. Next base: position 12,971,155 of record JAQMYJ010000007.1, read on the forward strand.
CCAGTTTGGCAATGTTTACACGTTTGTACAAGTTTATATGTTACAAGTTAAATTCATAATGATTGAATAGAAACTTTAAAACTGAGGTATGTACCAAACCGTGACGTTAGCATACCATTACATCCCTACTAGCTAGTGGTATTGTGAGCCATACTGCAGTGCTGCTAAGAAACCTTTAAGAAACAGAATCTCACAGTTTAGCACTTTTGTTTATTGGACGTGTTTTGTTCTGTTTCAGGCCCAATGTGTGTGGTTCTCGATTCCAACCTTACTGCTGCCCAGGATGGAAAACACTGCCTGGGGGAAACCAGTGTATAGTTCGTGAGTATTACTGTGTGTCATGACTGAGCTAAAGTGGTCCAGGAAGTTTTGTTTTGAGAAGTGATGGGCGATGTGGTAAGGGGTCGATAAGAGGAAATGGAAAGTGGGAAGGTCTATCAGGAAGACTACAGCACAGCAGCTTCTCTGGCTATGCTCTATAACCTACATTTAAAGCTATTTACATAAACCTTTAATTTTATATTTATTTATTTACCTTGAAGTACTGTATATACAGGTAGTAACTAAATTTAAAAGGCAAACTGTGTAGTGAGAGAAAGAAGATTGTTAGTCTGGACCCTCCAGTGGGTCATGGCGTTTAAGGGATTAAATCGAATACAGTAGTAACTAATACTGTATACTGGCATTATTCACTGTTAATTTCTAAAAAAGAAAGAAGTTTTCCAATTTGTACTTGTTAAAATGCTCAGTGCTAATATGGAATACCACAGTCATTAAAATGAGCACAATTTGGCATGAAATGAATGCTCAAACGAATGTATGATCATGGAACAGTGACTTGAGAGCACTTCAGCTCTGGAAGCACTGACACATGCACGCTTCTTCTCCCATAATTAGCACTTACAGTGGAACCTCGGATTGCGAGTAACACAGTTTGCGAGTGTTCCGCAAGACGAGCAAAGATTTTTTATAAATTTTCACTTGAAAAACGAGCAAGTCTTGGTTTACGAGTACTGAGTATCATGTATCACACATGCCTTCTTGTTTTGACGCCAAGCGTCACGTGATCACAAAACGTGATTCTCTCTCTTACGCTGCGGAATTGTGGGAAATCGTCTACCCTGCTGGGTCTTAGTGCTCGTCTCTCACTGGTATAATCAACATCCGTGCACTCGTGTACTGTTTACATCAACACTGTGACCACGTGTATGTGCGTGTAAAACGTTTTATTTTGCGTTTATAAGTGCGTGTGTACAGCGCGTGTGTACTGTTTCTTATAACACACGTGTGTGTGCGCGTGTCAAGCAAAAGAAAGTCTCATTAGAGAGATTAAAGATCCATTTTCTCCCTCTCTGTCGTTATGTTTACGTGCGCGTAATTTGACACAGTGCTGGTTCACACACACTCTCGCCTTTACCCCCAACCCTCCCCAACCCCCTCTTGGCTTCAGACAGACACACACACACACACCATTCTCCACACAGAAACACTGCTCTGTCGCGATTCTTTTCAAAGCTAAAGTGCAGGTTTATTTGTTTGTTTGTTTTACTTTACAGCAGTGATTCCGTTATGCGCTCACGCGAGTGTCATTAGCGATGTTCCTTGCAAATTTTTCAGACAAAAAAATGTTAATGTGTTTGTGAGTGTGTGTGTGTGAAATTCTAATAAAAGGGGAGAAAGGTTTACTGTGTAAGATGAGAAGGGAGAGGCTGATTCCTCCTCTTACTTCACACACACACACACACACACACACACTACACACACAGCGCCTGCGCGCATAAATGGAAACACTTATCTGTCGGGATTTATTTTTACTTTTTTTAAAGGTAAAGTGCAGGTTAATTTGTTTTATTTTTGTATTAATTATTTTTATGTATTTAAAACGAACAAATAATTTGAGTTTCCATTATTTCTTATGGGAAACTTTGCTTTGATTTATGAGTGTTTTGGAATATGAGCCCACTTATTTACGAATTATGAACGAATTATGCTCGTAATCCAAGGTTCCACTGTATTTTTAAAAACTGTGCTTTGTGCACTCAGGTAGATCCCCCCTAGAACTCTTAAACTATTTAAACTCCATCACATTGAACATAGCACAGAGAGTTTATTTCTGGCAGCACATGCCAGCCACTGGTATAATCAATGATGCCCTGATTGATTGGGTTATTCATTTCTACATCAATATCAGTATATATATATATAACAAAAAAAAAAGCTGTCACTCAATCACTGAGATTTGAAAAAAATGGCATCAAGGCATAATATAAAATGATCCATGTATGCAGCGGAGGATGTCTTCTTTGTTGCCTGATTTGATACCATTTATACTGTAAAAAGCTGTAAGTGCATAATGATGTTATAATTTCATAACTGCTTCATAACCCATATTGTTAATTTTTCTTCCCCTTCCACCATTCTTCTATTCTCTCAGCAATTTGTAGGAACTCCTGTGGCGATGGCTTCTGCTCGAGGCCAAACATGTGTACCTGCTCCAGTGGTCACCTTGCTCCCAGCTGTGGAGCCGCAGCTGCTGCAGGTAAGAAAAACCCATGTTTAATTTAAAAAAGAAAGTTTTTAAAAAGCAGGGAAAAGTTACAAAAAACTCTACATGCGTATGAATAAATTTTACAAATATACAAATATGTTTATAAATATGTGGCACACCAGTATTTGTACAGCATGTGTTTGCATACACCTGTACAGCATGTGTTGGCATACATACATACATACATACTTATAGACAAATGAACCCCATTCACCTGTGACATGTTTAATTCAAACTAGTTTTCCAGTGATATGTTCTGTTTCCTGTTTTAAAAGACAAACGTAGCAAAACTGCTGCAGTGGCATTTTCACTCAGACTGCATTTGCAGTAGTATGAAAGGGTTTACTGAAATGCATACATGCACAAGAACACACAATTAAAAAAAAAAGTATGAGGTGAATTTGAAACTCCTCCACGCCCCTTCATTCTCTCAAGTTTATTGCCTGAGTGTTTCCTACAATCACATCAGATTGTTTGGCTCAGCAGGTTTTTTTGCAATCCCTGCAGATATTTCTATTTATTCATGTCTTTATGACCTGGAGAAGACCAAACGTAAGAATGATAATTCCATGATACTAGGGCTGTACTATTAGCTTTCTCTAAACTGAAAGAAAATAATGCTCCTAAAAGTTGCAATTTATATTTCCTGTCTAGTGTATTCATTAGATTATGAAATTCCCCCTAAATTCTGCTTGTATGGATCCATATTGCAATTTAGATTTTTACATGACTAATTGTGCAGCACTATATAATACCTGGTTTTACTCGAAATACCCAAATTAATGTTAAAACAGGTATTATGTAGTGCTGACTAAATGCATTTAACAGTAACAGTAATATTCCAATAACTACAAATGATCAGATTTTGGCAGTACTTCAGTCAGCTTAGTGAGCTCCTAAAGATATTACCATTACAGTGACATTTTAACAATAAAAAGCAATGTTAAGATTATAAGGCTTTGGTTTAAAGAAAAAAAAAAGGAATTAAAAAGTGTGAAATTACAAAGCATGTTACTCTATGAATACCTACAGTAAGCAGAAACCATACTAAAAGCCAATTTACCTCCGCTGCTGGCTAATAACTAGTTTAATCCTTAATAACAAGCACATCCACAACAATATTGTGCCAATCAATATTTTCTGTATAAAACTCATAAATGCTTGATGTATCATGCAGACAATGTATTAGTTAACCGCTAGTAACTTTGACCATTATTTATCTATTGCTCGACAGTAACAGTGTCCAGAACAAACAAACTGACACTTAACTTAAGGCTGTGGTCTCACAGGTTGTAAAATTATACAGTCAGTTGACTCCTCATAGTGAATCAGCCATGTAATTTCTCAGGAATCTTAGAGGGCTGACACATTATGAAACTGCACGCGATTTCTTTTTAAACCTCCAAATACACACTCATCGTCTTTGGCAAGGCTACTGAGATTTGATAGATCAGTAATAACATCGTTCATAAAGCTGAATGACTGAGCCGTCAAGAGAGCGGCCATGTTTATGACTCGACGATGAATCTGTAATTACTCCATGAATATCAAACCACAGTGATGGCCGCTGGCCACTTTTAGCTGTGTTCAAGGAGTCACAGCTGTATTCAGTATAAAAACAATTCTCCTCTTTCTTAGTCTTTACTATAATTTTGAATTAATTGCCTGGTCCATAATCAGTTGTCAAACTGTCCAGTGGTGTGTGAGATGTGTGTGAGACACCAAGAGCTCTTCACAAATTGCTGTAAAACATATGGAGAGAGAGTGAAAGGAAGTAAGAGAGAGAGAGGCCGGTCAGGTTTCATGGGGAGGGAAGACAAAGCTGGAGGCTAGGGGTGAACCAAAAAATTTCAGCCTTGAAAACGGCCAAAAATAACACTGGTGAATTTGTAGGTTTTAAAATGCTATGCAATCAATTAATGCTTTTACATTAAGCATTTTACCTCAAAGGCATAAAAAACAAAGAAAGTGATTACTGTTAATTATAATGTATTAACTATTATTTAATAACAACTACCACTAATCATACATGAACAATTACATTTAACCAGTCTATAAAGCATTAAAAACACACATGCACACATGTAATCCAGCAAAAGCTATGAAGTGTGAGAGGAGAATGTGACTGATCTTCCTCCAGTTCCACTCTCACCATTTTAGATATTTTGTCTCATTTCTTTTGTCTCAGATATCTTCAGCTTTGCATCTGAATTCAATGCATGCAAAACGGAAATAAAATAACCCCCAAAAAAAGTACTTTCCTACTGTACGTTATATGACACATTTTTACAAATTTTGTTTTATAGCATCTCTGCTTGGACAGAACAAACAGACTGGTCTATTCACACACACACACACACACACACACACATATACTTACACAATACTTACACAATATACACAATACTTAGGGAATTTGGATAATTTTTCTCTTATAGAAATACCATATTCCTTTCTGAACAAGCTTTCATATAAACACAAACGTGGGAGTGAGTACACTTAAAAGTATTCTTCTAGGAAGTTCTGGGATTCCACACTCTCAAAGATGGTAGAATCTAGTCCACAATTATTGGCATCAATTTAGAGAAGGGTAAATGAGTTAAAATAAACATTACATACAGTGAGTTAAATTTCAGAACTCAGACAACCAGAGAAGCATCAAACCATTTCTGCAACAAAAAACATTTCCTCAAAAAACATTTGGCAAAATACTATTTTGAATAAATACATATAAGCTACACGGATAGCTTATAGGTATAGGACTCCTATAGTGATAGGACTGTGCATTTGGCAGAATCTAAAAGCATGTATGGACATATTATGTAGAAAGCATAGTGAATAAAGGGTGTCCTTAAAACATTTTCCCTCGCTCTGTTATAAAGATATGTATGTATATGTATGGAAGCCAGATCAGCCATAAATGCTTCATTGCGTTATTATTCTAGTCAAATAACACAAATTATTTATGCAAGGATTAGTAAATTTAGCATCTCAGTTCTCTGTCCTTTCGAATGGATAATAGTCTTGAAAATATCCACTGAGCGGACAAACTTTAAAGACTTACAAAAAGCCTGTTGAGCTCAGGAGATTAGACTGGTATTTCTGCAGCAGCTATACAGGCTAACTGCTGCCTGACCTTCTTTCGGGGTCAGTTAATGAAACACTGCCTATGTTTACATGATGTTTTTTACTATTCCAGTATTATACCATTGTGATCATAGATTCCGAATAAACTGTTTAGATCCTGAATTGGATGTTCAATAGACAGTCTCTGTTTTTTTATGTTGTATATAATCTGTCCAAAGTTACAGACATGCATGGTTTGAGGGTTATTATCAGCATTACCAAAACAACAATTCCCAAGCTCGTTTTTTATTTGCACTGCTTAAAACTGTAAGTTTTAAATGATTACGGTATTAATTTACAAGTGATTAATGAATAAAAAGGAAGAATGAATGCATTTTGTATTGACTCAAAATTTAGAAATAATATTGCTCTTGTTGAAAATAACATACATTTTGTGTGCTAGCTCAGTGGTTAGGACACCGGACTGTTAAATGTCATGAGGTCAAACCCCAAGTTTGAAAAGCTGCAACCGCTGGTCCCTTAAACAAACCCCTAAGCCCTCAACTGACCAGTATATAAAATGGGATAAATCTAGGTCTAACCAGATGAACATGTCTGCCAAATACCATGAATATTAATGGCACACATGATGCAAAATTATAATGCCTATACTTACCTTCAGTGTTACCCTTATTATAGACAAGTTTTGTGAATAATTGTACAAATGCACAAATTTTACAATTGCTTTCTAATTATTTCTTTTCCTTTGCCTAAATGTATATATCCTCACTAATTATCCATCACAGAGCCAAATTTACCTAAGTGGATTAAAATCTATTATAATTTATTGCAATTCACAACATGAACCGTGTTTTCTTGCCAGGCCATTTTATTGCACAAGGAGTACAATGTTAACCAAATGCATAGGCAAAGAGCATACACAGACATAGATATTACTCTTTTTCTTGCATTGGATTAACTTTAATCATCTTATTTTACTTAGACATTAATGTTTTTATTCCCACTGAGCTATCACTTGGATTATTTCTGAATGTTACGCATGAAAACAGAAGACAATATGAAAATCTGGTTTTAGTAATCCCTAATTTCGATGCATTAATCTCAAATTTTTTTTATTGTAGTTCAGTCCTGTAATGTTCGGTGTATGAACGGAGGCGCCTGTAATGAAGATTCCTGCGCATGTCTGAAGGGATATACAGGGACTCACTGTGGACAGCGTGAGTAACGCTTTCATCTCAATTGAATACTAAGAACTTCACATTCAGAGGTTCATTATTTATACTGCAGGTACATGTATAACATTGATTAGCAACTCTAAACTTACTGGCTTATCGTTTACAGCTGTTTGTGAGAACGGGTGTCAGAATGGCGGGCGTTGCATTGGACCAAACAGATGTGCGTGTGTTTATGGGTTTACTGGTCCACAGTGTGAGAGAGGTAAGTCAAAGTTGGAGTTGATATTAAAGATGGACCATTTTGCTTTTCTCACAGTTTTAACTGTAGCCAGTTTTCACCCCATTGTAAGTCTCCCCTTCCCAAACACACACACACACACACAATAGCTCCCAAGATAACAGCAGTAAAACAACTATGACTTGCCAGTACCATTTCCTTTCTTTTTAAGCCTTGTTTTCCTGTTTAGCTTGTGCAGTTTAGCGTGAGAAAAGCACAATCCAAGCTATCAGTCTGGAGGTAGGTCAGTAGGGCCTACTTTTATTCCTCCAACTGGTCATTAATTGTAAGCCAGTTCTAAGAAGTGGTTTGAAACATGAACCTAGTGATACACCTTATAGAATATACTGTAATAGGGTAGTTTAGACTAAACTAACAAGGTAGTTTAGACTGAGGTTAATTTGTTGAATGCTTGGTTGATTAGGTAATATGGGTGAGAATAAAAAATAGCTCTGCATGTGGAGGAAAAACTCTACTTCACTGAACATTTTCTTGGGTTTCAGCAATTAGAGAATGAGTTAGAAACTCAAAAAACATGATTAAAAAAAAATCTTTCTTGGAGCTTGTTTACACAGATTGTGCCATGCACTAAGCAGCTTAGGGCTGCAACTAACGATTATTTTAATAATCGATTAATCTGTCGATTATTTTTCAGATTAATCGATGAATCTGATTTTTTTGGGGAAAAAACAAGCAAGAAAAGCATTCATTTCCAACCCTTTATTCAAAAACAGAACTAAAATCTTTAGAAAGTGCACAAACATGTTGCTCCTTGAGCTGTTATAATAATAATAAAATAAAACAAAAATGGACTAACACAAAAAACATAGACATGTATGCTTTACATCTGCCAAATATATACAGTAGAACCTTGGATTACGAGCATAATTCATTCCGGAAGCCTGCCAAATCACTCATAAACCAAATTAAATTTTTAAAAACACACTAACGGAATCACTGCTGTAAAATAAAAATAAAACAAATTAACCTGCACTTTACCTTTGAAAAGAATCGCGGCAGAGCAGTGTTTTCTGTGTAGAGCAGAGAGTAAAAGTGTGTGTGTGTGTGTGTGTGTGTCTGTGAAGGTGAAAGTAGGAGGGATCTGTGTGTGTGGGTGTGGGTGGCACGGTGTTCAATGACGCGCGCACACAGACTCACACACACACACAAACACACAGCAGGCAAAGAACAGCCTAAGCCTTGAGCAGAGAGAGAAAATGGATTTTTAACTTCTCTAATGAGACTTGCTTTTGCTTTACACGCGCGCTGTTCACACGCATGAAATCACAAAATAAAATATATTTAACGCGCACTCACGTGGTCACAGTGTTATTGTAAACAGTACACGAGTGTACCAGTAAGAGAGTGTAAGCACTAAGACTCAGCAGTTGAGACGATTTCCTGATTACGGATTTCTCTGCCTCCGTTTTTTTTTTTTTGCTCCGCCCTGTCTATGAGGCGCCGAACTCTGCTAGCATCAGTGCGAGAGAGAGACCGAGTGTGTTCACTCCGCTCCGCGCTCAAGTAAAAAAAATTTTAATAATCAAATCAAAGTCAGGTCGACTTGTAGCTTAGCTACATACATTTCAGGGTAGTCTGTCCATGTGAGTTTTAAACCTTAACATAGAGCTGCACAAAAAATGTTTCCCAGTAGAATTAGATTCAAGAACTGCATACATTCTGCAGCTTTTCCGTTCACATAAACATTAAAAGAAGCAGAGAGATGCTAACACTTTTCATTTGCTGTGAACAGCAAGTCTAGGGGTGCTGTGCCACATGACCTCAGCTGAAGCTTAGTGAGTCTACAGAAAGTAAAATGCAAGAACCATTGTTGGAAAGCAATGATCTAACCATCCACTTGTTGACTGGAATGCCACAAAAGGCATTCCAGAATTGTGCCAAGAACTGTGGGTCCCTGTCCAAGACTATGTCTAATGGGAGTCTGTGGAGTTGGAAGGCATGGAAGATGGCGAGTTCAACCATTTCCTTAGCAGATGGAAGATTGGGTAGCGGGATGAAACGTGCTTGGTGTTTTTGGATCCTGGACGATATGACAGAGTGAAATTGAATTATGAAAGAATAGAGACCAGCGTGCCTGACTTGAGTTAAGTCACTTGGATGACTTGAGATATTTGAGATTTTAGGGCTAGGTTAACTGCTATCAATTCATGCTCCTCGTTGTAAGGGGGAGCATGAGTTGACGATAAAAGAAGGAGCACAGGTGAAGTTTGTTGTCCTTTAGTGTTCTTTGAGAGAGAGCATGGCTCCAACTCCTGTCTGGGATACATCGAGCTCGATGACAAATTGAAGAGATAGGTCAGGAAAAGCGAGGATGGGTGCTGTGGTGAAGTGCTGCTTAAGCTCCTTAAAAGCCTTTTCTGCTAGGGGGTTCTACCGGTAAGGGAACTTGTGGGGCTGCCACTGTGCTATAGTCACATGGAGCTTATCTTTCTTCAAGGAGCAGGAGTAGATTATAATGTCATTGAGTTAAGCAAACATGATGACATTGAGAAAATCTCTGAGAACATCATTAATGAGCGACTGGAAGACTGCTAATGCATTGGTTAAACCGAACAGAACCACCAGGTACACATAGTAATGCTGTTGAAGGGGGCCTTCCACTCATCATCGTCGCTCATCCTTACCAGATGGTAGGCATTTCTTAGATCTAGTTACTGTAGGTGCAGGGACATCCTGGAGCAATTCAAAAGCAGTAGTCTTGAGGGGAAGTGGATAGTGGTTCTTGACTCTTGACTCTTGACTCTCTTTCAGCCCTTTGTAGTCGATGCATGGCCTGAGCGACTTGGCCTTTTTCTTGACCCGCCCCAGGAGAGGATGAAGGGCGGATGGTTCAGACTGAGAGTGACTCAGGGATATACTGTTCTATGGCTCCTCTCTCTGGACGTGTGGGGGAGTAGAGTCACCTTTTAGGTGGAGTAGTGCCGGGGAGGGGATCGATGGCACAGTCGTATGGGTGATAAGGTAAAGAGATGGTGCGTGACTTGCTGAACACCTGGCAGAGATTGTGATACACTTAGATAAGCTGGCGATCTCCTCCTGAGAGATGGGTACGGTCTTTCTTGTGGCAGCAGAACGAAGGCACAGGGAAAGGCAGGTAGAACTCCAATCCAGAATGCTCCTCCTTACTCAGTCAGTGTAAGGGTTGTGGAAGGCCTAAAACTATTGGTGCAGGTGCGTTTTTAATGATGAGGAAAGTTATGGTTTCAGCGTGGTTCCAGGAAAACTGCAGAATGACTGGAGTAGTGCGGTTAATCTTGCATGGCTGAGGGGATTAAATTCTGGTCTGCTCCAGATTCTGCTAGGGCATGCGTATCGTGGGGCTGATTGCCGTGTATCAGGGTCACCAGAAAACATGAGCAAAGCTCTGGTAAAGAGTAGTGTGTAGGGCCCCCATGCAGCGCTAGTACTACCGGGGGAGCCAGCCTTTTAACAGACAGGTTTGAGCGACATGGCCGGTTTGACCACAGTAAAAGCATGCTCTGTTGTCCTTCCTACATTGACGTTTCTTGGGCGAAATTTTCATACAATTAACCTTCGACCTAGAGGTTCTGAAGGAGCTCAGGTGGGGCCAGGGCAGAGGATGGTGCATGTAGGATGAGGGGCTGATGATGCCCTTTTTGTCAGGTTTTTTTTCCGGGTGTCGCCACCCATCGCCAGCTCAATGAGTCCATGAAAGTTGGAGTTGTGGGAGTAAGCTTTATGTACTGCCTAGCGTAAGACATACAGCATGACCCATTTTTTTACACATCCCTCTTTGTGTTTTCTTCTCTGTTCTAATCATTCAGTACATTTATTTTCACCATTAAGTTTATAGCTTGACTAAGCCATTTTATTATTCTATATGGATAGTTATTAGACTATTATACTGCGCTACCACTTCCTTCAGCAGCCAGTGCAACCATGGGCTTGTCTTCTAAGAAAACACTTTGGGGAGAGGGGGTGGAGTATCTGGAAATAAATAAGTCAAGGTTCACAATGAGAGTGGTGCTCATTTCTTTTTGGATATTTGACAAAAAGTAAGTAGAGTAAGCAGAGAGAGACAGAGAGAGAAGCAAAAAAATTTTGTTGCCAGCTGTGTACACAAAGCAAAGCTTGGCCAAGCCAGCATAAACAGTCTGGGATTGTTGGTCACTGGACTCCCCTGCCATCTAGTCCAATGCTCCCTCTATTTCTAAGTCCCATACTCTCCCAAACTCTCTCTCTCCATGGTCTCCTGTAGGCACCGACTAGCCTCCTGACACAATTTTGAACCCCAGCACTGACATGAAGTATTTATACAAAATGTCAGGATATTTAAGTTTCAATCTCGTAAAATGCATTGCTTATTTAATGAGGGTTTAAGGATTTTCATTAGACTATGCCCTGTGGTTATATAAGTTAAATTACAGACTAGTTTTGTGCTCAACACGCTGCTTAGAAATGGAAATGTAGTCTCATAGCTAATGTTTCTGTTTTACTTCATTGGTTTCTTCATGCTTGATGCTTTCACATGAATGAATGACTGTGCTTCTTGATGTTGGCCACTTCCCAAGAGGTGAAGCCCATCCAAAGACTTAGGACGCTTGCCCATGTGTCCACTCTGCTGATCTTGTCACTTGGCAGTGGTACACCCCTGTACAGCATGGATAAAGCACATATTTAAGGGTTAGCAGGTTCATTGCAATCATGTCACTGTTGAGGCAATGGAAAGCGAGGGAATGCATCTACTAAGTTTCACATACTGTAGTATGTCCCTTGAGTGAAAATTAAATGAGGGTAAAACACAGGCATTTATAACTGTGCCAAGTTAAATGTGAAGATCGGGTGGTTTGCTGTGGCAATCCCTTAACATGAGCAGCCGAAAGAACAACACAATTATTAGTATGCATACAAGTTTATTGTGAAGTCAGGAATAATAGAAAGTCTAGAAAGAAGCTAAGTGAGTAAGATCTCAGTATTTTCCATGTACATAAAGCTAATAGATATAGCTTATTAGCTGGAATTTGCTGGAAAAATTCTATCTTCCGGAGAATTCCTGAGAGATAATTTGCGCATTTGTTTTACTGAGAAAGTTACAATGGGTAAAGGTTAAGCAGGGTGTCATGAGCTCTGGGTTAATTCATTTTCCTCGTGGATACATGTGTGCACTGCATTATCACAAACAGTGGCCCCTGTTGATGAATACTGCATGTTCATTCAGCAGTTGAGTACTTGCATACTTGAGGAAAGCATGATCACTCACTGCTGGAGATAGTTATTTGGAGCAGAGAGGAATTTCATGGACCCCCTGCAGGACTCTTAATTCTCAGCTTGTGGTGTTCTAATTCTGAAGATATCCATAATGACCAGCTAACCACTGGAATGCAGAAGTGTGAGGTGAAGTTGAAACAGAAGCTTTCAGAGAAAACTCTGCTGTTGGTCATTAAACTCTGGAGCTCTGCACATGGAGTAGATGGAGTTGACTGTCCTGTTTAGTTGTCCTGTAAATCATATGGCTGTAAAACCATAGGGTGACCAATCCAGGAAAAGTTACAGTCCTGATGGCATGTGATTTACATCAAGCCTCTAATACTTCCCTTCTTCATATGAGGGGCCTCTCTTGTCAGATCTGTGTGAATAGATCCATTCTTCTCCCATATGGAGTTAACATTCTGGTCCCCAAGTACACTGGAATTTTAGCTTTCCAGGAACCCTGTAGTTCAGTACTATGTCACTATAGGACAATCATTTACCCAATGCAGAATATGTCAATTTCTTTTACATGTTGTACTTGAAAAGGTTAAACCTAAACCTTACATAGCTCTAGAGGTGTTGCACTATTTATGGCACACCTGTCATTTTATCTAGATAGAAACATTTAAACCTGTTTTATGACTACTACTGGCCATGCTTCCAAATAGCAGAAAGGGGTTTTAGAGCAAGGGGCTAAGGCAGTTCAGAAAGGCCACCCTGTGAAACAAAAAGGTCCAAATGTAGCGCCCACCTGTGCAATGATTGGCCAGTAGTGACATGTGAAAGAATTCCACCAGTGTGCTTATGCCTCTTCTTATTTGTTTCCCAGCCAAAATAACCTCTGAAAGTACAAAACAATGAATGACCTAGTCTCTCCAAAACTACTTTGGGTGGTCCTTTGAATAAACTGAGTTTTTTTATTTTTTCCACACATACATTACAACACAGTTTAATCCTTTCTTCACATATCCCAGCATAGCTGAGGGTCAGATCACAGGGTCAGCTATGATATGGTGCCCCTGGAGCAGGTATTGCTCAAGGGCCCAACAACAGCAACCTGGTGGAGCTGTGATTTGAACCACCAACCTTCCAATCAGTAACTCAGTGCTTCAACCCTTTAAGCTACCACTGCCCTGATGTTTCGAATGAACTAATTGTCAAAGTCATTAGTGTCCTACTGTGGATAAAAATATTCCCCTCTTAATTCAGATGTTGAACCTGTCAGCATTAAGTTGTATCAAATTGGAGAACCTTCTCCGTCGTAAACTATAGAGCATGTTTTTTGGCAGAAGTTAAGACTCCCTTAGTATTAATTGCCGTGCTAGAATGGGCCCCAAGGCTTAAGAGTTCCAGACCAGATTAGACATCATTCCTTCACTGAGCCAATTTTTCATTTATCTGCCCTCTTTCATGACAGCTTATCACATTTGGCCCATTAACATAGTAAATGATAAAGGTAGGCCAAGACCCTTTAGGGTATAATGAACTGAATCAGATTGCAGAACTGAATCTCAGAATCAGATTGCAGTGTACACTGATACCCTTATCTTGGCCTCTTTACCAATGTAAATTCCATACATTCATTCAAGAGCTTCAAACTTTTTTGTTGTTCTTCTTCAAGTTCTGTCATGTGATTTGCAATAAGTCTCTCTCTCTGAATCATGGACTCCCTGCTGGAATAATCTGGCACAGTTTCAGTGTAGTGACTAAATGGAAAAGGCTTGCAGAAATGGGATGGGGGGTGTAAGTGAAAGGTTTTGATCAATCACGCTGCTTGAACTGTAATCAGTCAAAATTGCTTCCGAATGTTGTCTGCGTCACCCTTGTATAGGTCCTTTTTGCTAATCTGTTTTGTGAATTCGATCCATACATTCATTCATTGCCAAGGCAACTATTTTAAGCTTGGCTGTTCGGTTCTCGGCAAAGTGTTCTAGTCCGTTCTGTTAAAACAAGCTGCTGGGCTTAGTTTGGCCTCACAGTGCTTTGCTGAGTTATTCTTCATTTATTCTTAAACACACACAGACAGGACCGCACTGAACTTGGCCAGATTTTCACTTTGTTCCTGAATCTCTGGAGCATTACTTTCCAGCAGATGAAAGAAACTGGCAGACTGGTCCTGTCCTTTTCTCTCCTACTTGCGTCCTCTTAACCAGATTAACCAGACACCAGACTTGACTTTATTTTTTTATTAAAGTTTTTATACCAAATGTATGTATTCAAATGTTCCCTAATAATTTTTTCAAGAACCTTAGACCTGACCACAGTATCATATTTTGGTGCCATTGCACGAGCCCAAAGACTTTACTGCTGATTTATTTGTAATCTATGTTCAGAACATGACTGATTACAGTAATAATCAGTAGGACAGCTGCAGTATAGAGTGAGAGAGGAACTGATGAATTGGGATTAGGATATGGATGGATGCATCTTGGCTGGAACTTGTTGCTCCATAGTCACAAGCAGGCATTATTAATTGGATCCAGATGTGAATAGGATGCACCCAGCAGGTTGCCTCAGCTTGAGAAGAACTCGCATTCCTGCACTCAAATCATCCAGGAAGGATTGTAGGTCAAGGGTGCACATGAGAGAGGACAGGAAAGGAGAGCAGAGAGGAGATAGTAGGGGACAAAAAAGGGGGATAGCGACAGGGGAGTGGTGATAGACAGGTTTCTCTGCTTATAGCACAACTCCTTCTAATGGTTTCTTCTTGACCTACTTTTCCTTTCCTCTGTGGAATGAAAATGATTTCCCTTTCATTACACCCGAAGTTATAACTTTCTACCTAAGTATGATCATGACCACTGGAAAGTATCTAACCCTCCTGAGATCTTTGAATTTATCTTGTTCTTCTGATTTCTCTTCCACATGTGGGTCACAAAAATATATGTATGCATCCAGGAGTCCTTCAACATTTTGTGTGCATCTAACAATATTACTAATTTGCCTAAGAATACAATTTACACCTTATTTGAGTATTCTAAGTTTACTGAAGACTGTAAATCACATAGCAAAACTCCCCTGATTTTAATTGGAAGTCAACGTGTTTGACATGAGATGCTTTAAAGAAAATTGAGCTCTCTGTTGAGGCTCCTATCTGTTGCACTTGCCAATGTGTACAGTTTATGGCCAAAATTTTGTAAACACATGCATGACCATTATACCCATATGTGGATTTTACCCTAAACTGTTGCCACAACGCTGAAAGCACACAATTGTATAGGACATCTTTGTTTGCTGTATGATGACAATTCCCCTTTACTAGACTTAAGGGGCCTAATACTGTTCCAGCATAACAGAGCCTTTGCGCACAGAATGATAGCCATGAAGACATGGCTTGCCAAAATATTTGGAAGAACTGGAGTGGCCGGTACAGAGCCCTGCCATTAATCTCAATGAACACTGCAAATTCCTATAGCCACATTCTATAATCTAGTAGAAACTCTTCCCAGAAGAATGGAAGTTAATATATTGAAAAAGGGGACTACATTTGGATTGGGATGTAAATCAAGCACATATGGTTGTGATCATCAGGTGTTAGGTGACATTTGCTTCTATAGCCTTCTGCTGGAGCTACAAATCTACATCTACGTCCACCAAGAAGCAAATGAGGTTTAAAAGCAAAGATGTATTTAAAGCATGAATTCTTTTCCCATTTGTCTATTTCAGACTACAGGACTGGACCATGCTTCACACAGGTCAGCAACCAGATGTGCCAGGGGCAGCTGAGTGGCATTGTGTGCACCAAGACACTGTGCTGTGCCACCATTGGCCGAGCGTGGGGTCATCCGTGCGAGATGTGTCCTGCCCAGCCACACCCCTGTCGCAGAGGGTTCATCCCCAACATCCGCAGCGGCGCCTGCCAAGGTCGGAGGTCATACTCTAATGAGGGTTATTTACACATGAAAGTCACACAGGTCGAGGATTAGATCTGTGCTAGGGCTGCATGATGATTGCTAAAGGGGAAATGCTGATTATCTTGAATACACTTACAGTAAAAAGCTGTGAAACTTCCTGTCACTGATCTCTAGTGTCTTTGTAAAATATTTGAGATTTGACCATGCTGCATTAGATCGGATTATGCACCTAAATGAATTTTAACAGTTACATTTAATTTCCTGAGTGAACCATATATTTCCAAGGTACAGATAATTTACATTTGGGAAATTTCAGCTATATAAAGTGCTTGTTTACAAAGGTCTGCATAGACAACTAAAGTGTTGCTAACAGCAACTTTATAATGCTTTCCCGTTTATGATTAGGTCACGGATATAAATGAGACATCAATTGGAAGGGGTTATATTTTGTTTCATAGAGGCTCCTTATCGCTGTCAAATTAATGGGATGGACTCTAGAAGTGGAGAATAAACTCACTTCAGTTGTATTTAAACATTCAGTTTTTTTTGTCAGTGGTTATTAAACAACCTCTATAATTTTTGTGACTTTACTGATAAGACGAAACGGTAAGTCTATGTCTGTGAAAACTCTTTCCTTTCTTGATGTGTTGCCTTCAGCTAAATAATTTACATAAATGCATGTTTTTGGCTTCAGCATGTTGCAACAGGTCTTAACAGAGAATCTGCTAGTGAATGAAGCTGTTTCATGTTTCGAAAACTACTTTTTCAAAATACTTTGCCATGGCAAAGTTGACTCCTGATCTTGAGTATAGACTTTAAAAACTTTTTCAAAAAGTGCATTTACGACAGTCATTTAACATATTTTTCATTTTACATTGAGTCTTTTAGTCTATTGTACATTCATTCCCAATTAATGGATGATTTTCTTGATTATTTGATTATTCACATTTAACACACGGAGTGGGAAACTGGGTGCCTCTATGCTCAGGTTTTTTGTTAGCTAGGAAGCTAACGCAGATGGGGGATATATTTTTTTTCTTTGATGGCTAATCTGATGTTACTTTGTAAAAAGGAAAGAATCCCTGCTTTGAATAGCCTGGATATGGATCAGAATAGTCCCAGTTGACAGCAGCATTTCATGTTACAGAAAACACAGTCCCCATCAATACTGTAGAAGTTGTAGAAATTTGTGCAAAAATAATAGTACCATCTATATTATTATTATAATTTTTTTCTACTTTGTTTTTTAAAAACAAAAAGAAGTGCACTATGGTATGCAGTAATGGCTGTCATAAGTCTAGTTCAGTATTCTTTAGTTTTGCCAGTGTAGTCAAATGAAATTACTTGTGTCTGTAGTCAAATGTTTTTCATCACCAGGAAATGTCAAAGAGACGATAAAATGTACAATTTAAACGTTCTGGTGAACCAGAGGGGAAACCAAAACAGTACAACACATTTGTCAGCCCTACTCAACAGGTTAAAATATGAAAATTCAGTAGCTGTCAAAAAGCACTGGAGTCTGCAGTCAGTTCTTATTTAAGTCATATGTTTTCACAATACCATTTGAATGTGACACAATTGGGATCTATGCAGCCAGATATTGAGCTGAATTAAATTTATTTACCCAAGAGGGAGCTGCCTAAAGCCTTATTTGGAGTCTATTACCCGCTGTTTCAGCTGATAAAGATTACTGCAACAACAGGCCATTTTTTGTGGTCTGACTGCAGGAGTGTCCCAGCTTAAGTGTTTTCTCTGTGAGTATGATTATGCAATGTATTTGAAATCTGCATTCTTCGAGGAAGCCAATGGCATGCCACACTATAACCCAACCTGAAAAATCAGAAAGTCAGAGACAAAGATTGAGGCCGTGTTGGGAACCTCAGCTCCATCAACATTCCTGACCAAATAATGTTACACAACAGTGTAAAGGTATAAACCAAGACTTTGGAACACAGCTTTATCCACTATTTTATTTTTTCTCATCTCTTATCTCATGCATTTTTGGGTAAAAGGCCAAAAACCCTTGATTGCAGTTAAGTCGGCACTGACATTTGAATCACAAAATGAGAAATATGACATATCAATGAGGTTACAAGCCTGGCATCGAAACAGGATAGTCTGGCCAAGGTGTCTGAATGAGACTGAACTAATGACCACTCAGACTGTGTAACGACACAGGTTAAGTGTGACACTTCCATTACAAACCCTGACTAGGTCCAGTCTGAACCTGGTTTCTCAATTAGATCGAAGTCTCTAGATGATCTCCACATGGACCCTGAGGCTATGGATTTTGCAATTCCCTGACAGTAATGCATTTTTAAAAGTGGACATGTTGGAATGTTGTCTTGAGGCCACGTGCCCCAACATAAATGTCACAGTGAAAATGCCAAAGGCTTAAGTTTACAAAGTTGAGGGATTAGAGTGGAATGAAGTGATCAAACAAAAGATAATCTGCCCATTCTTTTAGCCCGGTGACGGATTCACCTTGCCCCTGAGCTCATTTTCACGTCACTGCTTCTGCCGGTATTTACCAGTTTCCTGGCTGCAGTGCAGACTTCATAAAAATGCTTGAAGACTCCGTGAGGTCTCTGCTCAATGACTTGGGGGAAAAAAATTAAAACTTTGAAGTCAGTGAAATTCCATTGACTTCTTTTTAACTCAAATACCCCAGTGCTTAAATATTAGATCTTGGAGACAGCTCTTAAGTCTGGCTTGAATACAAAGTGAACACACACACATGTGTGGATTCAGAGCGAGAGAATCATGCTTGGAGCATCAGTCTTCATCGAGGCACTTTGTGTTGGGCACTGGGTACTCTTCAATGACGAGAACTATTTTGGCTCTGTGTTAGAAGACAGATGAGTAATGCATTAAATTAAAACCATTAAAGTAAACTCATGTGAGTTATATGAGAGAGCAAGGGAGCGGAAAGGAAGAGACACAATGAAACTTTACTGGGGTTTACTTCGGGTTTGCTTAGTCCGTCAAATACAAAGCATATTCTGCAATTCAAATTGCAGTAAAAGTTGTTTCTGAACAGCTTATCAGAAAAAAATATATATATTTGTTTGGCAGCTAGGATGCCCTTTCATCAGTTCATCAGATTTATCAAATGTTGTTGCCTGGTATTTAAAGATGCATTTAATTTGCATCTAAAATAGCCAAACTGTCAGAACCCAATAATTAATTATTGTGTAAAGGAAAATAATGAGGGAAAAAAGTGTCCAGCTAATTTACTTTCTGATTTGGATTTGCAGTCTACACGATTGAATGCGATTAACAGTAAACAGAAGAACACTGGATGAAGGGTGTGTAAAAACTAAAATGTAAAACTCTCATTTAGTGGTTAGGAATATGCAGATGGAGAAAAGTGTAAGGAAACCTTTGGCTTACTGTAGGTGCATAACTGATAATTTTGTTCATTTATATTTATGGTTCACTTGTTGCAGTTAAATTTATTCAGAAGTACTGTAGGTCACTTTTTTTTTACTGAAGTCAAATCATGCTAAAGTTCATGAATGTTGCTAGAACCGTTATAGTCAGACCATTTTTAGATCTGAATCCAAATGGGATTGCTGTTTTCACTTCCCTGAAGAAAAGCATTAAGGTGGAAACGTGAGAATTCTAAGCAAACAGATAAAATGATGACTATGTTTATATGTTCTTGATAGAGAATAGATAGAAATTGAGATTATAAAGTACTCTTATGGAAGAGTCATTGTATTTAAAATACAAAATTTGGAAAACAACCAAAGTGGTTGTTGAGCTGCAGAAAGCTACAGATCGTGTACATTATCCTGTAAGGATAAAGTACTGTAAGAGATTAAGGACAAACCAAATCACAATAAAGCTAAATATAACCAGCTTCTACAAACCTCCTGAAATGTAAGAGAGAGAATAAGGGAAAAATAAAGAATAAAAGTGATAAAATGTTCCCTATGGATCAGGTCACCGCTTGGCTTAACTGGCCAGCCCGTTTCATTTTGAAGGGAAAGAGGTGCTGGCACACAGCACCTCTTTTTAAATAAGTGCTCTTCTCTTATGAGACTGTTCTGGTGCCAGGATTCCCAGCCTCTCTTTTTCTTTCTTGAGCCCATTTTTGGGATGTCTGCTTTAAAAAAAGAAATCAACTCTTGTTTGAAACATGGGAATCTTGTTTTGGTTTCAGTGGGTTTTCTGGCTACAGAACGCTTAAAGGAAAGAATTAACCTGTGAGTTAGAGCCTGTTTGTAACTTCATAGCTGTACACTGGCTTGTGAAGTGTTTTATTCATTGTATGGCCTTGAGTAACATAACATTTTACACATAAGACGTGATGCTATGAGTAATTTTCATTTGTGTACGTTGAATCTGTGTAAAGAATGTGTGACATACTAGGTTCTTTCTTTCATTTTGACTCTCTAGATGTGGACGAATGCCAGGCCATCCCTGGACTCTGTGCGGGAGGGACCTGTATCAACACTGTGGGTTCATACGAGTGTAAATGTCCAGCAGGCCATCGGCAGAGTGAGACCAACCAAAAATGTGAAGGTGAATGATTCTGAAATAAATCATAAACACTAGAGCTCATATTAAGTTATTATCAGAATGCGTTTCTTTTTAAATAAATGGCATCTGTCAATTTCCAGTTTCATTTACTTTTGTTGTTTTATTGAATTGAAAGCATTGTAAATCAGATCATGTTGCTAGAAGATTTCAGAAGTGTCATTTGTGTAAAATTATGCCTTAACTGCTAGAACCAGTAAAATACAGCTGATAAACTTCTATATTAACTTGAACAGTTTAAGGTTTTTGTATGTTTTTATGAGTTCTTAGCTTCTGAAAGAGGTTCTACTATGAACCCTTTCAAAACTAGAGCCCAGTTGTTGTAGGTTTCTGCATATAATCCTTAAGTATTCCTCTAGATGGTACTAGATTTGAAAGTATTGTACTCTTGTTCTTCAACTGTGGTCTTTTTCAACACTTTATCAACACTTTAATGGTGCAGTGTTTTCAGACATAACACCAGTAACTTTTTCCGCGAAATATTGGCAGATATTTTTCCATCTGCAATCCATTGCTGAAATTATGCTGGACCATACTGTATAAGAAAAATCTAGAAAGTCAGGATGTGATAGAAGATGTACTGTGTAAAGTGACAGCTCATTTAATTATTTTGGATGTCGATAGAACAATTCAATTTATGTATTACATGCTTAAAACATGCTTGATTTTTCCAACTACATGTAATCCTAGTAAAATAGTCAAATTGGCAGAACTTTTAGTGGTGAGTTTGCTGAAACTGCTCATATAAAACTGTGAAAATTCACAGGGTATCACATACACTGAGAAGATTAAGCAAGGAAATTGTGTGCAAGAGTTTGCAGAAAGAGAAGTGTTTTGGTGAGGTGGAAGGGTGGAACTACTGAAGTTTTATGGCCCATGGCAGAGGTGGCTTTACTCCCAGAATCTAATTATCCTGTAACCTGGCTTCTATTTCTAGAGATTCTACTAAAAGATAAGTTTTGGTGTTACATGAGAAGATGAAAAGTAAAGCGATTATATTTATCTTTGGTGCATGGCTCTAAGAATCGGAAACAATTATGTTGTTTGCTTATCGTCAACCTTTACCAAAGCACACCATGCTGTTGAAATACACTTGTTATCATGATCAGATAACTAGGAAAACACTGGTCTGTTTTTCGGGCTTGTTTGTCTTTTCATTAGCCAACATGTTTGAGGCTTTAGGGCTTTTCCTCACTCTGTGTCTGTTTTTGCTCTGGGGTATGTTACTTTGCACTGATTTGATTGGGTGGAATTTAAACAATGAGAAGTAAAAACAAGCAGGCAAGTGAATTCAGGGTGGGGGAAAGCAGTTAGATCTTAACGCAGCTTTTTTGATTGGGAGGGAAGACGTGAAATGTTAAAGAATAGGCTTGTCAGATACAACAATGCAATTTCGTGTGACATTTCTCTTTCCCTTTTTATAGTTAAAATAGTAATAATACTTGAACAGCAATTTTAATTTTCAACCTTTGTTAGCTTGGCATTTATTATTTGCTTGATACACAATGAACCGACCGTGTACATTATTTGGTGAACCCAACAAAAATGGGCATTCTGTCCATGAAGTGATTATGTTGCTTACGCACATTCATTTCCACCTTCCTTTTTATCATGGAAGGTGAAAAATGATTTTCCTTCTAGTACTGTGTGTTATAATGAAATAAGAAAATGCTTGTTACGTTTTACACTCCACCATCTGGTGGAACCCTTAATTAAAACCTCTTTAGGAAACTCAGAACCCTTAATTATCCAATGAGTCTTTAAAGAACCCTTAAATAAGAAACAGAAATCCAGCTTAAAATTAAAGACTGGACAGTGTTTCACTTTCAGGACAAATCATAAATATATATATATATATATATATATTCTTACATTATATACTCTTTAATAATTATTTTCCTTTAAAAGCATGACCAGGACTGTTTTATTCCTTACTTAATTTATTGTTAGTTAATATTGAACAAGCCTAATAGAGATCTAAAAAGGTCTTTATCATTGTTAAATATCCAAATTCATATACGAGTATAGTTAGATAACCTAAAACTACTTTCATTTTCTTTGGGTAAAATTAAAGACATGTAATTCATAAATAATCCAGCTCATTTTGAATTAGCACTTTTAATCAGTGTCAAGGGGCAAGCATAGTAAGTGAAAAAGAGAGAGACATTCACATGTTCACATATGACACACACATGTTCACATATGTTGCTCGTCCAGAAACATAATTCATGCAATTTTATCTTAACCTTACTGTAGTGGAGCTGAGTAGAAAAGCAAAGATGGTTGGGACAGGAGATCAAAAGGCTTTTGCTAGATGGACTATGTTTAGGTTGTGAAAACTTCACATCCCTGGCTGCCTAACCCTAGCCGATGTCAGAAGAGATGCTTACGTGGAATAGCTGAGCTAATTACAAGACAGCGCTGAACTGCAGCGATGTATTCCCTCAGGCGCTGTCTGCATCTGTCTCTTACTTCATTTGATGCTTAAATAGGCAAGGAAGGAAGTCTCACTCTACTGCAGCTAAAAAGCTATATTTCACAGACACTAATGAGTGTGTTGCATCCAACCACATAAAATTGTTATATCTATAATTGAAGTAGGCAATGAGAAGTAAGAGGCAGAAAAACAAGGATACTGTTCAGTTTAGCATCAGACTTTTTCCCCTCCTTGTTTCGCCATCTCATTCTCCTCGTGTAAATGCAAGGTGCTGGCAATGGGCCATCTGTTAACTCTTGAACAAAGAACCGTTTACATCTGGAATGGGTGGCCACAAAGGGTGCTCACAAATGGTAGTGTACAAGGATGTCGAGCCAACACACAGACATTCTCACATGTTGTATTTGTTAGGAATAAAACACTTCTGGGCATGCTTTTCTAGGAAAATAATCCACAATGGGATGTTGTGATGCCACCCTGAAGGAATCATTTACCTACAACTGCACATTCTGATATTATGTCTTTTCTACTACAATAAATTAAGTTAGTACAATTACAAGCCTAATTTACTGTATTAAAAAAGTAGTAAGAAAAATACAGTTAAAAAAATCTGATTGAGACATTGTCTGATTAGCCGTATTTGAGTGCAACAGATGCAATGTGTTAAGTAGACATAAGCACTCTGAAAGTACACCCAGATAATACACACAGCAGTCGCAATTTATTCAGGAGGCATTCATTTCCCTTAGCATACACCCTCTTGTCTGGCCAGTGCAAAGTCTGGGTTAGTTCACAGGACGTCTGATTTATTTAGCTGGACTCTTATCATTCCTGTTAAACCACTACTAATGGAACAACTTCATGGTTCCTTAGCTTCTACTTACACAGCTACTTTTCACAATACGTTCAATATGATCAGTAGTCACTCAAACTACATAAACAAACATAAAAACAAGAGTATATTATGGATATTTTTTCCATCTCATGATGTTTGCTGTTTTAGACATCGTGAATAATTCCAGTGTACATAAAATGTAGTGCCAAATGCCATTGCGTTTCTACTCATGCTGCCATGCTGAAGTGGGGAAAACCCATGTCCTCACCTACAGCTCTTAAACTGTCTCCTGGTTTACATCATCTAATGCACTCAGAGCTACGAGGATTATAAATTTCCAGGAAAGAAAATGTTCAGCAGAGTAGAAAAGCTTCCATGAACCTTCTACTACTGAAGTCTGGATGACAAGCTGAGTCTACTGCCTTTTTCTTTTTACAACCAAGCTGAGGCAGCTGTGTATACAGGCAGAAGGATGACGTCCTATTGGAATAAACTTCTGTTTCTTTAGCCATCACTCTTATTTAGGGCTGGCTACACCAAATTTATCAGTTCCCATTTAGAACCATGGGTTAAGCATTGCTGGTTTATTTTGCAGGGTGCCAGCCAATATCTTGTTGGCATCAGTTGAGAACATGTTGGCTGTTCTGTAATAAATCAATACATCTTCCAGATTTATTTATTGTTTTAGGAATCCAGACTAGTGTAAAATATGCAGAGTGTATCTGTGAGACAGATTTTCTTTTTTGTAGTGTTTTAAGTGCAAATTTTCAATTGTTGGCTTGGTGTGTTATCCAACCCTAATTCAACACACCTGATACTAGTTAATCAGTTTTTAGAAGGATTTGAATATTAGAGCCAGGTATTCAATTCAATTCAATTTTATTTATATAGCGCTTTTAACAATGGTCATTGTCTCAAAGCAGCTTCACAAAATGAAAAGGAAATTTATAAAAGTGTGTATAAGTGAGAATAAAAATGTGTTTAGATAATAATGAAATTGTGAGATTGTCCCTGATGAGCAAGCCGAGGGCAACGGTGGCAAGGAAAAACTCCCTGAGATGGCAATAGGAAGAAACCTTGAGAGGAACCAGACTCAACAGTGAACCCATCCTCATTTGGGTGATAACGGATAACAGAAATTATATAATGACATCATGTGTTAGGCTGCAGGAAGTTGAGTATAACAAAAGTTGTCCTAGTTATCATGGAGGCAAGTTCAGCACAGGAATGAGTCAGCAGATGCAGAGGACAGCGGGGGGTGCGGTCTGGATCACTAGAAACTCAGTAGCAGCATGTGTAGATCCAAACCATCATGAAGCAGAATACAGCTGGAGGTGGTCCTTCTCTGGATGCCTCAAGATCTTCGCAGGGTTGTCCTCTGCGTACTGGAGCTGGCACAATCTCCAGTTGCCTCGGGATGGGTAGAGAAAGGAAAAACAGGTGTATAGGAAGAATAGTAAATCACTAGTACCACAGTCCACCATTGATGTAGATGATATCGCGAGTAGAAGGCAATCTGTGGCCAAGTGGGAGGCTCATACTTTCTTTTTCCTGAACCACACAATACTGCCCTAACCTAAACTTGAAACCAGACCTTACATCCGGCCAAACCTAAACCATATTTTGCCCAGAATTATGTGTTATCACTAAAAAAGAATGTTTGACAGCTAAACAAACAAACAAAAACTCTCTTTGGTTTGGTTTGGTTTGTTTTCATAGTACCAGATGTACTACTGCAGTTTTGTTTGACTTTTCCAGATGTGGATGAATGTTCCACCATCCCTGGGGTTTGTGACGGTGGAGAATGCACCAACACTGCTGGCAGCTATGTTTGCACCTGTCCACGTGGCTTTGTCACCAGTGCAGATGGCTCCAGATGTATAGGTAAGACATCACAGACACTCTTTCTGACCTGTAATTCCAGCTACATCATCAGCAAAAAATGGTCCAAATTAGTAGTTGAAACACAACCAGATACACATATTCTTTTCCTGACCTAATGAGGTCATGTTTCCAGCACAGGTGAGTCCAAATATGTATGTCAGTCTTTACACAGACACACAAAACATACCTGTCTGACATCTGGCACCATGTTTCCTCTGTCTTCCTGAGTCAGTTGACCTTGGCTTATGGTCATCCCCTGCAAGCTCAGGCACGTGGAGTGTGTGTATGTGTGACTCAGCTCCACATCTGCTGTAAAGCACCAACAGGTGTTAATGGATATAGGCATCTCCTGAAGGCTCTTTCATTCCTGAGCAGACCCTCTGAACTCTTTCTCAAGGATCTGTCTGTCTGAACACAGGAAGTGGGTGATTATTGTAATGGAGAAGTCGTATTTGCCTCCATTCATTCGTCATCTGCCATCTGTGAGGAAGGTCTTTTATTTTACTGCTTGCATCATTGACTTCTTTTAGTTGTGTAATCACACAAAGTGGTTTGGATCCCATGGATCTGTTCAGGTAAATACGTTATGATAAATATTCCCAAAATGACAGTCAAGCACAACAGAGGCCAGTGAATTTCTGTTTCTGGCAGTAGATGATAAAAATGCTTTGGTCCCATTCCCAAATCTGGAACGAAGGATTAAGGGGTTGTGGAAATAGAATTATTGTCCTCTGTATATCTTTACAGAGACGATGTGGACATTCCAGACTGACTGGTAATGAACTGACATGGGAACAGTGAGTGGATAGCAAACGACTAAGTTTATTTTGGGAAAGTTTCAGGGGTTCAGTTGTGGATTAATCTGAAAACAGCACTTGTTAGTACTGGGAAGTAGGACTGCTAGATTTTAGTCTCAGGGGAGTAGAAGCTCAGCAGGGAGACACAAGACTGCTATTTCCTCTTTACACTAAGCCTAGATGTTGATTCTGGCATAAGGTTGTTTTCTGACTCACTGAATTTCTGAATACTTCTTCTTCTCTGACTTGATTTTTGACTTTTTTTTATTTTTATTGCAGTTAATTTCCCAAACTCCTTTTCTATTCCCTATAGGGTTTGCCTGTCTATAAGACAGATATTTTTTTACATCCCACCCCACTATTTTTAACTCTAAAATGAACCATCTCAAGCAAATTTCTAAAGCTCCAGGTGATGTATTGTCAAATATTCCAAAATAGTCCATTCCCACTATACATGTGACTTGTCTGGTGTAAATACTTACGATTCCCTTAGGCCTAACTGATCTCACTCAGATTTGTTACCTAAATCTTGAAGTACAAACTGTATTCCATATGACATACCACAGAAATCGCCTCCTCCGAGAGAGCTGCAGAATGTTGGGAGGTTTGTAAGAGTTATGCAGACTGTTGCTGTTTTAGCTTGGGAAAAGATAGTGCCGTCATGGTCCAGGCTCAAATGTGGTGCCACTGCATTTGGTTTTGCTCCATCATGGGAAGATCGCAAGTTAATATCTTGATATTAAGATAGCTAGAGTCTAACAACTTAATTGGTCCAGCTCTTAGAGTAAGATTAAGCACTGATGGATGTCTGCTAGTCTGTAGGAGAGTTAGAGCTCTGTATGTTCTGCTACCTCATATGACCAGCAGTTTGAAAAGCTGAGGTTGCGTGATGTGTCAGTGGAGGCACATGGTAGGTTTCACTTTTCCAGATGGGAAGCTGTTAAGCAGTGGGGGTAGTGCCTGGTACTACCTTGGAAGAAAATTGGAAAAAAAGCATTATGCCACACTAATTATGCCAATTTAATGTCACACTGTGAAATCCCACTCTGCAAGAAAAAAAGAATGAAGCGGGGAAGGGAAAAGAGAAAGGCTGCAATTGTGCGTATAGAAATAAAAAAGATCTGGTTCCCATTACAGCTATCATCTCCGTCATGGGCTTTGCAGAAAAACCCTGTGCCCCCACCCCTTATGCCCCCTGAGCTACATTTTCCCCTTTCTCTCTGCCCCACTGTGTCCCAGTGGGCTTGCTGGTTGGGTTTAAAACGAGCAGTTTAGCCTCCAGACAGATGGCTGCCTAGGTTGACTGGAATTGACCATGAGTGCTCCACATGGAACTGATTAATTTCAGAGCGCTGTCTCATTAGACTGGCTAATCGACATGCACCACCCCTCCTGTGTGCTTACGCTTTTCCTCTCTCTAAACACACAGACCCCTCAAAACTCTTTTAGTCCCAGCCCCACTTTCTGATCTTGACCAGGAGAAACTTGCAGTCACAGAGCCATTTTTGGGCTGCTTTCAAGTCTGTGTTTTCCAACCCCCTTTTGACATCTCCAGCTCCTGCCTCATAAAGGGGCTTCCTGGAAGCTGGCCTTGAAAAGGGCACACATCAACCTGACTTCCTGTGAATACTCACTGGAGAAAGTCAGTACTTGAGTTCATCCTCAAGGCAAGGAGTTCAGTATTCTGAAGTTGGACATGACTCATCACATTTAGAAGAAAGTGTAACATTGTGTGTGTTTGGCAATAAGTGAACCACATAACTCATACAGTATATCCTTTTTTTCTGTTTACCGAACGTAGTATTTCTTCTCTCTTTCTCTGCTTGATTGTATATTCTTTTTTCTTTTTTAGTCACTGAAAGAAAACTTTAAAATATTTTTAGTAGACTACACTGCAAATATTATACATTGAATATAGTTACATTCATGTACATTTTCTTTAAATAAGTTAAATAAGATTACAACAAACCAAATATAAGATTATTAAGCTTATTTTAGTTACCACTGTCAGCACTGTCTCCTTAGACAGTGCTAACTGTTTAGTTAGTTTAGTAGTTAGCATTATTGCCTTGCACCTCCAGACTCTGGGTTCAATTCACACATCAGGATCTGTGTGCATGGAGTTTACATGTTTTCCTCATGCTTTCATCCGGGTACTCCAGTTTCCTCCCACAGTCCAAAAGTATGCAGATTAGGCTAAAAGGCGTTCCCAAATTGCCCGTAGTGTGTGAATGTTGACCGGAGGTCTTACCACGCTCGTGAATATGGGTACAAGTACTGTGATCACCATTGTCTTTCATGGTCTCTAGTTGAACTAGAGGGATTCCTAGATAGGTGGATGGAAGCTTATTTCTAATCAAACTATACTAAAAGTTTAAGCAAAAAAGTCATGGTCTATTCAAAAATGTCTATAAATATGTCTATTTTCTACAAGTTTTTAGAATTTATTTCTTGAAAGAAGTTACATTTTCCACCTATAGAACCAGAAGGTTTGGCTAGATTCAATAATATTACACTTATTAAGATGTCATTGTTTGCAATGTACTAGCTGAGCTCTCAGATGGCATGAGATCATGTCTGGCATCCGTGCCAAATCTTTTTTTGTAGTTTCTAATTAGATCATAAAAGTTCTTTGAAATACACTACATTGCAAAAGTATTCACTCCTCCATCCAAATCATTGAATTCAGGTGTTCCAATCTTGGTTACTGGTGTATAAAATCAAGCACCTAGGCATGCAGACTGCTTCTACAAACATTTTGAAAGAATGGGTCACTCTTAGGAACTCAGTGAATTCCAGGGTGGTACCGTGATAGGATGCAACCTGTCCAATAAGTCCAGTCATGAAATTTCCTCGCTACTAAATATTCCACAGTCAACTGTTAGCAGTATTATAACTAAGAGGAAGTGATTAGGAACGACAGCAAATTAGCCATGAAGTGGTAGGCCACATAGAATCACACAGTTTACAGAGGTCAACAACTTTCTGTAGAGTCAATAGTCAGAGAATCCCTAACTTTAGATTAACTCAAGAAATGTATGTAGAGGGCTTCATGGAATGGGTTTCCATGGCCGAGCATCTGGATCCAACCCTTACATCACCAAGCTCAACGCAAAGCATCGGATGCAGTGCTGTAAAGCATGCCTCCACTGGACTCTAGAGCAACGGTACTTGTCTGACTGCATTGTGCCAAGTGTAAAGTTTGGTGAAGGGGGGACAATGATGTGGGGTTGTTTTACAAGAGTTGAGCTTGACCTCTTAGTTCCAGTGAAAGGAACTCTTAATGCTTCAGCATACCAAGACATTTTGGACAATTTCATGCTCCGTGGGAACAGTTTGGGGATGGCCCCTTCCTGTTCCAACATGACTGCTCACCAGTGCACAAAGCAAGGTCCATAAAGACATGGATGGACGAGTTTGGGTGGAAGAACTTGGCAACCTGGCAGTGTCAGGGCTTAAACTGCCAACCCTCTGATAAGAAACCCAGACCCTCAACTGCCTGAGTGAGACACCTCTGCCCCCCATCATCATTACATGTCTTACACCTGATAAAATTGACACAGTTCTTTAAGATTATTTATGGTAAATGTATGTTTTTTGTGTTTTTTTTATTCATAGTACCTTAATCTTTACTCTGTCTTCATTCAGATCAGAGACTGGGAATGTGTTTTGCCTCCTTGGCTAATGGACGATGTGCAATGGAAATGACTGGCCAGTACACCAAGATGCAGTGCTGCTGTGATACAGGCCGCTGCTGGGCCATGGGTCACATCCCAGAAATGTGTCCAGTCCGTGGTTCTGGTGAGTTTATAATGCATGTACATGTATAGTTATGCACACAGAAACTCACAGTAGGACACACTCTCAAAAAAAAACTGAATTCAAAGCCACACACAAATTCTGAATTACAGACGGATCCAAACCAGTGTGGGTCATGTAAAAGCTTTGGACAGAGTGACAAAGACAGATTCATAACCCATCCTCAGACATCCCTTGATTTTTAGATACTTTCCTTCCTCACCCAAGTGCTATCCATCTATTTGGCTCTGAGCTTGTGAGAGTGTATGTGTGAGCCACAGGAATGTACACCCTGAGTGTTTGCCAAAGCCTGTGATAGGCCTCTTTTTTCCTGCTTCATCTCCATCCATGGCCTCCATGCATTTCCAACTAACAGAGAACACAGATGCTCACCAGCTATGGCCTGTGGTTTTGTTTATTCTAATAGACTTTTTTTTACATGCAAAATACTGTCAGAGAAATAGAATTAAATGTAAATGTGTGTGTATTTCCTTTATAAGGGAGGGACATTTAAATAGAGTAAATGTCAAGATTTATGGAAAGAGAGCTAGAGCAGTAGTTCCCAAACTTTTTTCATTGCAGCCCCCCATGCAGAACCCCAGCCCAGCCCACATACACAAAAAAGGAACGAGTTAATATTTCAAAACAGTTTTTATATACTTTTAATTAAATTTGAAATGTGTAATTAAGATCATGTTTAACTTGTGCAAATCTAATTCCAACCACCTCACAGCATCAGAGCAGACAAAGGTTTATGCACCCCCTGTGATCTTTGGTGCCCCCTTGAGGGGACGTGGACCAGGTTGGGAACCATGGAACTAGAGGATGTGATTCGGTGTATAGCCCTCTGTGTATATTTAGTCCTGACTATTTACCCATAATTCATAGCATAGTTACAGACTGTGAAGATGAGGAATGGGATGACAATTTAAAAACAGTTATTTTCATTCAGTTTGAGATTGCAAAACCTTGGACATTTTATGAACTCTAAAACCATCATTCTCAAAGTTGGGTCTAGAGATTTCATTTTATTACAGTGGTTGACATCACAAACCACATTATCAACATATGTAGAATTATCGTAGACTTTATGATAGAAGTTTAAGGGCAGTTATTGTCAAGAAATCTTTCAAACATGAAACTATACAATACATATTCAAAACTACAACCATTGCACTCTATTTTTTAATCATTGGAGCAATACTGGCAGATGTTTTCAGTTATTTTCTTAGTATGGGTTGAAGAAGGGATGGAATTCACATGTGATACAGGTTTCTGTGAATCGAGATTAGTTTTTTTTTAGAGATAAAGAATCCCCTTAACCTTTTCAGAACCATTATTTTAGTGCTGGCTATTGAGTAGTAGTAGCAGGTTAAGCCAACACGTGTTACACAGTGTTAAAGTTGTCCTCTCTACCTTTAGATGAATATCGGAGACTGTGTATCGAGGGAATTCCCTTCACAACTGGCAGAGAGACTATTAACGTGTTTAATGGTCACAAGTATCCTGGACAGAATGGGCATGGGCATGGGCATGGACACGGCAATGGAAATGGCAATGGCAATGGCAATGGAGGAGACTGGCCCAAGATTGACACACGTCCAATAATTGGTAATTTTACATTGTTTGCTTGATACTATATGTGTGATTTATTTTTTATTAAAAGCAATATTTTGTATTGAGCATTCTGTCTTGCCATTTTGTTTCCAGTACTGCCTCAGAATGTAAGCACGACCATCGATGTGTGTAAGCATTTCCCTAATCTGTGTCTGAACGGCCGCTGCATCCCCACCCCCAACAGCTATCGCTGCGAGTGTAACATGGGCTATAGTCAAGAAGGGCCTGGCCAGTGCACAGGTAACACATGCATACTGTAGTTATAGTAAATAAACACAGAGCTCACAAAGGAACTTACTGTACATACTTGACATACTGTATACACTACTGCATGGAAATTTGGATCCAATGTTTTACATCTAATAAAGTTATCCAAGTTTGTTTTCTAGAAGCATTAAGATAAAGTTATATAAGAAATGAAACACTTGGGAGCATGCTGTTATAGGGAAATAAATAGTGACAAGATGGTGTTATAATCCCTGATGCAAAGCAGAATGGCTTCTCTTCCCTTCTCTCCTTTTTCTCCTTTCTCCTCTGCTGCCATCTTTAGGCCATTCATGATGTAAGATTTTGTCTCTTGTAGATGTTGATGAGTGTAGCAGTAACCCTTGTGTGAATGGAGACTGCATTAACACCCCGGGCTCGTACCACTGCAAATGCCACGAGGGGTATCAGGGAACTCCCACCAAGCAGGCCTGCATTGGTACGAGTTGTGAAATGCATTCCCATGTAATTGTGTATACACAAGTGTGTAATGATCCTTGTGCACAGTCATGCAGAAAAAAACCTTAACATCCTCTTCCAATGTTAATTGTTTCAGATATTGATGAATGTATTGTTAACGGAATCATGTGTCGCAACGGCCGCTGTGTGAACACAGAAGGAAGTTTCCAGTGCATCTGCAATGCTGGCTTTGAGATCAGCCCTGATGGGAAGAACTGTATAGGTGAGGATCAAAACTTCTCACATCCTGAGGACATCCTTTGTTATCACACCCTGTGCTAGCCTTTACACGTAATCAAGTTTCTCCTTGTTATTTGCATTGGTGTTAATGTTTTTTATAATTTGTTTGCAGATCATGATGAATGTGCGACAACCAACATGTGTCTGAATGGCATGTGCATTAACGAGGACGGCAGCTTCAAATGCATCTGTAAACCTGGCTTCACCCTGGCTCCAAACGGACGCTACTGTGTTGGTGAGCAGAGGCAGCTTGGCTCTAATCTAGTTGAATGAAAACAATAATTAACCATCTGAAAGCATCAAGCAGCTAAAAGACAAGCTCCAACTATATATGTGTTTGCGTGTGTGTATTTCTATACTGTGTATAAACCTTCTATTAATTAAATTAAGTTGATGAATAACAAACCTGCTTAGTTAATAATTTGAATTTTAATCAGAATAATGCACATCTATATTAGGCATTTTGCACTTTACACACATTGGCGATTATTATGTGACCATTTGTTAAAAGTTACCAATATTAGCATATTGTAAATACATTTTATAGTTTTATGTTAACTCAAAAACCTGTCTGGAAAAGCTGCACAGACATTTGACAGATGCATTATGGAGGAATGTCAGAATGAACTATAGAATAATTTTTTTTAGATTATCACTAGTTTTTGCAGCAGCTGCCACTTGGATCAAAGATCTTTCAAGGTAGAGCTTTTTTTATAAACTCCTGCTTTCTTTTACTCTCACAGACATAGACGAATGCCAGACGCCAGGGATCTGCATGAATGGCCGCTGTCTGAACTCGGAGGGCTCGTTCCGCTGTGAGTGCCCGTCTGGGCTGGCCATTGACTTGGACGGCCGTGTTTGTGTGGACACACACATGCGTACCACCTGCTACGGCACCATTAAGATGGGCACATGCTCACGGGCGTTCCCTGGTGCAGTGACCAAGTCAGAGTGTTGCTGTGCCAATCCTGAGCACGGATTTGGCCAGCCATGTCAAGCTTGCCCTCCTCGCAACTCAGGTAAAGGTTTCAGATCTTTGGTTTAAAAATTAAATATAAAATTGGTTCTAGTGATTGTAATGAGTTCAAAGGTGGGGCTAAATCTAAAATGTATCTACAACACAAATGTATGGAAAGACAAAATGTTTAAACAAATATCCGATCGCCTGGATTAAATTTTAACTGAAAAAGATTATGCTTATTCAGTACTTCATGATATCTTAGACTTGAACTAATGATTGTCAGACTGGTAAAGTTCACTGAGCCCTTGTTCTCCCCAGCTGAGTTCCAGTCTCTGTGCAGCAGTGGCATTGGCATGACAATAGATGGAAGAGGTGAGTTTATAAATATACACTGAGACTCAATACATACACAGACCATGCATGTGGTATTCATCTGTTTTTCAGCTTTACATAACAACTTTTTTTTAATAACATAATAACATTTTCTTTTGTTCAAAATCTAGAAATAATATTTAGTATTAGTAATAGTATAGTAATATTTATGAAAATTAAAAGATACCCATTGTACCACAGTGCAGCATGAAGTTGACTCCATTAATACTGTCGAGCATCCAGGTCATCTGATCAGAATTTCAGCCCATAAATGAACCAGAAATGCTGAAAACATCTGTTTCTTCCCAGACATCAACGAGTGTGGTTTGAATCCAGACATCTGCAAGAATGGGGTGTGTGAGAACCTGCGTGGGAGCTACCGCTGCATCTGTGACTTCGGCTGGGAGCCCGACTCCAGTGGCAAGAACTGCGTGGGTGAGTGGTCACGCCTGTCTATTAGCTACAGGACCTCTCAGTCCACATTAAGTCTGCTTCAGTGATTTGAGTTAACTGTTTGTCATTAAGTAAACGAGGAAATATATTATTAGGTGTTTATATAGTTACTTCTTTTCTCATAAAAAGCTCAATTAGCAGTGTGTTTATAGAAAAACAGAGGTTATGTGAGTAGAAACTCTGATCATTATGGTCCTTTTTGCGTCAGTAATAACACTAGTGATTGTAACGTCAAGTTAAATCCTGATTGTCATACTGTAGATCAGAGGATTTGTCTCATTTGTCAAAACATTAACTTGATCAAGTTTTATTATGTTTAAAAGCTTACAATATACAGTATGTAGTTACACGTACACATGTTCATAAGGATAGATATTTATTCGTGCTGCTGTCAGACCAGTCCACCACTTCTATAATATTACAAAATTATTAAATATTTTCCATAACGAAATTTCAGCTCTCTAACTGTGGTGCTAAGATTTTAATTTTTTTGTGCTCATTAACATTCCTTGGTGGATTCCTGTACTTTTCAGACGTGGACGAGTGTCTGGTGAACCGGCTGCTGTGTGATAACGGCCAGTGCAGGAACACGCCTGGAAGCTATGCCTGCTCCTGCCCCAAAGGTTTCATCTTCAAATCTGACTCAGAGACATGTGAAGGTGACTTTTTACTTCAGAACTTGTAAAAGTGCTTATTTCAACCCAGCCTGCCTGTATAGATCTGTAACTCTGTAATCAGTGAAGTGAGTTAAAAAAAAAATTAAGAAGATTTTAGTTTAAATCTTTTTTATTAAGGTATTCACTGAAATAATCCAACAGATATTGTTACATACTTTTAAGAAGATTTTAATAAGGATTTTGTTAGATTTTTATCATTTTTTTACTCAGCTCTGTCTACTGATGTGTATGAAGATCAGAGAAATATTTTTTATATGATTATGCATTGGTGTCTAGCAGCTGGTAAACCAACAACAGTCTGATTAAAGGGCAAAGTGACAGCACAGTCATAAAAAGCAAGCAGGATGTGACGATCTTCCTAGACACACTGAAATGCTTTTGGTAGAGTGACAATTTCTCAGAAAAGTATATTGTGTTCACTGCAAAAATTTAATATTAGCAAAAAATTCTTAATTCTTAAGTGGATTAGAGTATTACTCCTACTTTAGGTAGTTTTCCCAATCTGTGCTTGAAATATTCTTCTTCTTATTATTATTATCATCTATTGATTATTTGGTTTTATCAAGACACATCAAACACAGCATTGATATTTAACGGTTTTCCTGTCTTACAGACATTAATGAGTGCGAGTCTAACCCCTGCATCAATGGAATCTGCCGAAACGTGGCCGGCTCTTTTACCTGTGAGTGTTCTCACGGCAGCAGGTTAGACTCCAACAACATCTGTGTGGGTAAGAACATCTCTGTGTTTCTTAAGCGTCATCATATTGTTTTGCCAACTGTTAGCAAATCTTATTTACAGAGTTTTAGGAAAACACTGCCTGGCCAATCAGGTCATATAAACAATATATTAAACAGTGTATAAATTGTTTATGATAAAGTAATGTATGCTATGTCGATTTACAATGCCAAAAAATTACAGAATTTATAACATATAAGACATATTACATTGGTTACATGCACTGAATAAATCCTATGGGACAATGATGTTAAAGGGAAATAAACCATGACAGTGTGGGTTGTGTCCCGACCAAAAGTGGCCTGAATATGTGACTTGTTTTTCTTACACCATAGCAATTACACCAGCAATTCCAATTTTCATTCATTATTAAACAATTCAGTATGCTTTATTTATTTATACATTAAATTTGTTTATTAATGGCTCACTTCATCCTGTTTCTCATACAGAGAGTATGAAAGGTACCTGCTGGCTGCATGCTCAGGATGGCCACTGTGAGGTGAACATCAATGGAGCTACACTCAAATCGGAGTGCTGCTCCACTCTTGGCGCGGCATGGGGAAGTCCATGTGAAATCTGTGAAGCAAGTGAGTACATACAGTACACACGCAGATACAGAAATTGCAGATGCAGAAACAAACAAGCAACACTAATGGTAAATCATGAAACCTTGTTTGTGTTGGTCAGTAGATCTTCTCTTGCAATTACTGTAAATGGAATCATAGACAGATAAGACAAAAGCGATCAAGCAGAATAAATAACGGGTGGAAAAGAAACAACAAAAACTATTGTTCATAATTATAATACAATTTTCTATTCAGTTGCAACGGTGCCATTACTTCATTATTTTCAGTTTGGGGTGTTTTACACAGATTTAATAACAATTGTTTCTTTTTCCGCAGACCCACATTGCCCTCGTGGTCTCACTCGGAGGAAGGGACTTGTGTGTGAAGGTAGGATCTCTTGAATTTGCTCATTTTTCTGGATTTTTCTGCTCATTTTTCAGCTCACTAAGGTTCTCTGTCTCTGTTTGTGTGTCAGACATTAATGAGTGTGAGGTATTCCCGGGTGTGTGCACTAACGGACGCTGTGTGAATACACATGGCTCGTTCCGTTGCGAATGCTCCGAGGGGCTCACGCTGGACGAAAGCGGCCGCACCTGTGTCGGTGAGGATACCAAGTTATATATTTTTTTACCTATATACATATGTGTGTGTGTAAGAAAATATGTAAATATAAATATGTATTTATATTGTTTATGCTCAGATATCCGCAGTGAGCAGTGTTATCTGAAGTGGGATGAGGATGAATGTGGTGAGCCGTTACCAGGCCGTTACCGCTTGGACATGTGCTGCTGCTCAGTGGGTGAAGCGTGGGGTTCAGACTGTGAGGCCTGCCCTAAAGCCGGCACCCCAGAGTACAAGAGCATCTGCCCTCGAGGCCCAGGCTTCGCCAACAGAGGAGACATAGTCACCGGCAGACCCTTCTACAAAGGTTCTACTCTAAATGTCTTTTTTACTTATTTACAGATGCCTGTATTTTTTGTTTTTTATTTTTTATATAGACTGCATAGTATAGATTAATGTGAAGTATTTAATAATTTATAATTTGTAATAAATTATTTTTATTTCATTGTAACATCAAGCACATTTATGCAGATGTGTACTGGACCTTTGCTTCATCTGTCTTTCTGTGTGTCCGTGTATCTCTTTCTGTTTCTCTTTCTAGATGTGAACGAATGTAAAGTGTTTAAGGGTCTGTGCACACATGGAACGTGCCGGAACACCATTGGCAGTTTCAAGTGTCGCTGTAACAACGGTTTCGCACCGACCATGGAACAGAGAAACTGCACAGGTGAGCACACACCACACACACACACACACACACACACACACATGCACACACAAACCTAGTCTTTCTTTTAAAAGCTGTATTTTGTTGT
This sequence comes from Clarias laeviceps, assembly GCA_030014305.1. NCBI lineage: Eukaryota > Metazoa > Chordata > Actinopteri > Siluriformes > Clariidae > Clarias > Clarias laeviceps. The sequence goes on from JAQMYJ010000007.1 coordinate 13,009,347, forward strand.
TTGCATTTTGCATTTTGTTGATCAGTATTTATATTAATAGCTTTATCACTGCTTATTCACTCTCTGTGCTTATTTTTAAAAAGTTGTTCTCTTTTTCTTACTTAGACATTGATGAGTGTGCTATCTCTCCGGACCTATGTGGTCAGGGTACGTGTGTGAACACGCCAGGCAGCTTCGAGTGTGAGTGCTTCGATGGATACGAGAGTGGATTTATGATGATGAAGAACTGCATGGGTGAGTCAAAGCCACACACACACACACACACACACACACACACACACAAACAATTTACCCTGAAAATATAAGTTGTGTGTGAAAATGTATGATACCTTCCATTCACTCATCTCTCTGTCTCTCTCTCTCTCTCTCAGACGTTGATGAATGTGAGAGGGATCCTCTGCTATGTCGTGGAGGTACTTGTCTGAACACAGAGGGCAGCTATGAGTGTGAATGCCCCCAAGGTCACCAGCTCAGCCCTGAGGGCTCCGCCTGCGAAGGTAGAAACCATCATCACACCACACAAATTTTGTTTTCCTCATAATAAAAATGCATGTTGGTAAGGCATCAAATGGTCAGGAATAAAATGCTTTGGGGTGTGCAGTTATAGGACAATAATCAACCTCAGGGTAGTATGATTTAATGTGACCTGATCAGTGACCTGATCTTACAGTTATTAATCCGAAGTCCATTATTGTCCACATCATTAAGTGTTTTATTCTAAGTAGATGTTTATTTGTCCGTTTATGGTTTGAAGTAAATGATATTCAGTGTCTCTGAAAAAAGTCCCTCTTTTTTAAACCCTCCAGATGTGAACGAGTGCGAGCTGAGTGATAACCTCTGCAGGAATGGCAAGTGCGTGAACATGGTGGGCTTTTTCCAGTGCTCATGTAACACAGGCTACCAGGCCACTCCTGACAAGCAGGGCTGTGTGGGTGAGTTACTAGTAGTGACTATGATTGACATTCATGCAACATGTACATGCACACACACACACACACACCAGACACCAGACCTAGAATACTTTATGTACTGTATATACTCATTTAAAAGCAGCAAAATTTCATTAGAATTCTTTTAGACATTTGTGTGTGTGTTGTTGATGTGGTTTGTATATTTTGGTAGATATCGATGAGTGCACAATCATGAACGGAGGCTGTGATACACACTGTACAAACTCAGAGGGCAGCTACGAGTGCAGCTGCAGTGAGGGATATGCCCTGATGCCTGACCTCAGGACCTGTGCTGGTAATTATGCACTCTCAAATACACACACACACACACACACACACACACACACACATTCATGCAGTCAGCATGCTTGATTTCTGGGTAATGGTGGTATAGACACCTGTAAAGTCTTTCTCTCTCTCTCTCTCTCTCTCTCTCTCTCACACATACATACACACACACACACACACACACACACATACACCAGTGTACATGCACAAGCATAAACAGGCATCCATGTTCATGAAATTCCTGATCCCAAGATCAGTGCTGATACAGATATAGACACACAAACATAACATAAACAAACATACACAGAGCTCCATGAACTCTGACTGCCCAACCTTATGACCTGCACAAAAAAAATTATTTACTCATACAGGCACACATCCATGTAATGTGAATGCTTGACGTCTGAACCTGTGCAGTAATGGTGGTATAGACACATGCACTCTTACATACACTCGCACACACACTGACCTGACCTGTCTTTTTTTTATCTATTCAGACATTGATGAGTGTGAGGACACTCCGGATATCTGTGACGGTGGTCAGTGCACCAACATCCCCGGAGAGTACCGCTGCCTTTGCTTCGATGGCTTTATGGCCTCCATGGACATGCGCTCATGTGTTGGTGAGAAAGCACTACTAACACACAGACACAAAGACATGCACTGTTTTTTTTTTCTTGTTCTTCAAATTTTATGCATGTTTGACTCTCAAGATGTCAACGAGTGTGACTTGAACCCCAACATCTGTCTGCACGGCGACTGTGAAAACACCAAGGGCTCTTTCATCTGTCATTGCCAGCTGGGATACTTTGTGAAGAAAGGCTCTACTGGCTGTACAGGTATGTGTGAACATGTGTAGCTTGATGCATACATGTGCATACATGTACATACATGTGTTTGTATCTGGAACTGTAAGTGTACCTTTTTTCATTTACTTAAATGAAACATATAGGATTTGTTTTAATTAATGTCTACTGCATTTTTTAATACATGTGTTTTTATCTAGATATCAACGAGTGTGAGATCGGTGCTCATAACTGTGACATGCATGCCGCCTGCGTCAACGTCCCTGGGAGCTTTAAATGCCGCTGCAGGGACGGCTGGGTGGGAGATGGAATTAAATGTGTAGGTGAGGGACTGTGCTGCAGAACATGCCAATAAAGACTGGACATTCCACACAATCACCAAACCACAAATTTCTGTCACATTTTAGAGGTAGCTACAGCTCCTTTTCTTCTCTAGTTTCTCTGTGAGCTCCAACCTTGTGGTGTGTGTCCGTAGATTTGGACGAGTGCTCAACAGAGGACCATAGCTGCAACCCCAACGCTGATTGTGTCAACACTCCCGGCTCATACCGCTGCGCCTGCAAGGAGGGTTTTAACGGAGATGGCTTCTCCTGCTCTGGTACAGGAAACATTACTCACCATGTCTTCTGAGACAGAAAAAAAACACATTCTTCTTTTAACCATTGCAATTATTATGTTCTAATAGAAAATGGCTAATGGACACCATTAGGCCACAGGCAGAACTTCAGTCAAATCCACAAGCTTAAATAAGTGATCTCATTCCATTTCATTTATATTATCATAAACTGCAGATTGCAAACTTCTCTCTTCTGAGGCCTTTCCTTTGGCAGAACCTAAAGAACTTCCCATGAACAAAAACACTGACACTGGAGTCTTTTTTATGAGAGGCTTGAATGAATCAGTGTAGCCGAAGCTGTATGGTTGTTTATTCAGTCATGCAAAACGATGTGTAAAAGATCATTCACTCTGCTTTTGCCTCTCAGATACCGACGAGTGTGCAGATAACGTCAACCTGTGTGAGAACGGTCAGTGTCTGAACACCCCTGGAGGCTACCGCTGCGAGTGTGAGATGGGCTTCACTCCTACTGAGGACAGCAAGACATGCCAGGGTATACACACATGCACACACACACATTCACTCACATATATGTTTATGTATATGTATGTACAGCACATATTCACTGTTTTCTCTATACACAGACATAGATGAATGCAACTTCCAGAACATTTGTGTGTTCGGAACATGCCAAAATCTGCCAGGGATGTTCCGCTGTGTGTGTGACGATGGGTACGAACTGGACCGCAGTGGAGGCAACTGCACAGGTGAGAGCAAATATTGCAGGTTAATACACTGGACTAAAGGCACTGTGGAGTGCAGTACTCCTGTCTTACATTCTGCTATGCCTAAAGAAATTCATCCACGTCACAATAACTTAAACAGGACATAAACATAGAAGGGATCTTTTCTGCCTGTGAAACATCACCTCATAGTAGTGCAGTACACTCATGTGTAAAAGTTAGTGTCCCCTCTATTACTTCTATGTTTTTTGTGAAAAAAGACAAACATATAACTTTTTTTTCACCATGCCATTATTTATTTAACAAAAATTAAGGCAAAAAACATGTGGGCAATACAAATTACCCCACTGATTCAATAGTTTGTAGATCCACTTGTAGCAGCAATAACATGATAATATTTTCCTGTATGATTTTGTCAGTGTCTAACATTATTTTGGTCTATTCTTGTTTACAACTAACCCTAAGCCTATTTCATGAAGGCTTTTGAGCATTCTATTATGCGCAGGTTTCCTAAGGTCCCGCCACACGTTTATTTTGGTTCAGGTCTGGACTTCGACAAGGCCGTTCCAAAACATTGATTCTTTTATTTTTCAGTTGTTCCAAAATTCTTGTGGTTTGTTCAGACGCAGTTTTGGGAACTTCAGTTGTACGTCCATGTTCTTTTTAGACAAAAGAGTTTCTCCTGGCAACCCTTTAAAGCAAACCATACTTTTTCAGTCTTCTTGTAATTGTGCTGTCATGGACTAACATGTTCGGTGAGGCCTGTAGAGTCTGAGATTTAGCTCTTGTTTTTTTTTCTAAGCATTGCACAGTCTGAGCTTGGGGTGAATGTACTGGGACTGGAAAGATTGGCAACTGTTCTGAATGCTTTTCACTTTTGAATAATCTCACTGTAGACCGTTGAACTCCAAATTGTTTAGAAATGGTTTTATAATCTTTTCTCTCTGAGACCATTTCTTACATGGTCTTTCCCTCTTGACATTGTATTAACAAACCTGAATGCTCCAGACCAGCACACTGCCAAAATGTAATTATTAGGAGCCGCTACAATCAGAAGATTTTTTTACATATAGAATTTGTCTATTCTTTGACTATATATTGTACACATGACTATATGTTGTATATTCTGTATACTGTAGACTGTAAAACATGAATGACGCTATGTTATATAGGTTTTAGCACCAAGCAGAACATACAGTCAGATCTTGCAGAGCTCTAATGAAGCTCCTTTCCATTAAGAGTAACTTGTACCAGATCATTCACATCAGAACACCCAGGGCCAATTATAGTTGCATTTTACCTCTGGCCACAAAAACAGTATTTTTCTCTGGACCAGGAACTGTTTTTTTTTCTGAAACAGATGCACAAAAAACCTTTGGACATGTTATCTATAGACCTACAGTAAATGTCTCTCTCTCTCTCTCTCTCTCAGATGTGAATGAGTGTGCTGACCCAGTGAACTGCATTAATGGCCTGTGTGTGAACATGCCAGGAAGCTACATGTGTAACTGCCCGCCAGACTTTGAGCTCAACCCCACAGGAGTGGGCTGTGTCGGTAAGTGTGTCAGTCAACAAGTTACATCCCAGAACCAAACAGCAACCAGTAATATCTCACCCTGTGCTCATATCAGCAAATCAAATCTAAGTCACTTTATCCATAGTAGTGATGGGAATAGGTAACCCAATAAGTACACCAATCATTGATGATTGATTAGGAATCAGTTTAACTGCACAGTACAATGCTTGTACAAAAGTTTTTTTCAATTCCATCGATCAAAATTTAGGTTCATATAAGTACATATCCATAGGTCTCTGTCGTTATAAATTTTCCTGCTCTGCAACTGATCGTAAAGTTTGTCACAGAGCTAAACTTAGTTGGTATCTTTCAAAGTTACAGTGTATTTAGAACACTTTTGACTCTTCTCTTTCCTATTGGCACCCTTCATTTAAAATGAATAAATATACATTATGTGATAAAGTGATAAATTTTGCATGTATGTGTGTGTATGCAGAATGTTATCATTATCTTTTTCATTTAGTCTGTAGAATTGCAACATCAGCCGATTGTATCAGCACCAAGACAGTTATCTGCACGTAGAGATTTTTGTTCAGAACAGTTTTTTTTTCTTTCGAGAATGACATTGTAAAAAGCCTTGGAATGAGGCACTGAAAAGAATTTGCAGTTTGATATTTGGGCTACCTGGAGTTAAATGTGTGTGCATGTCTTTTTGCCACTTTGTGTTTTTTTTTTCTCCAGACACTCGGGTGGGTAACTGTTTCCTGGACACGTTGGATCGGGGTGATGGCGGCATTTCATGCAGTGCTGAGATTGGAGTGGGCGTGTCCCGAGCCTCCTGTTGCTGCTCTAAGGGCGGAGCTTGGGGGAATCCATGTGAACTTTGTCCCATGATCAACTCCAGTATGTCCTTTCAGCTTTTCATGAACATAACTCACCACCAACAACTACAAAAAAATATAATAATAAATTAATAAGCATAAAAACAAAAAAAAGAAGTCATATAAATCATCTAACATATTAGGAAATTTATATAGGATAATATTTCAGTAAATAATAATAATAAATCATAATGAAACACACTTACTTATGTAGCACTTTCCATTAATTAAAAAATGTACCTGAAAATTAGTTCAGAAAGTCATATGAGGTGGGTGTATGAAAGGCTAGTTTAGGCCTGTGTGTGTTTGTTGTGTTATTTGAAGCAAAATCATGAGGAAATTTAAAAAAAATTCTCTCTCTATGTAGCTGAATACAAAACTTTGTGCCCTGGAGGAGAAGGCTTCCGACCCAACCCGATCACAGTCATTCTGGAAGGTAAGAATGTGTATTTGTATGTGTCTATGTACTCTGAGTGTCCTTGCTGTATTAATTAGTGCAGTCTGCAGTATCCTTGCCACAGCTATGCCTGATGACTGCTAATGGCTTTACTCTCTCCACTCTGATGCTCTCATTAATAGTTCCTTGTTCTCTCCTTCTAAACAGACATAGATGAATGCCAGGAACTGCCCGGCCTGTGTCAGGGGGGCAACTGTGTCAACACTTTTGGCAGTTTCCAGTGTGAATGCCCTGCTGGATACTTCCTAAACGAGGAGACACGCATCTGTGAAGGTGACGATACTAAAAGCCATCACGTTATTGTTCATTAGTTCATTTTTAAAAGTTATAGTTAAGTTAAATTAAAATGTACACTTTTCAACAATAATTTTTATTGATTTTAAACAGGGATATAACAAAGTAAACATGTAGCTTGGATAATCTGTTGTAATCGTCTGGAAGTATTTATTTTCTCATGACAAGAGATCCAAAGAGCCCTCACTGCAGATCCATAGAAAAAATTACTAAAGATGATATTACACCAGCCATCAAATAAGTTAATAATAATAAAAAAAAAATTTCATTGCAATTTTGTTGTTCCAGACATTGACGAGTGCTCAACCCACATTGGGATCTGTGGCCCAGGAACATGTTACAACACACTGGGCAACTACACATGCATCTGCCCTCCTGAGTACATGCAGGTCAATGGAGGCAACAACTGCATGGGTAAAGTGCTTATTTACCATAAAAACAGTTATCTAATAATTATGTAATAATAATAAAAGTTTTCTCATTTCTGTGATGTTATCTGGCCTTTTACAGACATGAGGAAAAGTGTGTGCTACCATAATTTTAATGACACGTGTGAGAACGAGCTGTCCTTTAACATGACGAAGAAGATGTGCTGTTGCGCCTACAATGTGGGAAAAGCCTGGAACAAGCCGTGTGAACCCTGTCCGACTCCAGCTACCTGTAAGTGTCCATATAACAATCTAGTCACTAGTTAGTAGGCTTGTGCATCATAAACCATCGTTTTTACAAAGCATGCCCCCTCCCAAAAACAGATTTTAAATTGGAAACACAAAATAAGTGGCTGAGCTGTGATGTTGGGTTATGATATTAATTTGGGCAGTTCTGGTTGTAGACATACAGTACTGTGCAAAAGTCCTGAGCCACCTCTCACCTCCAAAAAAATTATTTAAATTCTGTATTAAAAATGGGAACAAATATTTTATTTAAACAGGCTGCTAAATCAAAGTTTATGTAACAACCTTAGCAGCAACCGCATTTTCCCTTCTCGTTTGTTCCAACCACTCAGCATTCAACATCACCAGTATACTGTACTAATCACTGGCCTGATCCTTTGTCATCCTCTGCACCCGTTTCTCACTGGTTCATGCCTTAGGTTCGAATTTCTTTATGCTTGAATGATTCATAGATCTCTTGTGGCTTAACAAACATTCCTCTGACACTGGTCAGGTACAGGGACTAGACTGAAAATGAAAGCCAAAAACCTGCCAAATATGAGAGCCAAAAAACCCATTGCAAAGCCTGGAGAACTATTGCTTAAGACTACATTAAAATTGCCGCTTTGGAAGCAAAATATGAAGACATAATTTTTATTTTCCATGTTAGTGGAATGTTTCATGTTCTGGGGAACAGCATCATGGGAACATGGATTTATGCAGCGCTGACCTCATATTTGGTTGAAATATGAAACCTCTGAGCATTTTATGAATGTTAGGAATGAGTTCACAAATTCTTACCGAAACAGCTGCCAACCTGCTGCAGTCTTTTACACACTAATGTTTGTGTTGCTGCCTTGTATAGCTGAGTATGAGCTCCTGTGTGGGAACCCAGCTCCAGGCTTTATCATCGACATCCACACTGGAAAACCCATCGGTAAGACAAAATGTAGAGTTCTGTAACTAGAATTTATAAAGCAATGCCTGTCGTCACATGATGTTTAAACTGAGATGTGTGTCATGATCCAGATATTGACGAGTGCAGGGAGATTCCTGGGATATGTGCCCATGGAGCGTGCATCAATCAGATCGGCAGCTTCCGCTGCGAGTGTCCTATGGGCTTCAGCTACAACAACATCCTGCTGGTTTGTGAAGGTACACTCTTGCTCACATTACACAAACTCATGTACACAGCCCACCCAGTGGATCTGTAAGTACACAAACACTGTTCTATCAATTGGCAGTTATGTTTCTCATGACTGATTGTACCACTTGCTGTCTGTCTTTTCTTCCTCAAATTCTTTTACAGATATCGATGAGTGTAACAGCGGGGACAACCTGTGTCAACGCAATGCCAACTGCAACAACATCCCCGGGAGTTTCCGCTGTGAGTGCTCTCCCGGCTTCAAGCTGTCCCCCAGTGGAGCGTGTGTGGGTGAGTCCTCTGCTTACTAAATCCACATAGGGGTTTTATACCATTTTCTATTATTTTGAAGTACAGTAGTTCATTTAGCAGCACAGTTACAAGTTGGTCCATCAGTTACATTGTTTACCGTGTGCTTATAAAATGAACGAAACTTTTTTCCTGCAGACCGTAATGAATGTCTGGAAATTCCTAACGTGTGCAGCCATGGTGAATGCATCGACACGCAGGGCAGCTACCGTTGTCTGTGCCACAATGGTTTTAAGGCCACAGCCGACCTCACAATGTGCATGGGTGAGTGTGTGTCCACGACTTTGAATTAGACTAATGCTCTTCAGTCCAGCTTTTGCCAAACATTCATGATCCAAATCAATAATAAGATAATGAGATAATATCCTGAATTCATGTGGTAATCTCTCTCTGACCTTCTCTCCCTTGCATTCATTCTCTCTTTATCAGATATTGATGAGTGCGAGCGGCAGCCATGTGGAAACGGGACATGTAAGAACACTGTGGGCTCCTATAACTGTCTTTGCTTCCCAGGCTTTGAGCTCACACACAATAATGACTGCATGGGTGAGTCTCTTAAAAATTGTAACAGTTTGTAACATATTTATTATATCCCCAAACATCAGAAAACCTTTAGCAAATGCCTTGTAAAATCACTCATTTTCTATCTCTGAAAAACTCAGTTTGTTTTATCTCTCAGAGTTAGTTAGGTGTCAGGGATGAGCAAACGGACGCAAATACAGCTCAGAAACATATTCAATTTTATTAATGAAGTGTAAGAGAACAAACACACATCTCTGAATGGTAAACATTAAGCAGGTGATTGTTAAACAGACTGAATTAGGCAAGAAATAAAGATCTGATTCAACCTTTCAAAAATGTTGAAATAGGAACTATGTAAACAATAAAAAATAAAAGCTTGGTTACAACAGCCAATACCCCCTGAGCGAATACTTCACAGTGCATCCTCGTATACTGTGATGCTAAGTGAGTCCAGGTGTGTGTAATCCGCAAAACAAACTGGAACAGTCTCTGTGTATTGTAGTCTGTGGCGGCCATACTGACATTAGCACCTCAGACATTATGACACAAGTCTCTGAGAGATGGTTGTGTTTTAAAATATGTTGTTATATTTCCAAGTTTTTATTGTTGCATGAGTTTTATTGTTTTATGAGGGTGTTTTTTTGTGTGTCTCTAAGAGTTTGTTTCATCTCTCAGGGGTTATTTTATATCTCTAAGAATGCGTTTGTGTTTCTGTGCAGATGTGGATGAGTGCACTACTCTGGCTGGTCAAGTATGCAGATATGGGCAGTGTATCAACAGTCTAGGCTCCTTCCAGTGTCTATGTCTGGAGGGCTATGAGCTCACCCCTGACTCTAAGAACTGCGTTGGTAAGTCAATAGCATTATCATACTTTCACAATACAGTATACAATGCCTCATTTACTACAATGTTCTGTGCAAAAGTTGGTTTCCCCATGGTTTCTGGATAGAAACTAATTTTTGAACTGAAAGTAGAAATCTTGACTTTTTACAGAGCTGGAGTAATGCATAAAATATAATCAGGAATTCATTGTAGATTATGGAAATGTGTGAGAATTAAGGACACTGGACATGGATGGAAAAGCTTGGAAATTTGACAACATTAGTTGAGAATAAAAATCTGGATACATATTTAGTTGTTGTAATCTACTGTAGACTAAATTCTAAATCTATTTTCTGCATTAATACAGCCTTCATAAAGATGAACTAAATATAGTATAAGTGATGCAGATTCAAATACTGTACATAATCTTAGAAAAACAACATAGAAAACTGACAGATAGTCATGTACAGGTATTTAAAACATGTTACAACAACTTAGAAACATCCAAAGCAATGGGAGGATAAGCCCATTTTCCTTTTTTTTTTTGGAGCAATTATTATTTCTACACGTCTAAAATCACAGTTCATGGTGCAGTCTGTAAGGTGTTATTGTTCTTGCAGACATTAACGAGTGTGTGACGTACCCGGGCACCTGCTCACCTGGAACCTGTCAGAACCTGGATGGATCGTTCCGCTGTATCTGTCCTCCGGGTTACGAGTTACAGAATGAGAACTGTATTGGTGAGCCTGCCTCGATCTCTTATACAATACATACAATATTAAGAGCTCTGTTTTACACTATGCGTCTCTTCCTTTTTCACATACTTTTTCCCCAGACATTGACGAGTGTGAATCACAGCCCAACCTCTGTCTGTTTGGCCAATGTTTTAACACACCGGGAAGCTTCCAATGTACCTGCCAGCCAGGTTTTGTTCTGTCTGATAACAAGCGTCGCTGCTTTGGTGAGTGACCTGTTGCACATTTGAGTAGTAGTATTTGCTATCAGACATGATTTTGGTAAACAAGTAAACCCTATGAAATAACCACAGCTATAGACGTTTTTGAGGCACATTTGCAAATATGAAATCCCTTTAGTGTTTTTATATTAAAAACAGCCTTCTCCTCAAGCCAGAGTCTTGATTATAATACAGCATAATTAAGAGTTTTGCAATAATTTTTCCTGCCATCTCTCTCTCTCTCTCTCCAAGACACTCGCAAGAGCTTTTGCTTTACACGTTTCGAGGCCAGCAAATGCTCCGTTCCCAAACCTCAGAACATCAGCAAGGCTGACTGCTGCTGCAGCCTGATGCCCGGCGAGGGCTGGGGTGACCCGTGTGAACTCTGCCCCCAGGAGGGCCAAGGTACTGACTATCACAGATAACTACACACATTAGACATCCTGAAAATAAATAATGAAAGTAAATGCAATGATGACTATAGCATATACCCTGTATATTCCAAACAACCTAATTTACACTAACGATTCCATTTTAATCTTTGTCATGGTCTTTATTGACTCTCTGCAGCTGCGTTTAAACAGCTGTGTCCTTACGGTCATGGAGCTGTGCCTGGACTAGGGGAAGGCCGTGTCGGTAAGATGCCTATAACAAACTATACAATACGCATACATAGAGATCACAGAACCAAACAGCAAATCCAAATGCAGATTTATCATTCAGTAGGTTGAACTGTTGCTAGGCAACAGGGAAATATGGATGCTATGCAGAAATTAGATAATGACCGAATATAATATAAAAATAGAGTGAATGTAAAAATGAGAAGAACTGTCTTGGATTGTAGCATTGTATAATGTGTTTATTAGGAAAAGGGTCTGCCCAGTCATCTGATTATTATAAACATGTCAAGTTATTGCAGTCTGTGAACTGATACATGAGAGGGATCTTCTGGACACATCAAAGCATTTGAATACAAGACACAGTTTCTTTGCATAGAAATTTAACAGCAATACTGTTGATGTACAAAAAGTACATTAAGGAATAGTCCAATATTCTTACTGCCCCCCAATCAGAATAGAAAAATCATGAAAATGATGAAAGAAATCAAGAATAAATGTATGAATTATTAAACTAGCACTTCTTAATCTAGGCATACACTACAGCATTTAGAATTTACAATATAAGGCTGCAGACTACTTGCTTTTTGAATTTTGAATTAATTGATCTATATATTGCCAGTTAAAAGTTTAGACACCCCTCCTAATTCCATGATATTTCCTTTTGCCAGTCCCAAAGCAATTTACAAAAACAGAAAAAAAGCAGCATTTTTGAAAGGTATATTGCAAATTATATTTTTAATGGTATTTTTTCAAGCTATATGATTATTAGAGACTGAAGATACTTAAAAAATAACCAACTGCTGCTTTAGTGTGTTTAATAAATTGTATAGAATACATACTTCTTTGTATGGAAACAAACTCTTATATGTGTATTATAAATTATTTTTTAAAGAAAATACAGAAGATATAATACGTAAAATACATAAGCAGTAAGGTCTACTGATAATTCCGCCAGAGTATTGGTGTGTCCGACCCCGAAATTCACTTCCATTTCTGAAAATGTATCACCTTTGTGTGTCCAGTATTATACACCTTGCCTCTTCTCCTTGTACAGATATGAATGAGTGTTTGGATAACCCATGTAAAAATGGTGCCTGCATCAACACTGACGGTTCTTTCCGCTGTGAATGTCCCTTCGGCTACAACCTGGATTACACTGGAATCGAATGTGTGGGTGAGTTCATCGGCACACAAACTTGAATGCACAAACATATTTGTACGTTCATACCAACATAAGATATGTACAGTGTATGCAGCTAACATAACAAATGCACACACAACCAAAGAGAGGTCTAACAAAAGTCAGTTGATTCAGATCACTAGTGAGACACTTCACGTTTACTTTCTTTATGTTTTAGATACGGACGAGTGTTCGATTGGGAACCCATGCGGTAACGGAACCTGCACAAATGTTGTGGGAGGCTTTGAGTGTTCCTGTCAAGAGGGTTTTGAACCTGGTCCCATGATGACTTGCGAAGGTGTGTGCATCCTAACATAATGGCATGTAATAATAATAATAACAATGATAACAAAGCATAATCACACATGAATAAATGAGTGAAATGTGTAACCTTTGCTTTATATGGTATAAGGTTTACAGGCAATATACTTTGTTTGTTTGTTTTATCACATTTTAGTGTTTTAAAGTGATGGAATCTCAAACAACATGTTTAAGACATTTTAATATGTAGTTTAACAGCTAAAGCTTGAAATGAAGTATACTGACATTTTCACTGACAAAATTCTGCAGTTTCAGAAATAAGCCTTTTATAAATGCAAAGCCATGTTCAGGATAATGCAACATAAATACTGTTATGTTACAAAAGTAATTGGACAACGACTTTTAGGCAGTGTATGTGCATGACATTATTTGTAAACCAAATGCAGTGAAGCAATAATATCCACATTAATCCAGAAAAATCACTTAATATTGAGAATATGATTTTAAAAAAAGTTCCACAAAATGTCTAGTTATATTCCATCAAAGATTTATAAATAAACTTGAATTCAGTAGAGGCTTCCTAACATTCTTTTTCTTTTTCCGCCATTTTTTTCAGATATTAATGAGTGCACTTTGAACCCCCTGCTCTGCGCCTTCCGCTGTGTGAACACATTCGGCTCCTACGAGTGCATGTGTCCTGCAGGCTATGTGCTTCGTGAGGATCAGAGAATGTGTCGAGGTGAGAAAATCTACAGTCCGATACAAGAGACCATCATCTCCGAATACCACTCCACAGCATTTACACTGTTCTAATGTTTCTATAACACATCACCCTTGTTTACACTTATTTTTTTAAGTTTAGTTTTAAAAACTATCTCTATCTTCTTACCTAATTTTTACGAGGGGCATTCAAATCAAACTGGGATCTTTGATTGTGCAGAATACAGGTAGTCTCCGACTTATGAACATTTGAGTTACGTACCGGTATTTGAAAGCGCAGAGATAACATTTCACTGTGAGATTAATTTCCTGAGGCGTGGTTACGTTTTTTTGGCCACATGATGGCAGTGTTAGGAAAGAGGACAGATTTAGTCAAGCTGATTAGTATGCTTTATATTGTATATATGTAACAGGGGTAGCTCAGTGGTTAAGGTATTGGACTACAGTTCAGAAGATCCTAGGTTCAAACCCCACAACCACCAAGTTGCCACTGTTGGGCCTTTGAGCAAGGGCTTTAACCCTCAACTGCTCAGATGTATAATGAGATTTAAATTTTTTTTTTTTTAAATGTAAGTTGCTCTGAATAAGAGCATCTGCCAAATGCCTAAATGTAAATGTATATTTGTATCAAAGCCATTCAAGACTCAATTTGTCAGCCTTACAAACAAATCCGACTTACAGATGTGCTCCTGTAACAGAACTCGTTCGTAAGTAGGGGACAACCTATAATAGAACACAGTTATGGGAGTAAAAACTCCCTTTATTTAGAAGGTTATCGCAGTATGGCAGAGCCATGATTAGAATGCTGCCCCCCAGGAACTTGAATGGCTCAAACATGACGAAATAGCTTAGAGACAGATTAGGGACATACGGGTGATGTGGCAATAACTCCCAACAAATTATTCTAATATATATATATATATATATATATATATATATATATATATACACAGTATATATATCAAGGTTGCTAAGGGTGAAGATGTAGTAATGGTGTGGAGTGACTAATTATGGACTAATAATGTAGTGCAGTGTTGAATGGCATGTGGTTAATAGAAGTACTGCATATTGCATATGTTAAGTGGTGAAAAGACATAAATCAAATAAGTAAATAAATAAATGTTGTACATACTCCAAGTCAGCGAGTAAATAAGTAAATATTGCAAGTGCTCTGAAGTGAGTACATACGGGATAAATATTGCACACACTTCAGTGAAGCCATGATTGCACATAATCCAGTTTGTGAGTGAATAAGTAAATGTTGCACATTACTATAAGTAGTGCATCAGGAGAAATCTGAGGAGAAATTTGAGGAAATACAAAACTTTGATTATTGACTATATTTTGTTCAATCTCAGTAAATCATAACATGTCTAACACCAGTATTTAATGTTCACTCTCTCTCTAGACCAGGATGAGTGTTCTGAGGGACTGGATGACTGTGAGAGCAGGGGCATGGTCTGCAAAAACCTCATCGGCACCTTCATGTGTATCTGTCCACCAGGAATGACCCGACGCCCAGATGGGGAGGGCTGTATGGGTGAGTGTGTGTGTGTGTGTGCATTTTAAGAGAAGATTAAGCAAGTGCTGTAGACTTAAGGAGAGCATATAGCTTAAATATGAAATGACAGTAAGGCACCATCCCAGATTTGAAGAAAGGTACAGTTTTAATATGCTCTCTTATGTTAGTGAAGGTCAAGATTCTCATATCAACTTTCAAATTTAATTCTATCGAATAATTTAAACTTTTAGAATTGTCAGTATCATTTTGTTAATAAAGATAGTGAATGCATTTGAACATCGATAAAGAACAGTCTGTAAAGAAGAGCACAATAAAGGTTTGAGTGTTTAAATCAGTTTCTGAGTGAATACTGTAAATATGTGTTGTGTGATAATAATAGATATTGTATTGCATAGGTTCCCCCAATGAGTTTCAAATTTTTCTATGTCTTTTTCTTTACTTTATTCACTCTCTTCGCTCTCGACCACCCACTCATCCTGACTCACTTTATCTCTCATTCCCCTCCTCTGCATGTCTCCTTGGCAGACCTGAACGAGTGCAGAAGCAAGCCTGGTATCTGCAAGAACGGCCGCTGCGTGAACACGGTGGGCAGCTACCGCTGCGATTGCAACGAAGGATTCGAGTCCAGCTCCACAGGCACTGAGTGCATCGGTAAGAACCTGCCACGAAGGATCACATACTCACGCAGAGTCAACATATGCTCCCACTATAACCTGCATGACAGCCATAAACAAATCTTTCACTATCAAGTCTGTGTGTTTTTGATGATTCTTAAATATGTAGTCAAAAACCCAGCCTATAGCACACCTCCACTAGTGTTATCTAACACACCCACACAAACACTGACAATAAAAAAATGCACTAATGAGTTTGCAAAACTGTCTTACAATTCTAAAAACATGATCATCCTGCCATTTTTTTTTTCTCGCCAAGATTTATCTTATACACATTCTGTGAATTCACACACATTGGAAAATTGTAAAAAAAAAAAAATCACATAATTGTACCATACTTCTCACACACCGACAATGATTCAAGCTGAATGCGAATCAGGTGACAGTTGAGAGCAGGGTTGTTATCGGTCACAAAACAGTTTCTGTGCCTTTTGATTTTCAGACGATTTAACCGTCTTTTCCAATATAAAAAAAAACAATTTATTATAAATGTGTGACTTAAGCTGTTTTTGTATTTATTACTGTACGTCACTGGAAACAGTGGCAAGCCATCGAGAGAAAGGGCTCAGTAAAAATGTCAAAATAAACACTTAAGGCATGCATTTTTAAGAAAACAATGAATAACTGGGTAGGTTATATTTTATAAGTTAATAAAAAAAAAAGAACAAAAAACTAAAAGAATGCATTTTATTGGTCGAGTGGCGCAGTGGTAAAGCGCTCGCCCTATCATCCGGAGATCTCGCATGATGCTGTAACGTCTCGCAGCTGGAGGTCTAGAGAGAGCTGATTGGCCGAGCTCTCTCAGAGGGGAGGGATGAGGTACTTAGTGCTCCCACATTCATAATCACGGCTCTACAGCCAATCATGGGCGTCTGTGAGCTCGCGCAAGTGGAAGGAGCAGATAGCGACGTCCACCAAGTGTTACGCTGTCCTCAACTGTGCGTGAGCGAGCAGCTTCGAAAAAGATGTGGTAGGCACATCTAATTTTTCAGGTCTGTGTTTCTCATATTATTTGCCTAAAGCCTGTATAATCGCATCCAAGCAAGCAGGAAACCTCTGCTACTGTAGTTTCATATTAATTGAACATAGTAAATCATATGACATCGTCAATTATGTTGAGGCTAAATGATGGATTTTTCCTTTTTCAGACCACAGAAAGCTGTAAATGATGAAATTACAGAGATGCAAAGCAACTAGTCTGATCATCTGTTGTGTTTCCCAGATAATCGTCAGGACTATTGCTTCACTGAAGTTCTGCAGACCATGTGCCAGCAATCGTCTACCAACCGCAACACCGTCACAAAGTCCGAGTGCTGCTGTAACGGAGGCCGTGGCTGGGGACAACAGTGTGAGCTCTGCCCCCTGCCTGGCACTGTGCAGTACAAGAAGATGTGTCCACATGGACCAGGTTACACTACCGATGGCAGAGGTGAGAAGGCATAGTACCTTTTATAGGGTTATACAGCAAGGACCTATCACTGTGATGTTGCCTGTAACATAAAATTGCTTTTGTAAGATGTCATTCATGATTGTTAAACTGAATGTGACTCTTTGTTGTGACAGATATCAACGAGTGTAAGGTTCTGCCCAACCTGTGTAGGAACGGAGAGTGTATTAACAGCGTGGGTTCCTTCCGTTGCCACTGCAACGTGGGCTACACCAACGACTTCAGCGGCACCTCCTGCATCGGTACGGCCTTCACTTTGCACCCAGTCATCAGGAACCTAATTATCATGGGTCCTGCAAAGATCTCTAGATTTTTTGTGTGTGTTAAGGTCGTGTTAACATTACCACAATTATAAGAACTCTTAAAATTCTTTTTATTTTCCCTTTTCTCCCTTGTACAGTTATAAAACAAACAAAAACTTAATTTGGTATGTGGACTCAGTAGTAAAGGTTTTCACACTATTAGGACACATGAAAACATAAAGACTTTTTATTTATAGCAACACGATATTTAGGTTTTACAAATTTTCCAATTAACAAAATGTTTTTAACAAAAGGCTTTTGAAATTCATTGTTTGTACGTATTTTAACTCATTATTTATCATTTCCTCTCAATGACCCTAACAACACATGGTATAGCTCAGCTTTTTAGGCTTTAACTTTTAAATTCCTTTTTAAATAAACGCTACGTATGTCTTCAGTTGCTGTTTCCCCTGTGTTTCAGATTTGGATGAGTGTTCTCAGTCTCCCAAGCCCTGCAACTTCCTGTGTAAGAACACAGAGGGCAGCTACTTGTGCTCTTGCCCTCGAGGATACATCCTGCAGCCAGATGGAAAGACCTGCAAAGGTGAGTTTCACCTTCTGCATCGCTTCAGTGCATAAATAAATTTGTGATGTGGCATTTAAAATCCATGAGTGTAAGTAATGGTTTATAAACTATGTGACATTTTGACACACAGACTTGGATGAATGCTCCACCAAGCAACACAACTGCCAGTTCCTCTGTGTGAACACCATCGGAGGCTTCACCTGCAAGTGCCCCTCTGGATTTACTCAACACCAAACCGCATGTATCGGTAAGCTTAGCTCCATCCACATGAGTGTATGTGAGTGCAGAACTGCCAAATATATACATATATCAACCTAAGGTCAAATGAATATTATGAAGTTGATGTTAAAATGATTACTTTGCTTAAGAAAGGGACCTTTCATAGTGTATGCACAATGTAGTTTACCAACTCTTTCTGATCGCTTAAAATGATATCCTTATTGGGTGTGGACAGGGAATGTGTAAGGATAACACTGTTAGGATATTCATTAGAATCTAAAAGCATTTGCTTGTTCATTATCATCGATCTTTTCTGTACCTGAGAATGATGTGGTTCTGACTGCATCATTTTTTACCTGGCAGATAACAACGAGTGTACCGGCCAGCCTAGTGTGTGTGGATCCCGAGCATCCTGTCTCAACTCCCCCGGCAGTTTCTCTTGTGAGTGTCAGAAGGGATTCTCTCTGGACACCACTGGAGTGGAGTGTGAAGGTAATGATGACACGGTGTACAGACATTTAACATCCGTGGTTAAGAAACTATCACCACAAGACACAATGAGATTCATTGACCTTTATAAATTCTGAAAATGTAGTAACCGACAGCGGATTCACATTCACTAGATGTGATCAGCTTTGAAAATGTCAGCTAGCTACTTGCCAGGAGATGTGTTCTATAATAAAAAATAATGACACATGCAATAATACATTTCTTAACATGATAGTTGCTTGATGTACTGTATATATAATACAACACAAACTTTTTGTAATTTTTTGGGCTCATTGAAAACAGGAATTTCCTTTGCAAAGTTGCAATAAAAAATATATTATATACATATTCGTATAGTTTAGGGTGATTTACATCTTGAATCTTTGTAAAGCTGATTTGTAATTGTGTCTGTTGTGACAATTGGTATATTAAAATATAAAAATATATAAACATTGTTAACCATTGTGGCATTGCAGATGTGGACGAGTGCACAGCGAACCACAGATGCCAGCACGGATGTCAGAACATGATGGGTGGGTTCCGCTGCGGCTGCCCTCAAGGCTACGTTCAGCACTACCAGTGGAACCAGTGCGTGGGTGAGTATCCTACAGCACGACTTCTTAAACCACCTAAAATCAGCCAGCTCCAAAATTGCAATTATTAAGAAATGCAAAAACTAAATTACTAAGAAATGCAAAAACACAAAATTAAAGGTAAAATGTGGATTAGATTGTACACTATAATACATAATGCAATCTGATATCAAGCATGTGAAAAACTAGCTTTTATGGCGATATTTTTATTTAAAAGTATTTGAATAAGATGTTCATATATTTGAAGTATACAGACGTAATTTTTGTATTTAATACAATTATATTTTACCTGTTTTTTTCCTTGGTTTTGAAATTGGAAGGAAAATCAGAACCCCAAGATTTCAGATTTCACAAAACTGTATGTTTATAAATTCTTTTGGAGGTTATTCTGTATGTAGCCTGCATAATTGGATGGTTTGGCACCCTGGCATAGGCTCCAGGCCCGCAGCAACCATTTTTTTTCTTAAAACAATTGGCCCCACAATAAATAAATGAGCTGATGTTATAGAAGATTAATCAACACCTCCTGATTTGAGAACTTTTTGAGGGACTTTTCCAGCCTAAAGATTAAGAAATCTTTGCCATAGGATTTGAATTTTTGAGAGATAAAAATATGTAAAAAAATAAAATAAAATAATAATAATAATAAAAAAGCCAGGATGGTAAACAAAAATGAATCCTTTGTACAGGCGATTGACCAATCAAAAATACCGTTACATTTCATCAGTCAATACAAGAAGTTCAGAAGAGAAGAGAGCTGGTTATGCTGAGTTACTGCCCTCTGTACTTTAGTTCTTTTAGGAATGACTTGCAGAGGATACACATAAATGAAACAATGTTTTTTCACAAATTTATGCGTGAAATACGCAGGACGCTCATGAACAATTATTACTGTTTATTGACTCAATTAATAGTGAACACCTACCTTAGTGTCACTTAATAGTGAACACAAATACAACCTTTATTCTATAATGAATTACTAACACTCCTCCATCTCTCTCTGTCTCTTCCTCCTCCCGTTTAGATGAGAACGAGTGTAACGGCAATCAGATGTGTGGCTCGGCCTCATGCTACAACACTCTGGGCAGCTACAAGTGCGTGTGTCCGTCAGGATTTGACTTCCAGCAGAGTGCGGGTGGCTGTCAGGATGTTAACGAGTGCACCATGTCTAGCAACCCCTGTACTTATGGATGCTCCAACACGGATGGTGGTTACCTGTGCGGTTGCCCCGGCGGCTTCTACAGAGCAGGACAGGGGTAAGAAAAAGAACTAATATTTGTGAGCAAACCTAATGATTGTAATAAATTATTCACTGCTGTTTGTATGTTTGATTAGAGTTTAATAAAGTTGTGTGTGTTGGTGTATGTAGGCACTGTATCACAGGAGCAGGCTTCCAGGGTCAGTTTGGTTCTGAGGAAGATGAGGACAGCGCTCTTTCACCCGAAGCCTGTTACGAGTGTAAGATTAATGGAAATAAAGGTGGCCGTCACAAGCGCAACGCTGGAGACAATGAGCTGAAGGTGTGTTACAGTTTAAACCCCCTTTATCTTTTATTGGCTTCAGCATCTGATTCCACTTCAGATTCAGTTTGTTTCTTTAGGCTGTGCTTATAAGATAACACCAATAATAGTTGTTATTATTATAATTATATTAATTATATATTATCTTTTCTTTTTTCATTTTCTCTCCATATTACTTTTTCATTACTTTTTCATTTTTCGAATCTCTTTTCCCTTTTGGCCTTAAAATTTTTCTTTTTTCCTCTTTCTTTCTTTCTTTCTTTCTATTGTTTCTTTTAAAGTGGCTGTAGCGATGTCTGTGCACTGACTCTTTGGCTTTAACCCCCATCTTTTTCCTGTGCTTTCAGGAGACTGTGAGCATGGCCAGTGTAGACACTCAAAACTCCATCCCCATGAACCTGTCTCTGGGCTCGCTGCAGAACAGAGAACCGCTACTGGAGCTGCTTCCAGCCCTGGAGCCTCTGGAGCACCACATCCGATACGTGATCACTCACGGCAACCAGGGCGATCACTTCAGGCTGCTGGAACGGCGTGACGGTAAGACGGTGTTGCGCTTGGGCCGTAAGACTCCCCCGGCTGGCGCGTACCGCCTTGAGATCGCCTCGCTGCCCCTGTACGGCCCACGTCAACTCCGCCAGCTGGAGGACCAGCATGACAGTGACTACCTGCTAGGCGAGATCGGAGATGCGCTGCGCATCAAGCTGCACATTTACCTGCACTGAGTGCTCTCCTGACCTTTGACCCCAGTCCCTACACTATAGAGCTTTATTATGCTGAAGAACTGTCTTCAATCACCACATACTTTTTTTTACTTATTCAGTCTCCCCCCTTATACCAAAGCATGACAGTCAAGCCAGGACAGGCATGAAGACAATCAGAAAGCTTAATTAGCCACAAAGGCATTTAAGCAGTTAGTGACAGAAGAAACTGTCAAAATGACCAAAAAGGGACTTAAGCTGATGCCCAAATCTTTTCCCTGTAATCCAAGACAATCCAATATTCGTCTTAGATTATAACGTAGTGACTATATCAGCCTGTAAATGCACATACAGTTAACTTGTGTCTTCTAATACTATGTAATGCATTGATCACATGGCCCGAACAACCACTGACCTTTCTGTAATCTCAGTCAACACTGGGGTCAAAGGATATTCCATTCAGTATTGAGTCATTCATTAAGAATTGTACTGTTTTATGTTTTAAAGTCACAAAGGACTGCAACAACCATGTTTCAGGTCAAAATAGAAATGGATCACGACAAGGCTGGTCAAGCCTGCTCCTCTGGGTCTGCCTAACCCTAGTATTTAATTCTGGACCTAATCCAACAGCTACACATTTAGAGCCAGTGTTGGATCAGAGTCAGAACCGAAATCTGTCCAAAGGTAGAGCCAAAGGAGTAAAATTGGCCATGCCTTAATGGAGTCACATACTGCTTTTACCACATCAAGAAGTGGTTTCTGGTCCCAGGTCTGGACGTTTCAGGAGAATGTTGCATCTGCTGCCATGTCCGTAATACCTCAACCATACACATCTTCAAGGTGCAGTTTGTAATTTGTAAAAATCAGAATATTATAAAGGTACCTCCAGATAACTGTGATTTCACTAATAATGCCATGTAATGAATCTTTGGCCAGGCTTTACTTCAGGCTACTGTTTACATTTTTCTGGCTCAGAATAAGCTCCACCTTAAACCAAAGCCATTAGCCTTAAAATGCATATTAGAAGGAAATCATAGTTTCATAAGAGATTCTCGGAAATCAGGTGTAGGCTTCTCAATGATTTCAGTGTCATTGTAATTTACTTCACAAGTTAAAACATCACTAAAAATGACAAACCACCCATTTAAAGTCGTCATTGTTAGGCATCAGACCTGCTTTCTGTTAAATCAGGGAGATCGATATGCAATATGGCTACATACATGGTTCTGTCATTAAACCTTAAATGCTACAGGGGTACAGTAGCTGATTTTTCTGACACACTCCAGACCACATCACACACTTAACAACATCTGTTCATCTGTTAGCTTACATTTCTGTTTTTTCTCAAGGAATAAAAAGGTGCTAAATGACTCCACCAGTGCTACAGAAATACAGTCTCAAGTTACAGATTGCAGTCGTGATCTTTATATTAGAGGCTTGTGTTTGTCTTTTTGTCTTTTAATTTTTTTGTATTGTCTCAATGCTGAAAACCAATATTATCAAACTCGCTTTTCAAAAATTAAATTGTATATTTTAAAAGTGAAATGTAGATTTTTTCCAATGTCAATCTTTTTCTTAAGCATCAAGGCTGACAAAACCAAACAGAACACAGAATAGACTTAAAAAGTGCTGTTGACTTTGTGTCCATAATTAATAATGGCGTCCTTGATGGCTGCCAGACACTGAGTGACACCCATCATTGTTTACAAGGCGTTGTCCTCTACGTGACACTCATTGAATTAATGCCAGTATGGTGTTAGTGTGATATGGGTGTATCAAGGACCTGCACATTCAGCATTATTGCACTGTGTCTGGTGCAGC
This sequence comes from Clarias laeviceps, assembly GCA_030014305.1. NCBI lineage: Eukaryota > Metazoa > Chordata > Actinopteri > Siluriformes > Clariidae > Clarias > Clarias laeviceps. The sequence goes on from JAQMYJ010000007.1 coordinate 13,032,835, forward strand.
CTGACTGCAGTGTCTGGTCCTTTCTCTCTGGTGCTAAAATCATTACATCTTCAATCCTGAACATCAAGGTTACTGCACTGTTAAAAAAAAGCAAAAAAACAAACAAACAAAAAAAAAACAGCCTGAGCTATATTTATGCATTAACCATTTGTCTAACATGGGAACTTTGTATACTTTTGTATCTTTTTTGTAATGTTTTTAATCATAATTTTATTTGCCACTACATGTAAAAGAACAAATGTGTGTGTACTGTATTTCAACATCATTAGCAAACTTGAAATATCTCAGTCATAGTCACGCTGTCACAACTGAACAAATTTCATCTGTGGTGCTCATGATATCACTGTTTCAATCAAAACACAAGCACACACACTGCAGTATTATATGAGCACAAAGGAATATAAGAATGAGGCTGTATCTGAGCATCCACAGTACTCTGGAAATAAAAGTGTTCTTAGAAATATTTGATCAGTTACATTGGTCATATATAATGCCATTATTTTCTTACCAATCTGTAAAACACACCAAATGGCAATAAAGCAATGGGTTATGTTTTTAAATACTTTGATGTGTGTGTCAGTTTGTTGACCATGAAAGCCATGTTTTATCTCGAATATCTGGGGAAATATGGAATTTAAGGTCAATAAAGAATGAAATGTGCTTTTCTTCACGCAGGGTACAAATAGTGCATATACTGAACTGCAGTTTATGAATAGGCTGAAGTATTACTTTGGCCCCAAAAACATACAGTGAAAAACTGTTTGCCCCCTGTCTAAATTTTTTTATGGCGTATTTGTCTTTTTATCTATATTTAAAAAATTTTTGCATATTTGTCACATATTGAGATCATCAAATTAATTTTAATAGTACAAAACAATAACCCGAGTAAATAGAAAATGCAGTTTTTAAATTGAGATGTCATTTTTTAAGGGAAAAAAAGCTACCAGACCTGTTGAATCAAGAAATCACTTAGATAGAACCTGTAAGTGAAGCATGCTACAAGATCTAAAAAAGAAACACAGTCTAAAGAAATTCAAGAACAGATGACAAAGTCATAGACATGTATCAGTCTGGAAAGGGTTACAAAGCCATTTCTAATTTCTCTCAAAGTGAAAGCAATTATCCACAAATAGGGAAACTTGGAACAGTGGTGAACCTTTCCAGGAGTGGCCTGCGTACCAAAATTACCCCAAGAGCATAACGATGAATCACCCAGGAGCTCATAAAAAAACCCAGAACAACGTCTAAAGAACTGTAGGGCTCCCTTGCCTCAGTTAAGGTCAGTGTTCATAATTCAACAATACGAAATAGACTGAGCAAAAATGGCATCCATGGGAGAGTTTCAAGGTGAAAGCAACTGCTAACCAGAAAGAACACAAAGGCTTGTCTCACATCTGCCAAAGTATATCTTGATATTCCCAAGACTTTAGGGCAAATATTGTCCAGACTGATGAGGCAAAAGTTTAACTTATTGGAAGGTGTGTGTTCCGTTATATCTGGCGTAAAAACTAACACAATGTTTCATAAAAATATCATCATACTGATAGTCAAATATGGTTTGGGTAGTGTGATGGTCTGCGGCAGCTTTTCAGCTTCAGGGCCTGGACAACTTGCCATAATTGATGGAACCATGAACTCTGCGCTTTAACAGAAAATCCTGAAGGAGAACGCCTGGCCATCAGTTAGTGACCTCAGGCTCAAGTGCACTTGGATTATCCAGCAGGACAATAATCCAAAACACACCAACAAGCCTACCTCTGAATGGCTAAAAAATAAAAAATTGTGTGTGTGAGAAATACTCATTGCCAGTTATCGCAAATGCTTGATTGCATTTGTTGCCGCCAAGTGTGGCACAACCAGTTATTAGGTTTGGGACAATTACTTTTTTACATAGGGCCAGGCAGATTTGGACATCATTTAAAAAACTGCTTTTTGTATTTACTCGAGTTATCTTTGTGTAATATTAAAATTTGTTTGATGATCTGAATCATTTACAGTATGGGTGCAAATACTTTTTTCACAACACTGTAGGTACTTTTTTCTACTGGAAAATAACCAACTTCTGTGTGGTACAGTTTACACGTTACATGTTAGGTTGCATTACACCATCCCAAATTTTTTTTTCTGTTACAGCATTCTCCATTGTGTTTTATTCCTTGCTTAAATAAGCAGTTTTGTTAATTATTCCCTTTTGAAGGCCCTGCTATAATCAGAATTACTTACCACAATTCTGCCTTTGAATGTTGGGTCTGATGACATTGCGCAGACACACAAAATGTTCCTTTGAAGGAAAATGACTGAGCATTGACTGTTTCCGCTCTGTAATGTACTTCTGCTTGGTTTTATAGATAACAGTGTGTCATTACAGTTCTATTCTCTTTGATATACCAAATAGCTCAACACATTTTGAGGTGAGTGTGTAATGATGAGTCATGCAACACTGGGAGCTGTAAGCTTCACTTACTTGGTAACTCTGGTCCAATGCAAAACTGAAAAAGCAAACCTCAGACATCTAATGTGTTGGATTCTTTCAGGTGGTGAAGCTGTTGAAAATTGCTCATTGATAATGTAGAATGTGTGTGTCATTTTATTACTGAATATTTCTGAGGCATAAAGTGAATAAAACCCCACTTTATTTGACACTATTGCCCCAGCTTAGCAAAAACAAAGGACTTAGGAAAATATCCAATCTGCTTACAGTACAAATATCAAAAACACACCAAAGCAACACATTATGTTTTTTTTTCCTTGATCCAGTGAGACATTGCGCTAGAAATCTTAAACTGAATACATACAGTACAGTATTAGCAAAATGAGACTCCAAATCTGAGTCTGAATACAAAAATAAAGCACTTTCATTAGTTCTAAAACTCACACAGTTGCTCACTACACAGTCACAGAGCTCGGAAGATCGGCTACGGCTAATGACCACACAACATAACACTGCATAAATATACATATATAGATAGATAGTTAGATAGATAATAGATAGATATGGCTTATAAATGATACAAATACACTGAAATACACTGCAGCAATATCACATTTCTGACATCTTAAAGGGGATTCTGCTCCTGTAAACACCAAGGAAACAACACACCATCAGGGAACAAAGAAGAGTGCTACTTACGGGTGGTTGAAGGCAACAATTTGAGGGGACTTTCACATAGCAGGTGAACAGTGTTTAAATGTTAGGTGCACATATTAGTTGATTATCAATTCTATCCAAAAGTGATTTTAATACAGTTTGTAAATAGGATTATTCAGTGTCTATTACAGCAGTCTGGTGATGCACTGGACTGGAAAGTAGCCTTACACAGCAATCACACTGCATTTTATTTTAATGGAGCAGAAAGGTAAGTCTGGCAGTTCTGTGTGAGGTTCTTGTCTTATATGCTAGCAGTTACTAAGCTTATTGACAAAGTTAATTCGGTAGATTGAACCGGTCTGATGGAAAATCCAGTGCACAGCTTACAAATAGCTAGCAATGTTTTTAATGCTAAGCAAAACTAGCTATAGCTGTGATTATCAAAGTCTGTCCTTTTGGGAAGTGCACTGCCTTTTATTTCCTTTTCAGCTAGGCACATGTATTTGCCTGTGGTCTGAAAACTACTTTAAAATGGTCAATATTATCTGTCAGTTGATTAAATTAATTAGGTAAAAAGGGGGTGGCTCTTTTGTGAATAAGGCAGGGTTTAGCTGATGAGCTTGGAACCATAGATCCCAAGTGACCCACATTTGAACTTTGAAACCTGATGAGCGATCTAGTAACATGCATTTTGAGAATTTACTTTATGTATTTTTTCTTACACAAAATAAAATATTGTTTAGTTATAATGGCTGAACTGAATACAAAAGCCGATTAACATGTTTAAAGTGCAAATCGATGCGATTGCCGTCAGTATCAAGATGACAATATATACCAAACAACCTCTGTGCTTATTGTAAATGGCCTGGAATTCTCCCTGTGGTTTCTTTGATATCTATCTGTAAATTTGGATGGATTTTTTTTTACTTATCTTGCTTGAAAATGGGAAAAAGCAACTATTTACCACCATGAGGTTTCCATATCCAAATATAGACTATGACGTCCCTATAAAGGCATACACACTCATCCGGCACGAAGCACAATTCAGTGAAGAATTGTTTGATTGACGCTGTCTGATGCTGTTGCTAATATTTTAATACGTTTCCTGTACCTGTTCCCAATCCAGCAACTTCGTTCTTTTCAGGATATGTTTCATTAAATTGCGTAAACATTTGAAAAATTTGATTCGATAGTTACTTACAAGTTACAGTAAATTGATTTTGTTAAAATGACTTCTGCTTGAGGCTTGAGTGATTGTTAAGATCGTTGAGATCACTGAGTTGAGCCTCAAGTCTTCAGGTAACTCCACCAAGAAATATAAGCGACCTGACTCATCTACAAACAGGAAATGGTCGAAGACTTGGCTTTACATCCAAGCCAGTAAGAAGTGACAAGTCAGAAGTACTTTGTATTTAAAATCAATGATGTTTCGGACACTACACTACAAGGGTTAGCTTAGCAACTTAATGAAATGTTTCAGGGTTAAAACTGAAAGCTTGTCTAGTATATTATGAACGAGGCATAAACTGCTCGACAAATGCTGTAGTACAAGTATAACTTGGACCTTAGTAACTGAACTAAATAATATGAACAGTAGCTCAAACAAAGACTGTTTTTGCTGTTGTAGCTCTTGTTGTAATGCACCAGCATACCATGACAATAAGCTCTGACTGCACTCTCACAATTTACAGTCCTGACAAAGCAATCTAATGTCATGCAGTCTTCAGAATACAAAATCCTTTTGGTGTGGAAACAATAAATAACTTTGTTTTTTTCCCCTTTTTCCCCTTTTCGATTGAATTCTAAAAAGATTTATAACAATACACAGATTATTAAAGTGGTGTGTATCATCATGATCTTTTCAGAAAGGAAATACACCTGGATCTCGATCTTTTTAGTGCAGAGATTCCCACATTATCATAAATTATTGCCGCAAAGTGCAACCTAAATTTGTAGAATTTCCCAGGAGAGCTGGACTCCAAACCTCACGCCTTCAGCAATTGAAAGATCTCCCTAGTGACCGGCATTTTCTTAATTCAAACTTGGGATCTATGTGAAAATAGTCAATCCAATATGGCAGCCTTGCTGTGGAAATCGATAGCCAGCAAACATGAACAGTGGTTTCCCAAGCATGATGATCTAAATGTGCAAAATCATCTCATTCACCCTTTCTCAGAGTCCACTACCAAGAACAGCTCCTCATTTATCAAAAACTAATACATTCCCTAGTTGACATTTGGAGACACCATTTTTGAAAAATAAAATTTTAAATGGCATAAATCAGGGCAGTACTGATCCATAACTTTTAACATATAAATTTAACATAAACTCTTGCAAAACATGCAAAACATGTATTTGCAAAACAGTAATTGCAAAACATGTTTAAAAAACATTACTGTAAGAATGCCCGATGCTGCTTTCAATTATCCTGACTGAACTAGTTAAAATAAAATAAGACATACAGTGGAAAAGAAGTCAAATATGTCAAATTAGCATCTAGGATTTTAGGCCATTATTGGTCAAATACAGATGCAGAAGATCGGATTGCTGCATTCGGATTTATTACTTAAGAAAATGGGTCTAACTATGGTGCACTCATCAGAAGAACTTTGTCCACAAAATGTCCTGTTTAACCCATAATACAAAACAAAAAATAAAATGTCACTTCATATATTTACAAGGCTATCACACAGTGCTAATTCTTGGCACCTACCAACAAAAAAACTTATACTGCCTTAATAAAAACACATTATTCTGGCCTAGTGAATCTAAAAAATATTAACTGACAAAACTGTATTAGTTTTTCACAATAAATGGAATGGTAGTAGTTCATAGTACCGGACTCTGGCTCAATTTTGTCTTTGAATACTCTGCAGATTTTATGGGCTAGGGTAAAAGTGGATCATAGTTCAGGCAGCACTGCTCAAAGGCAAACCTTGTAGCCCTGACGAGTTACTACAGGATGTAATAAACAGAGATTCCCAAGGAGGTGGGAAGCTGTCGAGGGCTGACCACAGAGAGAGCAAAGGCAAGAGGCTCTCGGCTCGTCCACCATCGCTGGGCAGTGTTTTACACCAGCGCGTAGTCGAACTGGCCCCTCTCCAGGCCCTCTTTGTGGTCAGTCCAGGACGAGGCCGGCATGCGGCTATAGGGATCAAGCAGAATGCGGAAGCAGCGCACTAGCAGGAAGAGCAGGAAGAGCATGAGCAGGCCCACAAAGGCTAGAGCCGTTCTCTGCTCAGCGTCTGCAGCCAGCGGCGGCCTGCTGGGGAGCGCAGGGGAGAGCGGCTCGTACTCCAGTGGGGGAACATCGCTCATCCTCCACACGCCTCGCCCGCAGAACCTGCACACCGTCTGGACACTCGGGAGTATGGGCAACTCGGCCAGATTGGACAGGAAGAGAGAAAACTTCTGTGAGTTTTATAGTCTAGCACAAGTGGGAGCACACTGGACTTCAGCTTGCCCTCAAGGAGAACAAAATCACAAGTCTGCTTATTTCAGCCCCAGCACGTCTGGTCTTCTCAACAGCAGGCGTGGCCCGAGGGAAGACGACATGACACAGCAAGGGACAGATAGTTGATGCACACACACTCTCACAGCAGCTAAATGGATCCAGATGTGGCTTTGGTGTCCAGGTGTTATACACCGGCCCCTGCTTTTTAGAGATTAGCACAGCGGAACTGTACACGATTTGATGACACACGTCCTTGTTTCCTGTTTTCAGCGTGTCCAAGCCTGCAGACCTGAGACTAATCAGATCAGTGGGACAGCGGTTGGATGCAAACAGAATAATAATAGTTGTTGCTAAATGAGGGGTCTGGCCACTTGAGGGAGGAGATAGAATGGGAAATACGATATGTTGATAGTACTACAAAACAATCAAACAATGCTAACAATCAAGAAGGTAATAACAGATAGTTGATGGTCTTGGAAGGGTTAGGAATATATTATAGAGCCACTGTGGGATCAAAACAGAGGAAGTCTGGGGATCTTTAGTCCAGGTTTTAGCAATCCACTGTACGTATGAATGTCTCTAGTTGTTTTCCTTATCTCCTTGGTCCACACCTGTAAACACAAAAAACTTGCATTTGACAAAAAAAACAGCAATGTTGCACTCACAGTAGCTCATTCATTGTCAGCAAAATATAACTGGCATTTCAATGGAATTTTCTGAGATTACACAGAATTCTGATGTGAATAGATTTTGTGTGTAAAACTAGGTTCATCTTTGCACATCTGCTTTGAGATTATTGTCCTTATAACTGAAGATCCAAAATGGATGATATACTAATTATAGTTAGAATGAGATTTTATATAATACTCCCTGAATCCAAACAAATATTCATTTTCGGAACCGGTGCACAGGAAAACAGTAAAATGTATGAAATGGTATAACTAGTTTTTAAACTAAAAACGTTTGGGTATCATTGGCAAGCAGGGAGACACGCATTTCAAATTTACATATTAATCTATTCATTTGGCTCTCACTTAAAATTCCAGTGCAGCTCAGTCAGGATACCACTGAGTGTTTGATGTTCAAGGACCCAGCAGTTGCAGTTTGGTTGTGCTGGGATTTGAGCTCAGGACTTTGGAAAAGTAGTTTAAAAGAAAAGCTCCACCATGAAAGATTTGGATATCCACATTTCAACATATGATCTCAGTGCTCTAAAAGATTATTGTTTTTATTTTTAGTTGTTTCATCAAAATTTTCTCTATTTCCACTTTGGTTAACAGATTTCTACATTGCTATTCAACTACTGGCTGCCAGTGACACATGATTTAGCCCTTGCTTCATTTATCTAAAGAGAACAATGTATTTTAGTCCTTTGGTCTGTCCAGCTCTTTCACCTCCTCGAAAAAAATCAGCTTCCAAAGTTTTTTCAGTGAGAACATCACATCAGTCGTATTTTACACTCAATATCTCATAGATCTCTAACTAGCCGAACCAAGTACCTGCTGTAGCGTATGATTTGCATCTAGAGACTTTGAGTTAACATAAATGTCTCCACTATTCCAACTTGGCTTTTCTCATTAATGTGACATTGAACAGTGCTGGAACATATTAAATAAGATGAGAAGCTCCTAATAACAAAAGCTGTATGTGTTAAATTAAATAAATTTCTTAAACTTTTTTTCTCCTATTAAACATCTTTGTAACTGTGCCAACACCTGTGATGTCAGCACAGAAAAGAACTTAATAACACTATAGGACCAGGAAAAAAATAGGATAAGAACCATTAAACACATCAGATGTTTAATGTCTTTCAGAGTAGTAGTTTTCCTTTAAAGCCTCAGCTGTTAATCCATCACTGCCCTACAACATTCTGGTGTAATTATGGCTTTAACAGTTTGTGGAACCACTGGTCTGAGAAATCACCCTACGCTTCACTCACATACCCGTTATATACAGTATTGGTACAAACAGCAGTCTGTACACTAATGGAATAATCTTTACCCAGCACATTTGTAACTCATTGGAAATTTGTTTTTAATGCTTAATACCACGTCCATGCATTAAAATTACAGTAGGTCTTTAAGCAGTGCTTAAAGAATTACTCTGACCAATCAGTGATTACCTCGTTACAGCAGCATTAGCAGTCGGGAACAAAAGCACATCGAAACATTAACAGTGTAAATACTATGCCTATTCATAAGGGCTGTGTTTCAGTATTATTACCACACTGCTCTGAGGAGGATTCAAACAGCTACTCAGAGATAATAAGAAGCATCCTGTTAAGAGCACAACTCCGTTCCAATCCTTTGTGAGCTCTGGTTTGTTTACTGTGTGTGAATTATATGAAGCAAGGAACAAGGAGGAAATAAAATAAAAGAAGGAGACAGGGATAGAAGGAAGGGACAATGAAGAGAAGGCACAGCTCCCCTTTAGCATCCATGAAGTTGACAAATCAAAACTAGCCAGCTTTAGAACTATAAGGTTAGTTCAGGGTAGCCATATGAGTGATTCCAGTTAACCTAGGGAAAAGAAAAGTGTTAAATTTGTATTAAATACACTGTAACTTTTTAGCTCAGTTGGACCACAGAAGCTTCATTTGAGTCTCACTTGAACTTTGTACTGTAATGTATTTTTGCATGGAGAGAGGGTTGTGGAATGTGGCCCAGGTTGCTTACATTGTACTCGCATTCTAGTTGTCAAAGTTCATGGTTGGTATGTAGGGCATTAAAACTTATATATTATAAACTTATATATTATATAAAATAACATATATTACCTATTATAATATAGGCACCTTATATGCACTTATATGCACCTCAACTTTCACTTAAGACAGAACTGAAAAAACTCTTTAACGTCCCATTTTTACTATTAGTGACAGTGGATCTATAGTTGCCTGTATGTAATATCATAGTAGCTATAGTACAGTAGTAGTAGTAGTAGTAGTAGTAGTAGTATATGTATATTTGTAGTCCAGACTTATACACATACACATACGCATACACACAAACACGCTCACACACACACACGCACACAAACACACACGCACACAAACACTTAAGCAAATGACTTAATCAATAAAACCAGATCAATTGGCTGTTTTAGGAGACACATAATGATTTCCGAGAGCCAGCATCAGACAGCAAAGTGTAAATAAATCTAAGTGTATGGAGAGATTTTAATGTAAAAAAAAGCTTACACATTCTGTGATTCTGTCCACTACTACAATATCAGCAGTAACTCAGCACTAATGATTTCAGAATAAATCCAATTATTAATGTCCAGATATGCAATAGTTTTTTTTGTTACATGTATGTTGAATAAGGCTGGTCATGTTAGAAAAGTAAGGTATCTGGGTACTAATAATACATTATAATTTATGGAATGCAAGGATTGAATGGTAAACTCAACGGATTAAAATTTCTATACATCGATGCCTCAATGACGGCCATAACTAGTTATCTAACAATGAGAGCTGGAACTTCAGTAACCAGCAGCTGCTTTTGGAGAAAAATCTGCCATTCATTTATTTTCTGTTTTTAACTTGTAACCACTTGAAAGGTTTACATGCACTTTCTTATTCAATACTGTTCATAGAATCCTTTTCTAAGAATAGAATTCATTTGCATGAGCTTATTTAACAAAAGCAGCCAAGTTTTATGCAAATTGTATACAAAATACAAAATAATTAACATCTCAGCTTATAATTGACAATAACTAGATGAAATAAACCATTTTGTGATGCTGAAAACCTTTGCTAAGAGCCTTACTCTGCTCTATTGTTGTGTAATGTGAAATCAGTTCACTGAAAATTTTGAAACCTACTAGGCAAAATACAGATTGTTTGTCAGAAATACTGTATTATATTTTGAGCCTGACAGAAAAAGTTAAGTTTCAATATGTCCACAAAATAAATGGTATGTGCTTGCCAAGAAACCTCTTCTACTAAATGCTCCTTTGACTTGATCAATTCACTGAGGCATTTTTAAGAAATAAGAAAGCAAACTTAAAAAAAAAAGATTTTGAAATTTGCTGGTTTTGGAAGCTGAAATTAATAGGCAATTTCTTGTAAACGTTACTGTAAAATGTAAAAAAAAAAAAAAGTTTACCTGAATAAGAATGGTAAAGCAACAGGAATTAAATATTAATTATATATATATTATATATTAACTGCATTTCTGCAATGTGGACTACAATTGTTGTCCTGTTTACAGTAGTATGAATTAAAAAATGTGTTATTTATAAATAATAATTATTATTATTATACTGTAATTGACATATCAGTGGTTAATGACATTATAAACATGTATACACTCTTTGTGAACTGCTGTTTCAGTATCATGTCTGTTTTTGTCAACATCCCTATGATTTCCTCATATCCTTTATGACATCACAATTGGTTAGTCTTACGACATTTACACTCATAAAATGGAAAAAAATCTCATGTGTGGGACCTCGTAAACGTTTTGTGTCCTCCAGGCTGTGAAGAGGGAGAAGCTTCAGATGAAAGCGGGACGTGCCAGGCTCTGACTCCAGGGTCGGGCAGTGCCCGTCTGTCCAGAGAGCAAAGCAGATGGCAGCGCAGCATGAGCCCCAAAACCTTTACATCAGAGTCTACAGGAGAGAGGAGAGGACATGGTGAGGTTACAAAGGTACTCAGGCAGCATAAAAATACAGCCAAATACTGTCATCTCTCCCAGGCATACAGCATATAAACACTCAATCGCTCCGATATGCCTCAAGGGGCTGTTTGTTGTTGTTTATGTTGCTATTGGCACAGATTGCCTCTACTTGTCAGCTTCGAGGAATGTCACCACAAATCGATAGAATCTTTTGTGGACTGATCACCATTCAGTCATCCTCTGATGAAATATTTCTATCCTGATGAGTGTGGTGTCTTCCAGGATGACACCCACAGTGCATGAGGGCTCACTGAATGGTTTGATGGAAATTAAAATGGTTTGATGAATAGTAGCTAGGATTAAATTCAGCAGAAAAAGAAGAGAATAGCATTAGCTCCAAGACGCCACAAGTTTCAGTGTCTGCCTTCTGCTTTCAAGCTGCATTTGTGAATCACCTTGGGCTGCTCTGAAAGGTCCCATTTTGTTACCCTAAAGATTTAAGCTTTACTGAAAACCCACGATTACTCCTGTGCTTCACGCAAGAACTGCTTCTGTAACTCTGCTGTAAAACGGCTGTCATGTGCTCACCCCAGAACCCACAATCTGCTCTTTTTAAACATTCTTAGTTCTGTATTTAATCGTTCACAATTATGTAAATATTTATAATCCTACTATCAAAGTCAGCCAGAAGAACATGGACGTCCCTTGTGATTTTGGTTTCTACTTAAGATTTTTTTCCTCAGGGTGATTTTCCTTTATTTTGTTCAACTATGGCTTACTTGTTATGATCTAAACCTTCATCCTGAGTTCTGTAAAGCTGCTTTTTGACAATATGCATATACAAAACAACCCTGAATCCAGTACTTGCGATAGTAAGTGAAAGCGATGCTCAGCCAATCTATGTTGCTATAACTAAACATGCTATTAAAGCCTCATTCTGTGTCCAGCAGATCCCATTTCATCATCCTTTAGCACATCAGTTTATTGGTGAACCCCTAGCCTCAATGGATCAACAGTCATCCTGGTCATCCTGCCAAACTCCTGATAGTAATCTGACTCGTAACATGTACACAATGAAATCATCACATAATTCAGTTGTCAGGTTCACTCAGTGGAGATCCTGAGAGAGAATGAGGCAGGACAATGGCAGCTGACTTCTGGAAAGTTCTTATACAAAGAAAGCATGTCGAGGGTCACTAGTAAGTTCATGTGTTAAGGTCATATTACATTCAGGTTTTGGGATATTAATTTGATCTCCATCTTGTCGACACTACATCCTCAAACCCTGGCCCTTTTTTCACCCCTTTTCTTCTTTGTTGTCTTACATTTTCAATTCCATCCTTTACTTTCCCTTTTGTATTTTTCCCACTTTTATTAGTTTTCATTCTCTATTTTATTGGTTTTCTTGATCTCCATCATTCTTATTATCTGGCCATCCCTCCTCTTCTCGCTTTTCGTTTTCCCTTCTATTTTCTCCTTGTTCTACCCCAGCGCTCCATTCCCAAGTCCTTCATCCTATATATTTTTTTCATTTTATTATATTTTATTATTTCTTTCATTTCAGTCAATCTTTTTCTCCTTTTATTATTTTCTTTGTTTTATTCACTCCATTCCCTCCCCGTTTATTTTTCCCTAGCCACTTCTTTCTCCCCTCTTGATTCTCTTTTTTTAATATAATTTGCTCTTCATTGTGGAGAATATCTTGGCAGGTTAAAATATAATGAATACACAGGCAAATGTATTAATTGATTTTAATGACATTATGATTAAACAAATGCAAAATGTATTAAAAATGCAAGCTGACTTCAAGCTTAAATGTATAGTCATATTGGCAGATAATTTTGCCTAAATGCTTGGAATAAGCAGAATTATTTGCCAATGGTTCCTTTATCATTTTCTCTTCATCAGTCTTTCCCTTTTCTCTTAATATTTCTTTCCCCTCTCACCCCTTTAATCATTCTGTTTTCCCATTCACTGTCCATTTTTCCTATTTCTTTTCATTATTTCTTTATTATTTTTCTGTTGTTGACTTTTCCCCGTTTTTTGTTCATTCATGTTCTTTCTGTTTGGTCCAACAGCTATACAGTATTCTCCCTTTATTCTCCATTCAGTCTTTTTTCCTCAGGCTTTCATCTTCTCTCTTCTTTCCCTACTTTTTATTCTGTTTGTCTTGCGGGTTTTAAGTTTCATGTATCTTTTGTAATCATCCATTCTCCTCCTCTCTTTCGTGTATTCCTTTCATCTTCTAGTTTTCTTTTACCTTTTTGCTCATTTTATTAATATCTTTTTCATTCCACTTTTTTTCTTCTCACTATTTTTCTTCTTTGCCTTCCATTCTCTCTGTACTGTCTCCCTATCTATTCCCTTCATTCAATCTGTTTCATTGTTATCACTGTTTTTCTGTTATTTTCCTTTCACTTTGTCGTACATGATCTCATCTTTGCCTGTCGTTTTTATTTCTCACATTGGTTAACCATTCTTTCCTTATCTCTTACATTCACTTTCTTCATTTCTTTTTCTCGCTTTTTCATTCTTTTTCATTTATTTTTCAGAATCATACCCTCTGTTTCCCAGCAGGGATGACGATGATCCTCAATAACATGTCTGTCTCCCATCTATGACCCTCAGGGTTTTCTTTTGCTGCTGACAGATAAAACAAACAAGGGCAAACAGGGACATAAATGGCATTCCATGAAAGCACCGGGGTGTCCAAAGTCAGAGTGTGCCCGCTGTGTCCGAGCATTGTATCCCCTACAGCGTCTGATCACAGCACCAGCTATTCCTCACGCAGTGGCACTGAGGGGCGAGCCTGGATTTATCATTATTTGAGACTTGTCTGTGGTCCTTCTGCAAAATGAATTAGAGGCCATGATTCAAAGATGAATGCCACACATCAGTCCACTCTGTTCTGCCCCCCCCAACTCCCACCCCCCACCCACCACCAATATCATGCCCAAACTGACAGTCAGCTGATGCTAATGGCCTGCACTTTGACGGGAATTTAGCTGAACTCCTTCCAACTGTCTGCTTATAAAGATAAAATGTGTTTTGGAAAAAGGCACAAGAGAAACTGTTTACAAAAGACACGGTGTCTGATTGGAACAAATGCTGCAATATAAATACAATGTGTGTGTGTGTGTGTGTGTGTGTGTGTGTGTGTGTGTGTGTATGCCCAGAGAAGCTATTTATGCCATCACTCATGGACATTCTGATCTGATGGAGGTTCTAGGTCTTGTTCCAATCCACTGATCAGTAAAGAACAATTTGATCCTCAGTAATAAGGTGCTGCTTAAAAACATGGACTCCTTGAACTCAGACAAGGCCAAAACTGGAAGCATCTAATCTGTCTTTGGATCTAACCCAATCCAGCATCTATGTATCTATCTGCGCTCTAGCTACTTATATAGCTCCAGTTTTGACTGCTCCCCCTTATTTTAGCCCTAAATTAGTCTTGGCTAGTTTCCACCCACCAGCCAGTCCTCCCCAACATATGAAAGTTCCTGATGCTCAAGTGTGAAGGCTACCAAATTGCTTCTGCAGTCCACCTTATCTTTGCAAACTGCTGCTCGTGCTGCCTCACAGGACAGTATAACACATTTTCAGGAAAGTGTTATCCACTGCCTTCCACATGCATGAACTCACAGATGCCCACAATTACTTTGTGTCACTGTGATTGACACGGAGGAGAGAATATGCCAACCCTCCCACCCGGAGAACACACCAATTTTGTTCTCCTGGGCTTCTAGCCACAAATAGCAGTGGCATCTGATTGGGATAGCAGTTTAAATAATTTTTTTACGTTTGTTTTTTTTTTTTTTTTTTTTTAATAATAAGTGATGTGTCATTTAACAGCAGTGTTGTCTTGTGTCATCTCTCAAATGCATCTCTGCTGGGGAAGTAAAAAAAATAAAAATCATGTGTTCCAGTGGGATGAGAAAGGGAGGAGTAGTTTTATTTAATATTCTACTGGTTTAATTTGTGCTCAACAAACCCGAAAAAATGACAAATTATTAGCCTAATGTGTCATATATAGTATTCTGCCAAATTTCTAAATAAGGACCGACTTCAGAATGCTTGTTCCACCCCTTGACTGATCATCACTATGTCTCTGTGTATCATGGTTCTTCTCAAACTGCTGAACTCCCTGCCCCCTCCCTTCCAAATAAATATACACTCACATCTATCATTGGCCAGCTTTGAACTAATCACTTTAAAAATCTCATTCTAAGCATTACCAGGACTAATAAAGTAAAATCTAACAGTGGTTTTCTGGACATGGCCCAGCTGGCTATGCTGGAAAATGACAGTAATTTTCTGCTCCGAGTCTATACCACTGATAGTCGGTGTAATGGAGGAGCCCAGTGGCTATCCAAAAAAGACCCCTCACTGCTGATGGTTTTTATGTCAAACACAGCTGCCACCCATCACACCGCAGGCCAATGAGGCGCTCCATTGAGAACAGCTTAACAATGATGGCAGAATTGTATTTTTGTTAAAAATTACAATTTGATCTGGAACAAAATGTGACAGAACAAAATGTTCAGAGGGTTCAGTGCTACTGTTTCTTTAATGAGAGCGCATCACTGAAACAGTTTGGAGGTGTGGTAAAAGCTTTTTGCTGGAATTTTGTGAAGGAGGCGTGACTTCTGTACCTGTCAGTCCTAATGAAGGAGTTGTGGCAGTAAAAAGGGGGGGGGGGGGGGTCTGCCTCTGACCGTGTTAGGCCTAGTAAAGAATGTCAAAATTCCCTTCTCACTTATAAATGCCAATACTAATAATCACAACATATTGATAAATGTATCTTACTACTTCAGTATTTTAGGGGGCGTGGCCATGTATATAGTGCCCGAGAGATGAGGGAAACAAAACTGCCCATAAATTGCTGATGTGTAAAAAGGACATGGAATATAAAGTACAGACTGAATGTGTGAATGAGTAGCAAATTTAAAATGAGTGTTACATCTTACAGGTTTATTAAAACTGACTGACTGAGTGCACACTTTCTACCTGGAGCTCAGTCAGAGGGAATATGCCAGCACTCAGTCAAACCCACCTGCCACATCTTTAATTCCCAGCCCAAATCACAGCATGAAATATTAGGCTGGAATGGACAGCACAGATGGCTGTGAGTGACTGCGGCCGAGTCTATGTAGCAGTGCAGGTCCTTAGTGGGCTCCTACTTTTAAACAAACTCAAAAGATGAACTATTGGAAGAACAGTACAGTTACAGGACAGACACAAACTGAACTTACTCTGAGACTGTTCCGTCCCACTGCACACACCCTAATATAAAAACAAGTCAGCGCTTTCTAAAGTCTAAATACAAAGGACAGCAGTTTCTCCACAAGCATAGTGAACTGCTTTGGGGACATGCACCCGAGGACTATGCGCCCACAGACATGTCAGTTCCTTCCAGAGGTCTGTCATTGCAGGCATCACATCAAAACCAAGCAAATGTCAAAAGCATGGTCAGGGACAGTGGGAAGGGACAGCAAAAAGGTCAAACCATCTTTTCTGTGAGCGGCATTACAAAAGAGGTTTTCAGTTTGAACTTCTGTCAGCGAAAACACAATAAAATACAGTAATTGCGAGAGAAAATGAAAATGCTGATGCAGAGCAAGTGGTGTGTGCATGAAATGCTCTGGCTCATAAAACCACAAAAAGAAAGCTTGGATTAAAAATAAAAGATGACCATCAAGGATTATATTCCATATTTGCCTCTCTAGCAGTCTGAGAAGGCTTTGTGACCAAAATGCTGGATTCCAGTTCAAATAACTTAACAGACACTGGAGCAGCCTGTAAATTGGCACTTTTGTCTGGGAAGATAATAAAAACCCAGACATGGTGTCACTCATCAAATGGCTCCAAATTATGGCTGTGATTAATATTTCAAGAGTGATTTTGGAAGGAAATTAAACCCTGCTCTTTGATCCAACACCTGCCAAGCTCTGTTCAAAACATTTACTGATAATAATCTGTACCCAGGGGGAAAAAAATTCCTTCTTCACAGGAGAAGGAATTTGATATATAAGAAACCAGGGCATCTTATATATTCAAATAGATGGAGAGCAAGCCATATGCTATGCCTAGTTAGAAATCACTCCTTATAAATAAATAAAGAAAATACTTGTAAGATTCTCATAATACTAGCTTCTCTCATAAACCAGTGTTTCACCATTACTGAGACAACTAAATATATTTAAAATACATGTATTCTTTGACAGAAGTTACAGCATTTTTTAAATGTTTTCGGTAACCAAACTGTATGTTGCCATCATTGAGGTTGCACACAAGAAAACTCATTTTATCTTCTGTCACCATGAAGAACACCAAAGACTTTCAACAGTAAAGAGACAGAATGCTGTTGAGCTGCACAAGACAGGTATAAAAATAAATACAAATTCAACTAAAAAGATGTCATCTCCATAACAACAAGCTCTTTGGAAGCACTGATAGAACCTCTCAGAAAATGCAGCTTTAAAATTAATTATGCATCACTAAAACTATAATTTGAAATGTCTTTTGTGGGCATGAGACCAAAATCAACCATTCTGGCTAAAACAACTGGTATATTCTTATAATAAATAAGTCTGAATTTAGATTAGAAGAATCACACAAACCCTGTTGTAAATTCTGTGGTGAATCACTGATGCTTTGGGGCTGTATTGTTTGCCTGTCCTTGTAAAAGAAAGTCATTAAGTAAAGAGGTTTTACATCAAAACATGTTTGCTTCTGCTAGGAAGTTAAGACGTGGATATAGATGGGTCTTTCAACAAGTTAATCACAGAAAACATTCAACTCAATACAGAAATTGTATTGATTACAAGAATTACAGGTTACAGGAACACAAAATCAATTTCAGCCTCCAGATTTGTACCCATGCTCTGAATCAAAAAGGGAAATATTCATGCACAAATTTAAAAAAATCTAAAGGAGCTTAAAATGTTGCGAATGATGATGGATATCAAGCTCTAACTAAGTCACCAAATATTAATTGTGAAAAACATAAGCACAATATTGCATGGATTTAAACTTACTGCGTGCACTATTTATTTTGCATATTCAACATTTCCACTATTTTCTTGAGAAATGACAAAGACACAGTGATGTAGATTTTTAAAGAAACTTTTAGGGGGTTTAATGGATGCAAGGTATAGCGAGTCTATAGTTATTGCTAGTGTTAGGAGTTGAAAGTAATGAACAGTTTTGGCATGAACAGTGCATGGTGCTAGCTTATTTATGCCCAGTCCTAACTCTGACCGGTAATTACAGTCTGATTTGGGATGGACGAACAGGGATCTCAGACCTAGTGATGGCTTTTTTATGATAACCACCAGCAGTGTTTACTAAAAGAAAACATGTCCGGAGAAACGTTCATGCTCCGGAATGCACCAAAACATTTAGTATTGCACATTTATCATGATTACAAATTCAGAATTGTATCCAATTAGAATTAACAGATCTTTGTAGTACATACTGAGTCAATTGTGTTTGCATGATTTGTCATGTGTTTGCATGTGATTACTATGTGTTTGCATGATTTGCGCACACGAGTTACTTACGGCATATCTTTTGTACTTTTAGTATGTAGAATGCATATAGAAAAAATAATGTAGCTTAATTGTAAACTAAATTTAGGTATTTAATTGGATCTTATAAACCTCTGATGCACATGGTGGACATAAAACCTTCCCTGAGAATATGCAATCATATCGTGAAAAAACTATGATTGATAGAAACATGACTTTTGTCATATTCTATAGAATATTTAATATTTTGTGGGTAAGTTGCAATGAACCATATATTTAAACCTTGCATAAGTTTTATAAATCAGGAAAAGACTTTATTCCCACTCTATACCATTAAGAGTACAGTACCTGTGATATTCTGACAATAAATAGCAGCAAGATCATATTATCGATCTGTCTAGACAAATAGTGCTGAAAATATATAAGCATATACCTCTATGTATAAACGAGATATATTCTTTAATATAATGTAGATTATACAGGAGAATTGAGGCTCAGATTGCTATTCGGCACTTTAATATGTGACACAGCACTACTACTGTATTCAAGTAATAATAAATATCGAGGTATGGGAAGAAATCTACTTAATGTCAGTTTTTTACGAATATAATCCCTATCATTTTAATCAAATAAATCCGCTGGAAGTTTCTCAAGCTGTCCGCAGTCTGATGCTTCTAACGCTGAACATGCAACAGCATAAACAGCGACCCGTGCAATGCGTGCAAATAAAGACGGAAACGAAAGATAGAAGCCCTTACCCCTGTTCTGCCCACAAACACTGATATGAGCAGCTTCAGATGTGAAGTGAAGTCTAACTTCAGCTGCTTTCCAGCTCCGCTAAACGAACTCCAATAACACCATCGAGCGACGGATAGTGACAAGCAATTCGTCTGCGATTCGTTTCTTTATGAACGACTCTTTAGAACGATTCAATCACCGAGTCGATTCTTCACCAGGAACGAATCCCGGGATTTTTTTTTTTCACCCACGCACAAACAAACAATCAGCCTACATAACCCTACGGAACCTAAAGTAGGTGTTCGTGCATTTAGAACTGTTGAGGCTTTTCCAACATTTGTCTCCTAAATTATACACGCATATTTCCAGTCATTATGTTTGTTTGCTACTGCACATGCGCAGTGTCAGAGTCACTTAATTGGAAGATGTACAGTGAGTGCTAAGTCACACATAACAAGAGGTAATTGTGCAATATGCAGAAGTCACTGTCTATATGGAGAAAACACCACGAGTATAGGATTATGTATAAGCATAATCAAAATGAGAAAGTATAAATGTAAGGAAAATACATCTGATAAATATACAAAGGTTTACTACTAAGATATTAAATGATGCCATTTCAAGCAGCCAGCCTTCAGCTGTGCCCGTCATGGACATGGATAAATAATGTGAAGATTTGTACGTAATATATGTGTACATTTTGTGTAATTGTACATTATTAATTTCCATTACGAACTATAATACATGAGTATGGGAAATACTCATTTCTGATTAGCTGAAATGAAATTGGAGTTATACACCTAATACAGTTGAATATCAATTCTGATTACTATGTAGAGGAGGGTAACCATGACAACAAACATCTCATACTCTTAGTGACTGAAATTCCTGGGGGTTATTAAGATGCTAGCTTATTATCTACAGAGCTGGATCAATTCTAATGAACGCTGGGCACTTCTTGTTACAGTATTTAATTGCTGTGTGATTCATACCTGTGACACTAGTGCAATTTTATCAGGGATAGTGTGAAGGTGTGAACTGGGTTTAAACCCCTGCAGTAAACTTGCCAGTATGATATTGTACAGGTAGGTGTATTGTGTTGCTGACCTCTCTCCAAACAGCTGTGCTGTGTCTAGCTGAATCAATAAATAAAGTTAAAAAGATATTACCATCAGTATGATCATAGTACTGCTTTTATAGTCTAAATTGTGGTAATACAAAAACTATTCAAAATAGATGCACTGACACAATAATATCAAAGCATATGAACATGCCAAGCAGATCATCAAGCATCAGTGCTACACATCTAATCTATTACAGCAGCTTCAGTGACAATTGTGAGGGGTATTGTATAAGTATGCCTCATTAACTTATTTTCTGATAAATGTGTCCACAGGTTTCCACTCGACCTGTGCCCTTTGACTCTACCGAGACACCAGTCCAGTCCCAGTGGTCTAGATGTGATCCTGAGCCCTGGGCGAGGGCAGGCAGCCATCTGTGCCACCTGCTGTCACTTCCTTCTCATGCAGCCAGCCTTTAGCTGTGCCCGTCATGGATATCACCTTTTCCATGAGGTCAGAGTGTATGAGTCAAGCATTTCCAACCATATTGTCACACACAAACATATCCACAATTAGAGGTACACTTTTCAATGCTAATTGGTTGACATGCTGACAATCCACATCCTGCTAGGCAGGCCAAAATGTATATAGTCGAGGAATAGATCAAATTAATAATCCTAATAAGGAAAGGCATAGTCCGAATTGTAACACTGGTGAAAATAACCGCAATAAGAAGTAACAAATCAAAAATCACAATTAGTCACAAGGCCAAATCTGCAATTGTCAGGTTCAAGATTCATTGTTAGTAAATTAAACCAAAAGTCAGGTGCAAGGGATGTGTCCAGAGATAATACTGGTGACACATGCCACAAATGTGTCCACAATTAGAGGTACTCTGCTCTCCACTGTGGTATATAATCAGCAGACACACATGCCATCTATATAAAATTAGATCAGAATAAAATTAATATAGAAAGCGGAATAGAGGTAAAGAGAGAAAGAGAGATGAGGACAGTGAGAGAGGTGTATAGCAGGTGGTGTGATCGAATCAATATCCTTAATAATGAGATCTATGGGGTGTCATTACTGTCCTCCCCTCAAGCGCCACATGGTCCTTCTTCCATAACGAACAGTACCTTCCTCAGTCACTGCACAATAAGCCTCATTAACCTTTCGAGGTCTTTAAAAGACGTTTGTTGGGTCAAAGATCCACTGCTGCGTTGTTCTTCTGCTCTTAGGTGATGATAATTTGGCCAATTCTTTCCAATTTTCTTTTGCCAATTCCACTTTTTGTTTTGCACTAAATCCAAAGTGCAAATGTAGCTAACAAGTACAGGAAACATGTAGGTATTTGCTCAGAATTGTCCAAAAAATACAAAAGGAAAACAAATTGCTGTGGTTGAAAAATGATATAGATGTCAGGAATAAAACAGCAACAGCATCATTAAATCTAAAATATTTGTAAATGCTACATCAGTGTACTAAGTAAAGATTCTTTTCCTAGTCACTAATTCATGAAAAAGCAAAGACAACCAAATTGTTAAAGTTAAAGGAACATTTTTCTACAGTACCAGTCATGGTTTGTACACAAGTTTGGATTTATTTTCTACATCCTAGAACAATACTGGAGATTATAAAACTATGAAATGACACATTTGGAATTAGGTAATTAAGTAACAACAACAATAGTCAGTTGTTATTTTAAGACATGAAGGTCAGCTGTTCTGGAATCGTTCTTGCAAGAACAATATTGTCAAGTGCATTTGCAAAATACATTAAGCACCATGATGAAACTGGCTCTCATGAAGATCATCCCAGGAAAGCAAGATCAAAACGTACCTCTGCTGCAGAGGAGAAGTTCATTTGGAGTTACCAGCCTCAAAAATCACCAATTAACAGCACCTCTGATTAGAGCTGTTTTGCTGTTTTGAAGGCTTTACAGATCATAAGTAGCAGACACATCTCAATATCAACTGTTCAAAGGAGATTTTACAAAATCTTATGACATATCACATAATCACATATTTTGGATGCCTTGAGAATTGTTTTACAATGTAGAAAGAAATAAAAATAAGGAAAGACCATGGAATTAGAAGTTGTGTCCAAACAACTTAGGCAAGCATAAGGTAATAACTGATGTTAACAAATTACTGTAGCTCGCAGCTTTAGGTCTTTTAAACAAACACTGTAAAGATGCAGCGACAGTTAAAATAAGACAACACTAACAGAACTATCAGCATTTCTCTTAGATTTATTACTCAGAAAATACTATGTACACTGTGAAAAAAAAACCTACACTTACCATAAGCTTCCATGGTGGCTGAAAAACCGAGAAAGATCAATTGTATTTCCCTCATGAATATAGAGCTGTCAGAAATCTAGTATTTAACAGGACAATGTTAATTTTATGTAATCAAGTTGATTACATATCACTTTTGTTGTATACAGAAATTTTCATACTTTGTTTATTGTTGATGTTGACCCATTGTT
Organism: Clarias laeviceps; assembly: GCA_030014305.1. Taxonomy (NCBI): domain Eukaryota; kingdom Metazoa; phylum Chordata; class Actinopteri; order Siluriformes; family Clariidae; genus Clarias; species Clarias laeviceps. The sequence goes on from JAQMYJ010000007.1 coordinate 13,055,817, forward strand.
GATGTTTTCTAGTTGTACATCGATGGTAGGTTTAATTAGCAGTCGATGCTACATTTGTTGGCGTATTTTCTTAGTAATCTAGCAACATATCTTTGGCAAATGTTAATATTTCCTGACATTTTTTCAGTATTTTGCTAGCTAGCTAAATCAACAGCTGGCATTAGCTAATGTTTGCTCCGCATTAATGTTTCCTGGTTGCCTAATAACAGTGTTCTCATTCTTCTAACTGTAAGTACTTGAACAGCAGATGTTTACCTTCTTAAATGTATTGGCATGACTGCATCAGGTGAACACAGTGACCTCATATTTCAATGAAGTAATGGTTACAAATATTGTGTGTTTGGACCTGTCTTCGTGCTGCCCGGCACATCAGGAGACAGATATATATCCGTCATTTCTGTGGCAGATATTTATAGGATCGGACTGCCAGCTCGACGCCTGACTTTATCTGAGCACTTGGGGGTGAAGGACCTTGCTCAAGCAGCAACCCGATGGCATCAGTCCAACCCATTAACCACCGAGCCAACTCTGCCCCCGGTTACAAATATTGCAGCAACTTTACTTACCATTAAGATAAGGTACAAGTACATATAAGTACATGTATAAGTATAAGTAAGGTATAAGTACATAAGGTACTTATTAAGGTACCTTATGTATAAGTACATAAGGTACTTATTGCTGTTTTTACAAGATAACACCTCATTAGGACATGATACCAAAATATTTTACACTTCTGTTTGAATTGCTTTAAACTTTTAAACAAACTGTAGACACTTACAGTATATTGCACATTGAGTAATCATATGAAAGCAGCAAAGGATTATCATTACTAACAAAAACATAGAAATACTAAAATACAGCTAAGCCTTCAACTTCATCTATAATTCTTTTCTGTAGTACCATGAATAAATGAGGTCTAACAGCACCACTTTAAGCAGTAGTCCAGCTACGCAGAAGTCACAGAAAAGCATTAGGTGCCATAAAACTGGTTGGCTTTCTTTTATTCACTTCCAATAATAAAATAGAATTACACAGAATCAAAGGAAGGGCTGCAATATTTTACCCCCCCGTTATTTCCTGTGCAGGGCTATGCGACATACAGAGAGAGTTAATGCTGATTATCAGCACCTCTTTGTTTTAATCATGCACACCCACACCGAAGCACAATGCTCGACTCTACTTGATAGGCCATTAAGCAGCCTGTTTTTGATCTGATTATCCCAAAGTGGCTGCTTTCCAAAAACTAACAGTCACCACCTGGATTTAACTAAGCAAATAGAGCCTTCCATTGGATAAATAATTATTAATAATTAATATGTTTCATCTGCCAACAAGTTATTTATCCCTAACTCATGCAGTAGGTTATTAAACCTAACTCATTTTACAAACAAACCTGGAAGGATAGTATTGAACTATCATTTTTAAGGAAGAAATGTGGTTGAAAAAACATCCTGAGCAAGTATGATAAGAGATAATGTGAAGAGAACTTAGGATTGGGACTAAATCGCTATGTAGTCTGAACAAAAACAGTTATCTGTGGGGCTAATTAGGGGAAAAAAATTTGGCTTCAATTTACCAAAGAATTGAGTGTGGAGCCTTGGAAAAGGTAATGTGGTCTGATAAGTCCATATTTACCCTGTTCTGGAATGATCGACGTATCAGGGTAAGAAGAGAGGCGGATGAAGTGATGCGTTCATCATTCCTAGTGCTTACGAACAAACCTGTAGAGGGGGTAGTGTTATGATTTGGCATTGCTTCTATTGGTCAGTCCATCATCAATATAAGATTTTGAAGATAAATTAATGTGAAATAAATGTTCCATAAGCATATCGAAATTATACCATGGCTGTAATCAAAGAAAAAGGCTGACCAACAAAATATTATTATACTGTATGTCTTTTTTTTATTTGGCAAGGCAGTATATATTTTGTTTTCTATATGCACACTTTCAGTGAGAGTAAGAGGGGGAGGAGTGTTGTATTGGCTGTCTTAAGGGAAAAGGGAGAACTAATAATAAAAATAAATTGCATACAGATGCAAAAAATTGAGAATTAAGACAGGACATTATTGTGTATACAAGAAAATGGAATTAAAGGCTGCTTCTCTGGCCCAAATGATCTTGTTTTAATTACAAGTCAACACCATAATGCTTAATTTGGTCTTTGGAGGAGTGTAAGTCAGTGTGAATTGTAACACCAGTGAAACAACTGCAGTAAGGAGCAACAAATCAAAGCATAATTAGTCAAAGGTGCAATTCTCTCATTGTTCTTTCTCCTTCTTGATCATTCCCACCAGTTCCCACTCACTAAATATTTGGGCAGGATATGGCTAGCAAATGCTTCCTCTGAGATATGTGAAGTCACAAAGACATCACATCTTTTTATACTACTCAGGCTGATACACATTAGAGAGCATGGGAAACTCCGAGAAAAGCACTAATTGTCCTCTTCCGCATATTTATAGTTGCCCAAGAGATTATCACACTATTCATCCCACCCAGAGAGAACAACTAACGCTCTTTTCCACTCCTGGCTAGTAATGGCTGGGGCATTGTTAGGATTCAGTCTTGCAATCTCCCAATAACAGGGCAAGTGTTTTTCTTCTTCCATTTGGGAACAGGAAGTATATAGATCATCTGCTGCAGTGTATTTGGGTGTAGGTGTGGTGTTTTGAAATTATGCCCCCCCCTCCCCCCAACTCTGAAAAAGGTGGGTCTGGTGTGGTCAACTGAAATGTAGTTGAAAGGTTGAAATGTAGTGGTTATACCGAAACATTTAACATTTAACACCCAAATGAGGATAGGTTCCCTGTTGAGTCTGGTTCCTCTCAAGGTTTCTTCCTATTGAGTTTTTCCTTGCCACTGTCGCCATCACCCCTGGCTTGCTCATCAGGGATAATCTCATTATTATCTAGACACATTTTTCTCACACATACACACTTCCATAATTTTTTTTTTCAAAATGTCTTTTCATCTTTGTGAAGCTGCTTTGAGACAATGACCATTGTTAAAAGCACTATATAAATAAAATTGAATTGAATTGTATCAAATCTTTTTTCTTCACAAACATAAAAAACATACACCTGAAAAAAGTAGCTAATCTTTTATACTATTTTATGCTAACAGTAATTTCGTCCTATTTCCCATACATCAATACATTCAGTCACGGCTATATCCCATGTCCCTGCAGGGCAACAGTGTGATAAAGTGGGCGTGTCCAGTGATGCTTTTCGCTGGAGTGGGTTGGACTGATAGCCCTTCATTTCCCCTTTTCCTCAAGGCCCACAGGTATTGATCAATGTTCTAGGGAAAGCCATCACTAGTGCCAATCCTAGGGGGAATTGGTTTATTATGCATGAGTGAGCTAAACATTATGAACAAATTTTGTGTCCCAGCGACCTTCAGAATTGAGTTTGGCCAATCTTGTATAAAGCACTCAGTCTGATTGGACAGCAAGCAATAGGATTCTATTGAATATGCATAAATGTTTAGTAGATGGAAACAATCTGTACCTAAAACAGCTCCATATATTATGTGTGTTTTCTTTATTCTTTTTTTTTCTTGCACTATTAAAAAGATAAATTGCTGTTCACACTATAATTTCTGTCTGAGAAATCTATTGTGTTGGAACCGGACTATAAAGAGATATGACCACATCAGATGTCTACAGTAAAACATGAATATGGTAACTATAATATGGTTTTATATGTCTATATATGACCCCTTGAGAGGAGCAGCCAAAAGTTCAACAACATATAAATAAAAACATTATAATAATATAAATAAATAACATTACAGGAGAATATATGCATGGCTGTAAAGAAAAAAATATATTACAAGAAAGACCAGTTTTCAGATGGAAACAAAAAAAACTAATGTCTGCTCCTGGAATTTGCATAAAAATAGAAAGGAGCGAGTGTGACAAAGTTACCAGAAGAACTCATATTCTCCAGCAAGCTCAGTAAAA
>JAQMYJ010000007.1:13074289-13116641 GCA_030014305.1 Clarias laeviceps
TAATTGCAGCAAAAGGTGGTTCTACAAAGTATTGACTCAGGGGGCTGAATAATTACGCACACCCCACTTTTCAGTTAATTTTTTGTAAAAAATGTTTGGAATCATATATGATTTTCATTCCACTTCTCACATGTACACCACTTTGTATTGGTCTTTCACGTGGAATTCCAATGAAATTCATTCATGTTTGTGGCTGTAATGTGACAAAATGTGGAAAAGTTCAAGGTGGCCGAATACTTTTGCAAGCCACTGTATACACCTCTTCGCTTTCTGAATTAACCAGAAAACAGTCCGACACTGCATGTGTGATTGTGTCTCTACCAAACTCTAAGTATTAAGTACAGTACTAAGTCGAAACACAACAGAAAGATCTAGTGGTTCATTTATTAACTTTAACCTTAACAGTAATGTAACAGTTTTTCTGCATACCGTCAGCTTTTACTCACATCTACATTGTCAATGTCTAGAATCTTTGAGTGAAACTGCAGTCCCATTGCTTTAGCTTGATGAATCGGATGAGCCAACTGGCTGTAAGTCTGCAAAAACCAAAAGCAAAGCAACAATTAATCTCATCATTCATTAAATTACCAAATTCCACACCAAATTTAACACACCGAAAACATTCTCAATAATGAATAAACGTACAGCTTCATAGCACCAATCTTTCAGGACCTCCAGCTCTCCTTGAATCATAGCCTGAAAAAAAAAGGAAGAAGAAAAAAAACAGTTTAAAGTGGCACACAGGTAAAGGTCACTTTGCTATAGTTAAATGTGTTGCTGACGTACCTCTAGGATGTTGGGAATGATGTCCTTCTCACACTGTTTAAGAAAGGAGTCTTTATCAAAGTTGGGGTCTACCTTCAGGATCTCAGTGAGAACTTCCGACATCTCGGTCTTGGAGAACAAGCCACCTGTTAAAAATCAAACATCAACAAATCCTTTTTAATTGTACACATTTTGAGATTTTCAGGGTCATATTTTCAGCATTGGAGAATATACTATAATTCAACATTCATCTCACATTTTGAGAAGATACAGTCTGAGACTCCCCTCCTTTAACTAATAGGTAGAAGAGTTTTTTCCTCCTCAGTAAAACTAACAGGCATAAAGGACACCTCTCTTAGAACTGACCATTGCAGAAGACACTGTATCATTTAGACTTGCATGTACAGAGGCTGTGCCTCCGTTGTTGAGACTGACAGTAAGAGGCCATGTCTCTTTTACTGAGACTAAAAAGCACAGAGGCCACACCTAGTCTACAGCGACTGACAGCTGCAGAGGCCACACCTTTTTTATTAGGACTGATTGGCATAGACACCATACCCCTTCACTGAAGACATGCCTGCTCCACAAGGACTGCCAGCCCACAGAATGCACTCCTTCTTTATTGTGAGTGAGTGTGGCACAGTGGACAAGGACCTTTTATTGTGATTGATAGGCAGAGAGGCCACAACTTTTTCATTTGTCCCGATGGGCAAAGAGGCCACAACTATTTCACTGAGACACTGTTGGCACTCCCCTGTCGTGTAAGACCGTCCGGCATGAAACTAGGGACTGACTACAAGAAAGGCCACGTCTAACTTACAGAGCCTTAACAACATCAATTAGTTTATGCTGTCAAATGTGCTGTCAAATTCCACTTCCAAACATAGCATCATTAAAAAAAATAAAGCTTTCTATCCATCAAATCAGGCAAAATATGTATTTCGTAAACATGCACATAAGAAATCAGCTGGCTGCTCACTATCTGGGTCTAAAGCATGTCTAAAAAACATAAAAGGTACTATAAAGGTGAATTATATGTACTAAGATAAATCATTAGGTGTTCAGCCAGTGTCGCACAATAAAAGGCCCAGTTTTTTTCCTGTTTCTGCTGTTTCAGTTATACGAGTCTAAAACAAGACCTCCAGATCACATCCCTTCCTATGAAATGTCTATAAAATACAGGTAGCTGAGGTGCTGATCCACTTTACCTATGAGATCTGTCATCTTATCTGTGATGGCACGAGACGCTCTGATTAAGGCATTGTCACTCTCATCGTATTTCATCTTCATTTCAAAGATTCCTGTAGAAGAAAAAAAAAAAAAAAAAAAGAGTAGTAAAAGTTTTTTTTTTTTTTTTGATTAAAATACAGTTTTGGACTTTAGGGCAAATTTCCTGATTTTAATTAATGTCTGTATTTAGGTTTTTCCTCTACATTTTGTCAGTTTTTTATAGCAAACTGTCTGTTTGGCTGCTTAGCACAGAATGAAGTGAGTATATGATGATTCAGGCTTGCTAAGTGCTTCTTCACAACTGTATTGTTAACAGCCCAATTCCAAGACTCAAACTGTGAAAGAGTGGTTCTTGAAGCGAGAGAAATTATTTTCTCATGCATGTAAAGGTAACACCAAGCACGCGAGCTTGAATCTTTGAATATGGTTGTGTCATGAGGGAAGAAATTTTAATTAGTGTAATTAACCTGGTCATTCACTGGACTTCTTGCCACATAACATTGCTGAGTGTAGACTTGACCAACCCCAGATCATAACACTGCCTCCAGAGGCTTGTACGGCGGTCACTATGCATGGTGAGTGCATCACCTCATGAGCCTCCCTCCTTATTCTGTTGCACCCATCACTTGGGATAAGTTCAGTCTGAACTCATCAGACCACATGACTTTTTCCATTACACTAAAGTCCAATCTTTATGCTCCCTAGAGACCCGAAGCCTTTATTTTGCCATGATTAGTCACACGAACAAATAGGTTTATTATGGATACCCAGGAATATAGTTACAATCCTGTTGAGTTCTTTTGCAGTCACAATTTTTTTTCCCATGCCCTGTATGTTCCTATACAAAAAACCCTGACTCATAGCACAATGTTGCCTAACTGACCTCTGCTTTCAGCATAATACTTTGCGGACAATGTCCTTTGACTATCAACACTCCCTTTTCATGGGTCATAACTTTCCTTACAAAATATTTCCAATAGTGCAAGTATAAAATGATAACATAGGTCATGATGACAGTGGTCAACAGCCTGACACTGGGGAGGAGAAATTTAAACGTCACTGCAGATACAACATTTTGAATGAGAGAGAGAGAAAAAAAATGTTCTGTTAGCTCTTAATCCCTCACTGTGTGGCTTAGAAAATTAAATTACGGTGAACTGAAGAGATAAATGACAGACACCCAGTCAGTACCAGCATGAAATAACATCCCGTTTATTAATCTTTACCCCATTCCGAATGAATCATAGGGTTTCAATGTGAGACTCAACAACTTTCGTTCATATAGCTTGTTGTGAATTAACACAGTAGTGCAATCCTTCATTCACAAGCTTCATTAGGATTAAAATTAACAAGGGCAACATGATACTCTGCTCAAGTTTCATTTAGCACATCCGATGATGAAGACATAAATGGCTATAGCGCCATCTGCTGGAACAAACAATCTGCTGAACTTTCACACTTTCCTCAAGACAACAGTTGAGGATGAGCACAAGAGACTTACTGTTAAAAACTACATTGTTGTCCTTGAAGTCTTTCCACTGCTGGTACCATTTTGAGTCCTTGTGAAGCACGACACCTGTCGCCTCCCTGAAAACACACACAGACACATACATTTAAATTGACTTTAAATATAGAGGCAATTATTAATGCAGCTAGTTATTCCGATGCCATCCTTCACTTAACCTCAATAACAGTGTTGGGGGACGTTACTTTTTAAAGTAACTAATTGCATTTCAAAATTACTGTCTTTAAAAAGTAATCAGTTTCATTACAGCGTTACTTTCTGATAAAAGTAACTAGTTCGAGTACTTTTCCAGTGCAGAAAATGAAAACTCCTTTGTGATTCCTCATGCATGTTGTTTTAGTCAAGACCTTTATAATTATTCTACCATCATCACTCAGCGTAGTTTGGCCCATAATCTGTTAACTATTAATACCCCTATCTCACCTACGCGGTTTCGCGCGGAGGCTGTAAGTACGGATCATCATGATTCACCGCGAGTTTTGGCGCTGTGATTAGGTTTCCATCTTTCCGCGCGTCGGTTCTCGCATAGTCAAACCACATAGGTGAAATCAGGGGTATAACAGCAGGAATAACAGAGGGGGGTGGGTTATCGGGGGAGGGGCTTGTAGGACAACACACACACACACACACACACACACACTAAGGGATTGGGAATAACTGCTGTCTGGCTCACGGATTGCATAAATTATCTGAATAACGAATTACATTTTTGAAAAAGTAACTAAATAACTGAGTACTTAAATGGCGGACATAATGTGTTAGATTACTCGTTACATCAAAAAAAGTAATTCAAGTTACTTTGTAATGCATTACACCCAACACTGCTCAATGATCACATGGGCACTTTAGGGCTCTTTTAGATCGGTACGTAACAGCTCTGTTTATTTATTTAAAAAATTAAAACGGTGTTCTTGTGTGAGCCAGTCAAATGTTCTCACAAAATCAAAACTAAGATATTCTTGTAAAAACACCTTCACCTCCAACACACAAAAAGAGACAAGTGGAGAAAGAACTTTTTTTTAATCTTACTCGTTTGCATCGAAGACTTTGGCTTCAGCCTCTGCAGCTTTAGATGAGAAATCACTTCTCTTTCGTAACATAGTGGGTGCTCTGTAAGATCCGCTATGACCAATGTCCCCGATCTCCTTTTTTACGCTCTCCATACCCTGAGGAGTGTCACACACACACATTTATATATATATATATATATATAAAAGCATCTAGGTTTACAACACAAAGAGACAAGGAAAGCAGCAAAGTGAAACTGCCATAAAGCTTATGACTTTTGATTCTAACCTGCGAGATTGCTCGAAAAGCTCCAGTCTTTCCCAGCTTCTCTCCGCCCTTAGAAACGCTCTCTGCTGACTGCTTGGCTGTTTTCGCAGCTTCCTCCATTCCCTCCATGATTTTTTTCCCAATGTCCGAGCGACCGACTTCTTCTAAACCCTACAGGCATGGGCACAAGCATGACGTTGATTTATAATGCATCCGATACATAACGTCAATACATTGTAAACACAGAACCTGACTTATGATGATTAATAATACACTTGCTCATTATACACTGTATACAAGATTCTTCAGCTCCAGTCCTGGAGGGTCACTGACCAGCACAGTTTGGTGATTCTTCTGCCTAAACATAGTTGCTCCAACTAATGCATTTGTTAATTACCAGGTTCAGTGGGCATGTTTAGGTGTTGGTGGATTACAATCTGTGCTGGACACTGACACTTTAGGACCGGAGCTGAAGGACACTGCTGTATACATCGGTCACTGATTATGCTTTTGCATCTATTGTACAGTTATAGGTATTTAATTGGACAGTAATTACCATTTGAAGTAAACCTTTTAATACCACGTACAGTTGTTTTTTTTTGGGAGGGGGGGGGTAAAGGCTGTCAAACCAGTAGTAAGAAAGTTACAGTTTACTAACTTTTTGGACAATATTTAGTACTTTTCCATTGCTTTTCCACATATCCTTCCTAAATGCTCTGTGCAAGTATACTCACCTCTTTGACCGTCTCTGACAGTGTCCCCAGCTTCTTCTTCAGCACCTCTGAAGTCTTTACTGTTTCAGACTCGATGGTTTTCTACAGAGAGATGATTTAACACAGGAATGTTACAATACACAGAGAGAAATAAAATGTTACTTAAATCAAGGCACTATTTTACTCATGTAAACAATTAATAAACATTTATTTCTCTGTGTACACTAAAGGCCTCGGCTTTGCAGACTTAGTGCATAAACAACATGACAGTCACTGAACAGCAAACAGCTGTTGTACAGAGGCTTCTCTCCGCCTGCCATGCTAATGCCAGCTCGGTGAACTCTCCTTACAAACACACTACACGACACAGTTCAGCCGGTCACTTTACTGTGGGTAGCTGTGAGAATTGTTGCCGTATTAATAGTGCCTGCAGTACTGGAGCAACAGTACACAAATCAATACCGATTGCCGATCCCCAATTACAGAAATCAGAAAAGGTCGATACCGATAACCCATCACTGATCACAGGTGTGCAGGTTATAAAGATCTGCCATTTGAAGTAGCATTTCTTATTTATAGCTCAGTGATGACGGTGTTGACTGCTGATCAGAAGCTCCCATGGTCAAACCCTGGCACCATCAAGCTTGCACTAGTACATGTAAATGTACTATTTATTGCTATTTGTGTACTATTCAAAACACCAGTACACAAATATAATTACGATCCGAGAAAGTACCATGAATTTAAAACTCCATTTTTAAAATTTATTATTTATTTAAATTTCCATTTCTTAACTAGCATCAAGAAGCTCTCACAAATGCCGAAATGCTTATCTAAAATGTGACTGTCCTACTACACTCGCTCATTATAAGTTAGTATATGGAACGACTCTATGTCAATGACTCTTTTCACTATTGTTTTTGTGATCAAGGTTTTAGCCTTTTTACTCTTTGCAGAGCAAGACCCAAGCTTTTTAAGGGCTTCAGCTATAGGTGGTTGAGTGAGGGTCAACTTACAAGAGATAGCTGCTTCCTCTGCAGATAACTTTCCTACTCAAATTATTCATGGTGCGTTGTTCTTAAGTGGTGAATACCGTTTATTGTGTTACAGCTTTTGGCAGACATTCCTCACATGGAACACTGCTTTAGAAAAATCTTCCAGTTAAAGAGAAAAATATATGTCTTTTAAAGAGACTTGGTAATATTCCCAGACAGGCGACAGGTCATTACATGCATATCAGTTTGTGTGATCAGCCAGACACATCCGTTCTGCAAATTTAAGTGTTTATTGGCCGATTTCAATCTGTGGCCAATTGATCTCAGCACCCTTAGTGATTTAGTCTTCCAGCATTACAAGCCTTAGCTAGAAGCAGAAAGTTTCAGGTAGAGTTGTGTCAGAATTGCATATAAACAATTCAACAATTTGGAATAATCAGAGCAGGATAAAGCATCCATTTAATAAGGTAGTTTAAAGTCAACAGCAATAGCAGAGCAATTCTTTTTTTCGGTTGATTCGTTGTATCACATAGATACACATCTATTCGTAAATCCATAAATCCGTAATCTACATTTGCAAACTACTTTATAAAAAGTCAAACAATCCCTTTGTATTTAACTAAACTGCATTTAGTACACAAAGTTTAATACAACAACCTGTGATATATCCTGTATGAATGAACCTTAATGGCTAAATAATTAATCACATTAAAACAAGAACTTACATATTTCCGCCTGGCTTGTTGAAGTGCCTCAGATTCCTCCAGCTTTTTGGCCTCCTCACGAAATTTCTTGATGTTCTCTTTCATTTCCTTGTTTTTGTTCAGCTCCTGCTTTAAGCTGTCCAAAAATTCACCTAAGAAGCCTTTTCGCCCTCCTCTGTCCGCAGATAAATACCGAACCTGAACAAGCACAAGATAATAATGTATCCTTACTGAAATATCTAACCGACTCTTCAAACAGTAAAACTAGGTAAAAAGTGAAATCAGAATAGATCAAACCTGTGAGGCACTTGTGACAGACCCACATATCCTATGCACCCGAGAGCTGTCATATGTGGACAAACAAGTGCGTGTAGTGAATAAAACTAAACTCCTCCTGACATAGTGCTGAAATCAGAGAGAGAACGAGAGAGAGAGAGATGTCAAAAACATTCAACAGACCCAAAGTATAAGTACATATTCAAATTTCACTTACTCACTCAGTCATTCATTCATATTCGGGCATGAGGTACACTCTGGACAGGGTGCCAAATCATTGCAGGGTACAAGCACACACACTGGGCAATTTGGAAACGCCAATTAGCCTAATCTGCATGTCTTTGGAAACTGGAGTACCTGGAGGAAACCCACCAAGCACAGGAAGAAGACGCAAACTCCACACACAGACCCAAAGCTGGGACTCAAACCTGTGACCCTGGAGGTGTGAGGCCACAGTGCTAATCACTAACCATTGTGCCACCCAATATGAAACCAACAGTAATTATTCTGCTTGTCAAAGATGTCAAATAGTATTTAACACATATGACGCATGATAAAGTTACTGATACTGAATCCTATATTAAGTTCTCAGTGTACATTTATTTATCCCAGTCATTATAAATGAGGTCAGAAGAGCATACAACTGCTAACTTAACACAAAAATAACCAAAACAAATAGACAACACACCACAAACTGTACACTACAACACATTAACCGCGTCACAGCCTGAGCGTAATACCGACAGCCTGAGCGTAATACCGACAGCCTGCACTACACGGGGCATGATGCAGGCACGCGCCTTACCAATGACTCGTCTCTACTGCAATGAGAATGCTCTCATGTGAGATTCATCACATACGCCAAGCATTTACACAGATCAAATCAATCTGTAAGTAAATATGCCCCCCACAAAAAAAAAGCCAAAAATACATACTGGGGGGGAAAAAGGTCCAAAATAAAAATCGGCTCACCGGCATGACATGCTAATGCTAGCTAGCTACAACACCTGGTCGCTTCGTTTTACAGCAGAACCCTTACAAAGGCTAAATAAATGTTTCTTTAAAAGCATAATATTTCAGTAAATATACACACCTCCGATCACGCATGAACAAAGGATTTAATGAAAGAAATCTCACCTGATAACAGTGACACATGGAGGCCGCCATCTTGGTCACGTAACCCCTGTAAGCGCAAGTGTTGACCTTGTGACGCATTTCCGGAGGCGGGGCCAACGACCACGTTTTAACAGGGCGAGTTCACGTGCAAGTTTACAATTATTCAGCTTTTTTGTCTCATCTTAACACTTTTGGATTGTGTTGCAAACACAAAAATGAAGAAAAAAAAAGATCTCTTCCTTCCTGACCAGAAAATAGCATGATTATTTGTAAATCGGTGTGCGTGTGTGTGTACAAAGAAGCTGTATATACTTATTCTTTCCAATAAAGATAAAAAAACAGAGGCTGGTAGGGGAACAACTGTTAATAGTAGAAGTTTATACTGTATTAGCCAAATTTTCCATTCTGTGATACATTAAAATTGTAATTGTTCCCAAATTGCTTTAGTATAGGTGAAATGAAATTTGCCAAGACGTGCACAATGTACTGTTCACTGGAGTGTGCATCAGGCCATATCACACCACCATATTTTTACCATTTTGTTGTAACACTCGTATACAGTACGTTAATAATGGTTCTATGCTGATTCCTTTCTACTGTATAGATATTTAAAAGAGACTAAAAACTCCGGGTTTGCTCCACACTCAGAAATGTACAGTATATTGTAGCCACAGCGAATATATTAACACTATATACTCACCCCTTAATGCCCAATATTTTTTTTTAAAAACAAGCTCACCAAGATACATGTCAGGTCTTAGAAAATGTAGGAAGACAATAGGTTGAAGTAATGTGACTTAACTGTTAAACTGGTTCAGCTGATAAAATCTATATGAATTGATTTTTGATAATCCACCTTTTCTGTTATAACAGCCTTGATAAATGTAAGTAAGCATTTTATTAATATGCTGGATATCACAATCACGCCATAATACACAACCCATAGAGAGTAAAATAATCAGATGTTCTATTGAGAAAACAAAATAATGTACAGAATAACTTACTGATATGGATAAATGCACCAAATTTCATTTGTAATTCAAGTGACTGATATCTCATAAGCAATCTTCAACATCATAGTCTCGACCTTCTGCCCCAGGTGTGTTAAGTGATTTAATCTGCATATTATGCTGATGATGTTCTTTCTCATTTTTTGTTTTTGCTCATCTCTTGCTCCAAGCCATCCAAAACCAAGCCCAAGAAGTCTCTGTTAAGTACTGTACTTGTAGATACATGTTGACTTTGGGTTTTCCATGTGTAGTAAATTTACAGACAATTGAGAATTGCTCAGAATACTGTACATTACCACTACAGTTTTGAAAAACACCCTTTTTTAAAATAATATATTTTATATCTAAAATACAAAAGGAAACAGAAGGGTCAAGCCCTGTTGTTCTTTTTTTAAACAATCAAGAGAATTTCAACTGAGAATTTTTTTTCTCATGAGTAGAATGAAAGAAAGGGTGATGTAAAAAAGTCATAAGACAAAAACCCAGCTAGCATAACAGTTTACAGTTCTTCTTAGCAAACAAACCACCAGATAGTTGTTAGATTGAGCTTTAGAAAGCAATGTTATGTCGTTCTGTGTTTTTGTAAAGAACAAAAAAAAACATGTTTATAATAGAGTTATGAACATCCCAGGAGGATCAACAGAGGTAGCTTCCTAACCTGTATATAAAAGTAGTTAAATACACAGCCAAATGGATTCAGTGAAGTCCCCTAAGCAGAGAAATGGAGGCTACTATAGTATGATTAATAGCAAATTTAGAGTAAAAGGAAGTTGGGATATTTTTTTGCCAGTCAAATGCAAAAGACGAGAACAGCTTTAGTAACAAAAAAAAAAAAAAAAGCCAACAGTAAAGGTACCATCTGATCATACCCTACGAGTAATAATGAACCTGGGTTCTTGAGTCACGTTAATCATTGGATAATCTAAAGAATCAGTTTCATAGTGATGTGAATTGCACTTATTTTTGTGATTTATCGAGTGTTTCATTTTTTAGAAGTCGTCTTCTTCTCCAGAGTCTATACCTTGTCCCACAGTCATGGTAGAGTTATTTCCAATCATGATGTATTTAGCATTTTCAATGTGGATGTTGGATGGTGGTTGTTGCCACATACTCCCACTGTTGTAGGAAGGCATTGGACTTGGGTTTTGGGCAGGCATGGGACCAAACGGTTGTGGTCTTCCAGAAAAAGGAGGTAGCAGTCGTTGCTGTTGCATATGCAGTTGCCGTACTTGCTCCTCTAACTCCTGGACCTTTGTAGACTCTCGAATAATATCACTATAATACTGTCTCTCCTCCTGAAGCCACTGCTGTCGTTCTCTTTGTTTCTTTACCGATTGTGCCGTACTCCACAATAACTTCTGTCTCTGTATGGTTCTCGGGTCCAAGACTTTTTGGACCATTTTTTCAAAAATGTTTCTGTTCCTCGTTTCATCTAGTGGGTTTTTAGTTTTTAAAATGAAAGGCATTTGGTTACGAGTCAAACCATTGGCCCGGGGCAGCAGAGGGATAACAGTGTTGTATTTGTGTGGCTTTTCAATCGAGTTCATAAGTGCAGAATCTGCGCTTGTCTCATTTAGTCGAGTGTTAAAGTTTGTTGTGAGTAGCAGCATGACAAAGGCTGAGTTCTCAATGGCATCCTCCACACACCTAAAGGTGGACTGACCAGGCACTGCAAAGTCCTCAGAGAAAGTTGCTCCAATTGTTGAGGAGATCGACTCCAACCTGGACTTGAGTCTCACAGCTTCATCAGAGTCCTCTTGTGCATGCAGGATTACAAATGCATAAAACATGCCCTCCTCCTCTTGGCTGGCCTTCATTCCTGTACGATTGCTATCATCCTTTCCAATGTCCTGAGTGCAAGTTGTTTTAGGTGACTGGTTTGTTGACATTGGTTGAGCTCCTACCTTGCCATTATCACTAGAGCTGGACAAAAATGTCTTCTCTAGTCTGGGTTCTATACTTGGACTCTTGGGTGTTACAATCTCAGAACTGCCATGCTTATCTAGGCACTGCCTGACTTTTAATTCTGTTGGCTGCTCCTTTTCCTGAAGTGGCTTTGGATCTGAAGGTCTACATGACTTTGTTACTGAAGGAACTGATTTCTCACAGACCATGAGACTTGGGGGCTTGGCCTCATGGCTTTGACCATCTCTGCTTTCTGAAGGCGTCTTTAGGGGCAGTGGTCTAGATTCTTTGTCACTGTTATTGGTTGTGGTTGTGGATAAACTGATTTCTAGACTGTAGGAACTGCAGGACGTGCAAGAAGTGGAGGTGGAGCGAAGAGAGGATGGGTAGCTTTCACCTCGTTTAGGTGGTTCTTTCTGAGTGTTTAATACCTCAGAGGTTCCCCTGATTGGCTGTAAGGAGGAACCCATTATTAGACGTCCAGCACCTGTGTTCTCAGTGACTCTTGATCCTAAAATCAATCTTTCTGGAAGGCTATTCACCAAAGCGCTGGGTTTCGCACAGAGCTCCGTCAGCTTCTTTTCATCCACCAGTGCCGTCTCTTCTGCCATTGTATTCTTAGTGCAGTATGAATGTTGGCAAAACCACCATGCCCAGCACACATGTTCATTCCTGTGGCTCTAAAGGGGTACTGATCCAGCAGGGTGATAACACCAATTCATCACTGTCCATATCTCTGCAAAAGAAACAGATCTATTTTATGTCTATTTGTTTCTTAACGTGATCGCACGTAAAAAAAAAAATCAATACTAAGATAAAAATTAAAGCAATACTAAACTAAATAATTAGTTTGCCTAACAGTATCATCTACATTTAAAATCAACCCACAGTGGCTGGCAAGCGTACAATTAAAAGCACACTAGAGGAAAAAGTGAACTTGATGTCCTTGACAAGGTTATGTAAAGCTAAATCCTCCATAGCTTGCTTTTCAATAATTTATCACAGTATCATGAAAAGGTAAAAATTTTAAATGTTATTCGTTAATGAAGATGTTCTAAAGTATACACTTCTTTTTTACTTATTACTTGTTATTCTTTTCATGCAAGTCTGGAAATTAGTGTTTTTGTATTACAATGGTCATGAATGTGAAAACTTTAATGTCTGACTGAAAATAGTATGTAGTTTCTATTTAAATGTTTATTATTATTATTATTATTATTATTATTATAACAGTCTTTCTGTTTAGTCTTTAAAACTTCTTTCTATGCAGAAGTCTGTTGCTATTTTAAGCGTGGAACACCTGTCTGGTTTTGAAGTTTAGTTAAACTTCATTTTTACTCGAGCTGTTAAAGGGTTCTTGGATGTTTCTTTAAGAGTTTGTTCGATTTATGAATTAAGGGTTCTCAGCTTCCTAGAGTTTAAATGAAATCAAATTTGAGTCATGAAGGAAATAGACTGCTAAAATACGGTTTCGATCTGACTCGGAATATGACACACAGCAACACAAACACAGACACACACGCGACTCTGAACCCATTGAACAACTGACCAGCAAGCAAACAACAACAAAAAAACACTACTGTAAAATTTAAAAACATACCTCTAAGTCAGTAACGCTGTTTGCTGTTGGTTACTTCCGTAAAAAAAAAAACAACAGGAAGAGGAATTTGTTTGGGAATACCGTGACATCACCGGGTCAAAGATCAAAAGTACGACGGTCCCATTTTAAATAAGCGGAACGTGTAATATTTAATGGCTTTCACACGCTTTTAATAGTACACGTGTACTGCTGCGGTTAAACCGGACGCTCTTCTTGAAAGCACGGTTAATCTAACCGCATGTAAAATGTCAGGGTTCGGCTTTTAGACACTTAGCGGTAAAAGCGAGCTCCCACGAGCTCCCACATAACCACAGAAAGTTTCTAAAAAATAAAAAAAAACATCATTTACATCAATAAGTAGCAAACGCAATACAACTGTTTACATTATTCATGTTTATACAAGCAAGCCAAACCTTTTTACAATTATTTACATTTAAAATGGGACATAAATTGACAAATTATTATTATTATCTTCATGATCAAATCCTGAAAATTCAAATTACAGTATAGATGGATTTTATTTTAACTTGATTGAGGAACTCTGACACCAAAATATTAATGATATATATTTTTTTTATCTTACTACTGAAATTGCCCACTCCAACCCACTCCTTAAGAGCTGAGCACACTCGCTTACTCTCACTCATTGTCTATACCGCTTTATCCTGTATTACCTGGACAGGGTGTCAATCCATCGCAGGGCACACACTCACTCACACACTACAGGCAATTTGGGAACGCCAATAAGCCTAATCTGCATGTCTTTAGACTGTGGGAGGAAACCCACCAAGTACAGGGAGAACATGCAAACTCCATGCACACAGAGACCGGAATCGAGCCTGGCCAGGAATCGAGCCCAGACCCTGGAGGCGACCAAGTCGACAGTGCTAACCACTACACCACCGTGCTGCCCAGCTGAGAACAACAAACATTAAATAATTTTAATGTCATTTTTAAGTAACTGGTAGATTAGATTAGATTTGATTAGATTTGATTACACATACTTTGAAGAAGAATGACTGTTTTAACCGCAGTGTGGAAAAAGGAAGAAAAAAAAGGAAGAGAAAACAGCTAATATTGTCTGTGTTTCAAATGCTAGAAATCATTTCAAATGTTATTTACAATTTGTTGGATGTTTATTTACTCATAAAGCTCATTAAATATGCATAACTTACAGGGGTATAATGAATATTATTTGTCTTAATTGCATGTGGTGAAAAAATACCTGCAAAACCTAAACTCATGTAACATTATTATTGTATTATTAATGATGACATTATTACCCCTACATAGTCTTTAACATTGCCAAAGAAAATGAGGATTAGGTTATCCAATTTGTAATTCACTACTGGACAAAATGTATCCCAAATATTAAATAGTAAAATGTTTAGACATTGTCTTCAACATGTTTAATCACAAATAAACTTAAACATGCTTGCTTTAAAGTTCTTCATCGATATTATCCAACAAAATACGATTTAAAAAAACAAAACAAAAAAAAAACATACATAAAAAAATTATAATAATTTGACATTGATATGTCCTGCAGTGTCTGTGGTCATGATGTTGAAACGGCTTTACACTAGTTTTGGTGCTTTTATTATACTGTAATGTTTTGGAAAGAATTTGTCTACTACTTTCATTGCCTCACTGTTTCCTTCCCATTACTTTACACAGAAAACAGTTTTATATCATAAATCTTGTTGTCAGTTTAAGCAAAATTCCATATTCACAAAATAAATTTTTAAAGCAGAAAACCTTTATTCAAAATCTTCTTCAAAGAAATGCAACAATACAGAGAAACTACAGTACTCTAAAACTAAACTATGTTATAGACTGCCGAACCTCTTGTCAATTTATGTATATTTATTTTATTTAAATTTTACCCCATAGTTTACTATGTACTTAAGATTCAGCCTGACTCTATGACCGCTAGATGGCGACATATTTCCAGTGATGATAGACTCTAATTCTAAATAAACAATTTATACAAACTTCACTTCATTTAGTCACTTGTGCACATCACAGAAGCAATTTTTATTCTTTTGAACAAATTGCAAGTGCTTTTGTACTTTCATGCAAATGATTACACACACATCTGTCCAATGTACAACGTATTGTTTCTGTTGAATAGTCTTACCATCCAAACACATAAAACAATTAGTCCAGTGTATATGTTATTACATGCAAAAATGAATGAACTAGTTGTCATATTGTCCATCATGATTTCTATGAAATGTCTATTATCACATAGTATTTATATTTCTGTAAATGTGTGCTGAATTATCGAGCTGCTCTTGTGTTAATGTTGACTTCAGCAGTAGAGAGAAAAGATTAGAGCAAACCAACTCATGGTCAACCATTTCAATAAAATACCCAACTGTCATGTATGTAGTATGTGAGGACGTCAGAGCAGACGTCTGCAAAGGATGGATAAGACATTCCAAAAGACTCTTTCAGTGCTGTATTGTGATCAGGAAGAGAATCAGTGGCTTGATAGACAGGAAAGTCAGGAGGTGCAGAATAACATGTAATTCCCTATACTGCACTGCATGTACAGATCTGCCTAAGGAATGTGAAAGTTTTTTTTTTTTTTTATGCTGTAAAACTCTTTATCTTTCTCTCTCAAAAGCTAGCCAATTAGGTAAAGTCCTACAGAAAAGCTACTGGAGTACAAATTGCTATAAAGGTTAATTACTCGTCATGATGGTGCTCTCACTCATCCTTTATGCCACTTATCCTGTAGGGTTGCAGGAGCCTTTCCGATGGAACCCTGGGCTCAAGCTAGCACATACTCACACACTTACTCAAACACTAGAGGCAATTTGAAAATGCCAATTAACCTAATCAGCATGTCCTTGGACTTAGAGAGGAAACCGGACTACCCAGAGGAAACCTAGCAATCATAGGAAAGACATGCTAATTCCAATCTCTTGCTATTAATCTTTCACATACAGTAATGTGTACCTTTGTATTGATAAATTAACTATAGCTTTGTGCATTTTTAATCATCAAATCTTAGCCATAGTTTTGATCAGAAAATATTTACAAAGTTGTCTTTTACGTACACTAAGATGATAAACATTGTGAACCCCTTGTTCATAAACAATGACATGAGGACTTGTCTTTATGATGGCCCTGACATGTTCAATTAAATAACTGTTTACTTTTGAGATATAGATTAAATATTTTGAGCTAGTTACAGGCATTTAGAGATAATAGATTGTGTTGTGCTGTTATGACTTTATTGGCATGTGCACAAAGGTCCTAGTACAATTATATAGATATTAATAAATATGATAATATGTATTCAGAGATTAGTACCTACCAAAAGGTAGGTCAGCCAAGTGACAACGTCATTGACCCTGGTGGCTCAATAATGCGTGTGGGGAGCAGAAGCTAGCCCATGAAGTCTAATCATGCAGAAAAGGAACTGGAGCACAAAGTGCTGTAAAGGGTAATTTCCGGTCATGTTGGTGCTGAACAGAGAGATGACACCAGGAAGCACTATGGGAAAAAGCCAAGCTAAGCGAATGTGAGCAGATAATCGTTTGAGCAATGTTCTGCTTGGTAACCTTGGGTCCTGGTATTCATGTAGATGTTGCTTTGACAAATATCACCTACCTAAACATTGCTGCAGACCAAGTAAACCCCTTCATGGAAAAGGTATTCCTTAATGGCAATGGCCTCTTGCAGCAAGATAATATGACCTGCCACACAGTAAACGTTGTTCAGAAATGGTTTG
The DNA here is from genome assembly GCA_030014305.1 of Clarias laeviceps. Taxonomy (NCBI): domain Eukaryota; kingdom Metazoa; phylum Chordata; class Actinopteri; order Siluriformes; family Clariidae; genus Clarias; species Clarias laeviceps. The sequence continues at coordinate 13,091,149 of JAQMYJ010000007.1, forward strand.
AGAAAAATAACAGAATTCAAGTTGTTGACTTGGCCCCTAAAGTCCCCATATCTGAATAACGGTAATTTAATAAATAAATATATCATCATTTAACTTAACATTTGTTAGATACACTGAACTCAATCTATGGACCTGATAATTGTATGTAACCGATAAAAAAGCCAAACAACTGCATCTGGCAATAATAGGTCTATAACTTTTCAAACTTCACTCATTCCCTATACCCCTTATCCTGTACAGCATTGTTTTTCAACTCCAGTCCTATAGGGTTAGTGTCCAGTACAGTTTGTAATTATCACCAACTATACTTTTCTGTATATATTTCATTGCTTAAATGTGCTATTACAATCTAGACCACTACTGCAGTTTAGCCCAGACATCCTGCTGCACTTGTATATGTGGAGATGTCACTCGATCAAGAGATGCAATGTAATAAGTACAGAACAATATGCATAATCATTTTAACAACAATTCCTTATTTTGCTAGATTGATAGTATAAAACAAAATTCCCAATCATAACAAAGTTATGTAACAATATGTATAAACAATGTGTATATTATATGATACAAAGAAATGCACTAAAGGTTCACTGTGTACGATTTAGTGGCATCTAGTAGTTAGGTTGGTGAATGACAATCAACTGAATGCATGCATGCATGCATCCAGGAATGTAGCACAACCTATGGTGGGTGTAATGATGCAATAGGAACATAAAAGTCTCACTCTGGACCCAGTGTTTTGGATTGTGCACTACTGTAGAAACATGAAAGTGCAACATGTTGGACTCTGTGGAGTAGGAACATATAAATGTTGAAATACATTTCAAAAGTAAATTCCATGCAAAACTTTGGAATGTTGCAGTTGACGTGTAATTTGATCACTGTCCTTAAAGTCTATAATATACTCTTTCTGTAAAGTATGAGATAAAAAGAAGTAACTAATCTTGTTGTCTTCTACGTTAACCGCATCTATAACTGGAGAAAAGGCTGAATGGTGGGTTTCCTACAGGTACTTTGGTTTCCCTTCTCAGTCAAAGACATTGAGATTAGGCTAACTGGTGTTCCCAAATTGCCAACGTGTGTGAATGTTGACTGAGGGCCTACCACAGTTGTAAAATGGGAATAAATACATCATTTGGCCGCGTTGGTCCTTAAGTTGGACTACAGAGATTCCTAACTGGATGATCAGACATATATTTATATGCTGCATACTCTTATTGTTTGAGATCAAAATAGTGAACTCTAAAGAAAAAATTATAAATTATCAGTATTTTTAATACCAATGAGTTTCAGTTATGCTAGTAGTTAATTAAGTAGAATAGTGCGTTACTACAGTCATGACTTTAGTTCCCACTCAACTGCGGAAAGGTTAGGTTATGTGTATACAGGCAAAAAAAGAAAATAAACATACGGATTGAAAACATGGAACACAACTACTTTCGCCATCTTGATGATATTTATGACAGTCTCACATTCTCCCGCCAATCAACACAAAGAACAAACACGCCAGTACGCGTTAGGATTGGCCAGTAGGTTGTACTCACGCGCAGGACCTCGATTGGACCAGTGAAGCCTTGAGCATGTCCACGGACCAATCCTGGCGCAGGAGGCGGGGTTTGGCAGAATCTGTGTCTCACAGTTAGTGGTGATGGGTTAACATAAGTATTCCAGAAAAATAATGTTTTTTTTTTATAGTTTAAGATTAGTTAAATGCTTTACCTTAGATATATATACATATTTGACAACATATCATACAGTGTCTCTTTCTCTGTCTAATGTGATATAATTACAAAACCCTATAGTGTTTTTAAAGACCATAACGATGTTTGCGTCCATAAAAGGTCGTTATATTAGCATAATCTCGCGATACATAACCTAACGTAGGCACGTGCTGCCGCGAGAGCTTGATTTCGCGCGCTGAGCCTAAAGCTCCGGTCAGAGAAGTTATTGACGGCTGTGTAAGCCAATCTGCGCACGAATTCCGTCCAACAGGAGCCAATAGAATCGCGACATCGCCTGCGGCAGGAGGGGAAAACACGTTGTTGGAGCGATTTTTTATTGAATTGCCGCTGTACGAGGTTTTATGTAGTACAGGTTTAAGAGTCTAAAGAGTTTTAACATTCCTGTCTGACGCGTGTTTACTGAATTATAACTAGTTGCTTTCTTGTTTCGGGTGGACGTCAAGACAGAGGTAACCGTGAGCATCTAATTTTAGTGTTTTTTTAAATTTATTTAAAAGGTTCGCATTGTAACTTTCGTTCTTGCCTTTATTGTTGAAAATATAATTAACAGTTAAATCATACTTTAAGCAGGATTTGAGAATGAGAGAACTTTGTGCTGTAGTTTAATTTGAGTTAGTTGAGTTTCTTTTAAAAGTATTTTTTTCCTTTTGTAACGTTACTAAGCTGAACTTGAAACTCCTGCAAACTGAATTTGAGTAAAAGGTCAAATGTAATGTTAGCTTATCCAATAGTAAATAAAGCTAAAACTTTAATTGCGTTTTTAAAGGTTTAACTTAATTATTGTCTAATTGTGAATATATCCAGGATTAGTGAATGGGGTTAAATGTCGGTTAGTTCGGTTAACGCCAGTCTATTACCTTTTAGTTAATTAAATTTAACTAACTTTGTTTTCCTCGTGTTGTGTTTAAACTAAAACTTTTTTTTAAACTCAGAACTTTACTGTAATCGGTATTTCCGCATACATCTTACTTAGCATGGCTAAAGCATTAAGGTTGAACAATGACTAAACCAACAAAGAACATTTTAAACTAAATTGTGTAGATCAGAAAAACATTTCTCTACGGGCTTAGTAACCGTGATTAAATGTGAATTACGACGTTTATAATTTATGAATGGTAATTTCCTTCACTATTAGTAATAACCCGCGTTACACTAGCAGGCTTAATCCTGGAGGTTGTGCCAGCCCGGGAGTGTTTATATCTGTCATACAACAACTAGACAGCAGGGGGCGGCTGAGCGCACTTCCGCCCGAATAAACGGATGGAGTTAAGTGTCTCAACACTTAAAGACAAAAAACTCAACTCTACAACACATGCAATATCTTTATCCCCAGTGATTGCTGTGCTGATTTATTTTAAAATTTTATTTTAAATCATTTTTTATTTTTTTTCATTAATCCCGTGAGAAGTTTGTTGTTTCTTTGACGTCATAGGGTAACATTATTAGTGAAACCTTACTGCTGTTTGTTTGCTCCAAAAACAAAAGAACAATCAGTTCTTTTCCCCTTTTTAGACATCAGAGTAGCTATACAAAACATTCTCAACTTACTACATGTCAAGTGTGCTGACATCAACAGCGTTACTACCATGAAAAGCTGAACATTTGCGTGCTCTTCTGTTTGAGCGGAGTGTAAAATGAGGAAAGGACAGATTATGGGACTAAAGTGCTGCTGCACATGAAGCAAGAGCCAAGTACCACAGACACTACGATCAGTAGGCAGGGGAATGAAATTGTGGGTAATGTAGGATGCCATAATCAGAGTGAAACTTAACAGAGAGATTATGTTTAATCTTGGACACCACAGAAAATCATAAAAAGATTAGAGTGCAAATCATCAGGATGATTCTTCTTTAGCCAAAACCTCACTTTTGAGCCATATAGCTTTTTAGGTTTATTTCTCTTTCAATGTAAAGTGCAGTTGAATTATTAATTTATTTTTAAATCTTTGTTGTAGGGCTGCTGCAATGTGGATCCAGGTGCGCACTATGGATGGTAAGGAGACCCATCGGGTCGACTCCCTGTCCAAACTCACTAAGGTGGATGAACTGAGGTTGCGAATCATGGAGCTTTTCAACATTGAGCCTGAGAGACAGAGACTCTTTTACAGAGGCAAACAGGTCAGATAAAAATAAATGTAACATGATGGGCAAATATGAATGTATTTATGGACTCATTTAAATGTTATGGCCATTAAAATGTCAGATGGGGTGGATAACTGCTGCTTTTATCGGGTGCTTTTATTTTTGTCCTATTTGTATGATGTATCTTTTATCTTTATGTATAAACATTTTCTATTTCTATTTTTAAAGCTTCTTAATGTTTGTTTTTTTTAGGGTGTTGTTGGAAATAAGTGATTTAAGCTTGTGTATAAAATTGCACTTATGTTTTGGCTGAGTAATTTGTTTTATTAGTCTACTTGCATAAATTTACTCAACCATTTGCTCTTTTATGGAAAAAAAACTAATTTATTTTTAAAATAAAGACCCAATTTCATGTGTTCTCCAAAAGAATTAACTTGTTTCTCAAGGTTAATGGATGCAGATATATGAAGTATTTTCTGATCTGATTTTTGTATGGTTGTCATTTAGTAAAAAAAAAAAATTGAATTGTGTTACAGATGGAAGATGGCCACACTATTTTTGACTACAATGTGGGCCTGAATGACATTGTTCAGTTACTCGTCAGACAGGCACTTCCTGCAGTCTCATTGCCCAAAGACAAGGAGGCCGAGCTCTCGGACTCCGATTCTGGCTGCGGTTCAGGTCAGAGTGAGTCGGATAAGAGCTCCACTCACGGAGAATGTGAGGGTCAGAATGCTGGAACCTCGACCCAGAGTGACCTCATCGACCCGGGCTTTGGCCTCTATAAGGTAAAGTCTGCTATGAACCTCGTTATTTTGCTCCTTTCAACTTGAGTAGTAAACATGTTAAATTATAAACAGACTGTTGTATTATACATTATATTTCCACTGTTCTTTCAGTTCATATTCTTATTAATTATGATTTATTAATTGTTAATTACAAAATATAAATTATGGCATATTAATGTTGTGCAGATAAATGAGCTTGTGGATGCCAGAGACCTGAATATGGGTGCTTGGTTTGAGGCTCAGATCGTAAACGTGACAAAGACTCCTAAAGCTGCAGAAAATGAAAGTATGGAAACAGATGGAGAGGATGAGATCCGGTACCACATCAAATACGAAGAGTGAGCTTATTTCCCACACATTTCAAGTAAAATTCTTACTGACAGATTTGAAGAATTCACAAATAAAATGGCATTAGAAAGTGCATATTGAAATCACGGGAAAGATTTATAATGAAGTTTTAAAAATAATCATGGGTGAAAAATAGCACTATGTTCTAACATGTAAGACAAAAAACAGACGATTAAAAAATTTAAAAACTTTGTTTGTATATGGGATCGTAAATAATGTTATCTATTAGTCCTTTTTGTTTAAATGCAACAAATCATATAGTATAACTTGGAGCAAACAAATCCAACAATGAAACACTAACTTCTGGTTAGCCATTTTATGTTTATTTATTTTTTTATTTTTTAGTCTCCTTATTTTGTCCTCCTTGTTGTATTGAGCACATACAAACTACATTTGCATGTCCTGCAGTTACCCGGAGAACGGGGTTGTACAGCTCCAGGGAAAGGATGTGCGCCCACGTGCCCGCACTGTCTACCAGTGGCACCAGCTTGAGGAGGGCATGGTGGTTATGGTCAACTACAACCCTGATGAGCCGAAAGAGCGTGGCTACTGGTACGACGCTCAGATTCAGAGGAAGAGGGAGACACGCACCCAGCGGGAGATTTTTGGCAAAATACTGCTCGGGTAGGTGGAGCTGTGATATAAAATACCAATGTCATTTGGTAAAGACTTTTTTAACCTTATGGTGGAAACATAATGCTGTTAGGGCTGCAACACTGTTAGGCCTGATTTATCTGTCGATTACTGAAACGATTAATCGGATCACAATTACTCAATAGCTCTTATTTAGCTCTCAGTTTTTAAATTTACCTTAAGATTGATTTGTGTATGTGGTAACTAACAATCAAGATGATAAAGATTTAAAAACTTCATTAAAATGTCTATTCATGAACTTTTTTGATTTAAACAAAATCTAAAGCCACTGAAAAGTGAAATAGCAGTAATAAACTTTAAATATAAAAAAAAAAGCATAAAGATGCCAGATGGTAATTATAGGAGTTCAATTGAAATGTTAAGAAAAGTGAGAAGTCATTCTCTTCTAGTGTGAAACCTTTCCCATTCTCCCGATTTGTCTTTCACAAAGTCGACATGCCCTTGCCAGAGATTTTCCGCCTGATTCTAGTGTCTTTTGTTCAATTTAAGAGTGAAATGCTTCCATACTCAGATTTTTGTTTTTGGTGTTTCCTATTACTCGCTTCACTCCAGTAAGCCTAACACCTATATGTCAGTGTTCACAGTTCGCACAAGTACTATTTTATTACTGAGTTTAGTAGATACCGACAATTAATTGTTGTACCCCTAAACGCAGTGCATATTCATGCTAACACTACTGCTTTTGTGTTTACATGTGAGTATCTATAGAAACGCAGTACAGAGATTCTATTTTAAAATTGCAACTTGGTGGTTGTTTCACAGGGATGCTGGTGACTCTTTGACTGATTGCCGGATCTTGTTTGTAAGTGAAATCTACAAAATTGAAGAAGCTGGAAGCTCTGAGGGACCCGGAGCGACTTCTGACAGCCCTCTGAAGAGTAAGTTGCTTATTCTTCAGTATTAATTTCTTGCCTTAATACATTGCTAAAATGTGCCTTCAAATGCCTTTAGAGTGTATGGCGTTTCTTTAAGTCAAATCAAAATGTATGTGAATGATCATGTTTTTGTTCATGTTTAGGGTCTAATGGGCCAGAGTGTAAACACTGTAAGGACGACCCCAAGAAAAACTGCCGCTGGTGTAACTGCCGTGTGTGTGGGGTGAAGCAGGACCCGGACAAGCAACTGCTGTGTGATGAGTGTGACATGGCCTTCCACACATACTGTCTCAACCCGCCTCTCACCAACATCCCAACTGATGAGGACTGGTGAGGAGCTTCAGAACAGCATCTCTGACAAGTGAACTACATGAAGCTAAATTAATTTCCAGTGGCACAGTAACAAAGTATTTAGCTTTATCTATGGTCTACAGGGAGAGGTCTATATTTTCCCTGTGCTTGGTGAGTTTCCTTCCATAGTCCAAATATGTGAAGAGTAGATTAATTGGCGTTTCCAAATTACCTGTGTGTGAGTTTGCTTGTGCTCTGAGATGGACTGGCACCCCGTCCAGGGTGTACCCTACCTCGTGGCCGGAGTCCCTTGGGATATGTGCCAGGCCTCCCACGACTCTTTAACGGAATAAGTGGCATAAAGTATGAGTGAGGGGAGGAGAAGGAATCAAGTTACATTAACTGTAGGAGGAATGTCTGTGAAATATAGGTCAGATTTAATTTACTAGTATCCTAATTTTATTTTTTTTTTCTCACGTCTAGGTATTGCCCTGAGTGTCGGAATGACGCGAGTGAGGTTGTTCTGGCTGGAGAGAAACTAAAAGAAAGCAAGAAGAAAGCAAAGATGGCATCTGCCAGCTCGTCCAGTCAGAGAGACTGGGGCAAAGTATGTGTTCATTCTTTATCATGTTGCATCTTCTAGTGTGAGGTGTACATCTTTTCTGTTGGATAAGTGTCCCCTTTTTTTTTTTTTTTTTTTTGGTTACCCTCACCGAGTCTTAATAAAGAGAGAAAAAGCAACAGATTTTAATATGTAGTCATTCCTTTCAAAAAGTAAACCACCATTTAGAAACCCAGTAAAGAAAATTAACACCCTACAAATTAGTAACATGTAGAATCCCCTTAAGAAGGGATAACTAACTTGAATTGTGCAACTATTTCGACTGAGTAATCTGATTGGATTTCACGAATGGTGATAACGGATGGAAACACCACTGGGCCTCTATATGTATTACTCTGCGTTTCCAGTTCTACCAGCTGCAGAAGGATATGTATTGGCGTAACAGCTTAAGGTGCTGGACAGGTGGCCCCTCAATTTTCTTTAGAATATTGTAGTATAAAGTGGTGTTTGTTGTTGTCCAGGTGACTAAGTTTTCCTGGTCTTGTGGCTGCAAGACAAGTACAAATAATATACAAACTATAATGGATAATATCAAACGTCTTCACCACCATGCTTGACAGTTGTTGTGAGGTGTCGTTTATTCCTAAATTCCCATCTGATAAGTTCAAACGATGTTATTGAAATTTTTGTGGTTTGTTTACAATTTTGCAAACCTAACTTGGACCAGCCATTCTTCTTGTTTTTCTTATTGTACTGTTATGAGTGTTAATGTTTAATGGGGTCACAGAAGTGATGTAGCTCTTGGGTTTTTCTAGGTATCTGGGCATTAAACTGCTTGCTCTTGGATTGAAATCCTGGTACATCCAATTCTAGGGAAATTAGCAACTGTTTTAAAAAGTTTCCATTTGTAAGCAGTCTCTGCAATTTAGAATTATTATTATTATTATTATTTCTTTTTAAATTGTGTAGAAATGACCCCTCCCTGATTTATGAGCAGCACTGGTGGATGTTATGTTAACACACACCTGAGTGCTCCTGAAAACTAACCTGCCAGAAGTTCTGCTTTTGTATAGGTTGTCACCTCCTTGATTTACAAATCTTTTGCAGTTTATTTGCAACACCTGGCTGCTAAGTGTTGGAGTGCTAATCTCTAACTGTTTGGAAGTAGGAAGCCTGTGATTATTCTGCCTTCTGAATCTTGTCTTGCTTCCAAATTACCACACATGAGAATTTGTTTGTACATATAAGTTGGTGAGGACCACACAATTATATAGTCCTAAAAAAAGCATTTGAAATATTCAAACCAGCTTTTCTGGCACCACCATGCAGTTTGTCACACATTAATTTCGGATCATATCTTTTTTATTTATTATTATTCTTTTTTTTTTTTATCTTTTGAGTTAGCTGTTAATATTGACCTAATAGCAATATAAAGGACATTTAATATAGATAAAATGATCATTCAGGTTGCTATTTGGAAATTCATTAGCACCTTTTTGACCAATAAGAATTGCTGGTTTAAAAGCATTGTGTGACAAATATTCTTCAAAAAACTTCTAAATCCTGGTCTTATTTGCGAATGGGATCATGATGGTTCAAGCTATTCTGCTTGTTTTGTGACAGTCTTTTCGCTGTGGTTAAACAGCATTTGATTTATGTATTTAATGCTGGGATTATGTATTTAATAATTGTACCATGCTGAGTCTAATGCTAATTATAATTTTTAACTACCCTTTTTTTTTTTTCTTCTTCTTTTGATTTACAGGGTATGGCTTGTGTGGGCCGCACTAAACAGTGTACTATCGTTCCCTCTAATCACTACGGGCCAGTGCCGGGAGTCCCTGTGGGTACTCTGTGGAAGTTTAGAGTGCAGGTGAGCTGGCTGTTCAATTAGCAATCCAATACTTTTCTTTAAATCCGTTTCTTAATATAAGTGTCTAAAATGTGCTTTCTGCACTCCAGGTCAGTGAGTCTGGAGTCCACAGGCCTCATGTTGCAGGGATCCATGGCCGAAGCAATGATGGTGCTTATTCTCTGGTGTTGGCTGGAGGCTATGAGGATGATGTGGTATGTTGAGTTTGTTTAGTGTTAATAAAACTGAAGTGGATATAGTTGTACTTAGTCTGATCAACTTTTTGAGAGAACCATTTTCATGGTGCATTATAACAGTTAAAGTTAATTAAGTATATTAAAGAGGGTTAAAGAATAATTAAGTCTTGCTACTAAAATCAGGATTATTTATTGCAGTATTATTTAGCTTCATATTCAAATACCACATTTGCACATAATCTAACTTTAAATAATTCCTTAAAAATTATAACTGCTATTCTGATTTAAGGTGGCCAAAATCTTACATTCTAATGGTGAGAAACCAAATATTTCTAGTTTTATGAATGGCAACCTTGTGGTAATGCCCTTCATCAAACACTTAACATTAAGTAAAACTCTTAAATATTATTTTTTTTCTTTAAATGGAAAGACAAAGATCATAATTAAAGTCATACTTTAAGTGTAACAGGGACTCTAACTCTGTTTAATGCTGTGTTGTTTAGGATGATGGTAATGAGTTTACATACACGGGTTCTGGCGGTAGAGATCTCTCTGGTAACAAGCGAACTGCTGAACAATCCTGTGATCAGAAACTTACCAATATGAACAGGTTAGTATGGGCTATAATGAACAAGTACATGAAGGTGTCTTTTTTTTTATTTTTTTTTTTTACTTTTTTTATTATTATTTTTTTTTTATATTGAGGTTGGCAATCAGTGTTCCTATAACTGCAGTTTACGGTGCAGGTACATTCTCTTAGCCACTTTCCACCAGGTGTAGATGTGCTGTGTTCTGGTTGCAACACGGTTGCCAGAGTGAAGAATTGGCATTCTAGTCAATGCTGTTGATTCTACCAGTTCTGCTGCAACATGTTTCAGAAGCATCCCAGAAACACTGATCTGCACAAGATACCTGCATAACCTATTTTTGACACAACGCAGGTATCTTAAGCGTATGCTTCTGAACGCAGTTTAAACTCCCTAATTAGAATATTTACTACATGAATATTCATACCAGACCAAAAGTCAAGTTAAGCTGGTGTGCTTCTGAAACTGGTATATAAAGTTGTGTAGGACAGGACAAAAAAACCATGTTGCAAACACATCATGGATATATTCCTGGTGGTGATCTTGAATAATGGAAAATTATTTAAAAGTCTGTAAAATTAATGATGTGCTCCACCCAGATTATCTCATGGTTTTTACATGTTTAATGTCACAGGGCCCTGGCTCTAAACTGTAATGCACCAGTGAATGAGAAGGATGGTGCAGAGGCAAAGGACTGGAAGGCAGGGAAGCCTGTGAGAGTGGTTCGCAGTTCTAAAGGCCGCAAGCACAGCAAGTACTCTCCAGAAGATGGGAACAGATACGATGGCATTTACAAGGTGGGTGTGATTTCCATGCCTAGTAGTATGCTTTCAGCATGTCTATCAACTATTAAAACATTACATTTCAAAGAGGGACATAAACCAGTATGTAAAGACAAATGCACAAATGTATGATGCCTATTTTCAGGAACAAAGTATTTTCTTATTGTACTTCAGAATGTTACATGGGTAGAATTTATATTCAGTTATGTAAAATATCTCAAATGTTAAACACATTAAATTAATTTAATATAAATTATTCCCTTTATTGCCTGTCCATAAATTTTGTGTATCTGAAATAAGTGCACTTTTAAAAGTAGTTTTTTAATTGAGGAAGACAGAAATTGTTGTGATAAAATCGCTATTAGAATCTTTTCTAGGGCTCTACGTTTAATGTTTTTTTTTTCTATCTATCTATTTATTTATTTGATTGCCAGGTGGTCAAGTATTGGCCAGAGAAGGGCAAATCAGGCTTCCTAGTATGGAGGTACCTGCTTAAAAGGAATGATGATGAACCGGCCCCGTGGACCCGAGATGGCAAAGAACGCATTAAAAAGCTTGGCCTGACCATGCAGGTAATGAAGCTGTAACTGGACATATACCTTACACAAGACAGGAAGTACGCTATAACACACAGTTGCATGTTGTTAATGGCATGCTTGGCTGTTCTCTGCAGTATCCTGAAGGTTATCTGGAAGCAGTGGCAGCAAAAGAGAAGGAAAAGGAGAATAAGAACGAGGATGAAGTGACTGAAACGCCTACCAAGGGCAAGAGGAAGCGGAAATCTCAGGCAGGCAAGTGAAGCTTCCTTAATAACTGACACTTTCTGAGCTATCAAAAAAAGGAACTACAGCACCCCACAGCAGGTGCTCATATTTTTTGTTCATAACCTGCATGCTTGGGATATATAATAATAAAAATAAAAAAAATTCCCCCCTGAGTTTTGTCTATTCTCCCATGTGACTGCATTTGATTAATGCAATTTTTTAAATTACATTTGCCCTGTAATTAGTTTTTATGATCCTTGGGTATCTGATAAGCATTGCATAGATTCAGTGCTGTTTCAGTCGGTTTTTAATTGGTGCTTTTGGTGCATTTATTTGTAAGAGAACAGAGTACAAGTTGTGTGAAATATAAACAAACCTATTAATTCATTTAACTAAGCTTTTTATTTATTCAATTTCAGTTGTCAGTAAATCCTAAACCATAGGGAGAAATTAAATATAATTTTATTTTAAAAAATTAATTAATTCTAACGGTACTCTGCACCTCAATAAAAGCAAACAAACATAAAGCCAAATCTGCTGTTGCTTTACACTCCCATTGTCTAAAGTACAGTGACAGACTTTACTGTCTTTCTGAATTAGTTGAGGATGAGGAAAAAACCTCCCCCTCTAAGAGGACACCCAAGAAGGTCAAAGTGGAAGCCTACAAGTTGACCAAGGAGCAGAAGGCACTAATCAAGGAAGACGAGCTCAACAAGAAACTCTGGGACGAGGCCATGGAGTCTTTAAATCTAGGACCAGTATGTGTAATGTTTATATTTTGATAACACTTTACACTATGCAACTTTGGCATTTATCTCTGTATTTTTTGTATTTTCCATCTCCTTCCAGTCCTTCTGGATGCTTTTTTTTTCTTTTTTGGTTCATCCGAGTTTACTAACCAACCGTTCTGTTCTTGCAGAGATTCATAAACAAAGTGGAGGAGGTTTTCCTATGTATCTGCTGCCAAGAAGTTGTTTATCAGCCGATCACAACAGAGTGTCAGCACAATGTCTGCAGGGTGAGGATGGGTTTCCCCCCCCACACAGAAAAAGCACTTTTTAAGAAATGAGATTTTTCTTCTGTATTACTTCTATGCAATGTCGGATATTCAATTAGTAGTAGTCTGAAACTTCAGATTGGAATCAAACCAGCCTTCTTTCCTCCAGTCCATGTCATGAGATCATGTAGTAATGACCAGCAAAACAGATCTGGCATGAAATGTGTATAATCTGTCTCAGATATATGGAGCTCTTAAAAAAAAAAAAAAAAAAAAAAAACAGCTAATAACACATACGGATGTTATTTTATTTATTAGCAGAATTGTTTGTAATAGTTGTTTTGTTTGTTCCTATATATATTTTAAATTTTTTTTATTTTATTTTTTTTTTAAGGAATGTCTCCAGCGGTCCTTCAAAGCGGAGGTATACACCTGCCCTGCTTGTCGTCATGATCTAGGCAAGAACTACCAGATGACCGTGAACAAAGCTCTACAAGCCATCCTGACCCAGTTGTTCCCTGGTTACAGCAGCGGCCGATTATGACCATCTGTGTTATGACTAAACATGCTGATGAACTAGCGAGGGCAGTGCTGCACATCGAGTCTGAATTAAACACCATGATACGTCACCTTTTAAAATTATTGAACAAGGCGTAGGCTCATCAGGGTTTAGGGCTAACCCGCACCCTGTTACATTAATTTTGTCCGATTCTTAGCAGGGCTGTACGTCGTAACCTGCTCTTTTATTTAGCTCATCAGGTAGATCTTCCCCTTCCAATACACAGCTTATATTAACAGACCTCTTATCCTTGTAGAGATGTTTTTAGGTGTAGGAGCTTCCTGTTCTAAAATGTAATTCCTGAATTACTCTGCACCAGCACATTTTTTTTTTTTTTTTTTTTTTTTTTTTTTAAATCTTCCGCTACGCACAACTGCACTATTTGCTTCTAGCAAAATCCTTTTTTTTGGCCAGGGATAAGTGGACATATTTTGATAGCAGGTATGTAGGCATGCACTGGCATTGGGATCCTTTTGAAACATTTGATTCAGATCAGATTTTTGTGCAACAGCCGTGTATTTTGACGCCCTCTAGAACGTATTCATTCATGGGTGATTTAACGAAAAGCTAATCAGTTCTATTATATATACATATATATATATATATATATATATATATATATATATTAAAAAAAATCATATGCGTAAAATGAGCTTGTTATCCCATAACTTTGTCTTGGCTTTGCTTTAACTACTGTATGTGCTTAGAATTCTTTTTGCTTTTGTGTTTTTCCCGTTATGCAATGTGGTTTTCCCTTGTTCTCCACACAATTGACTGCAGAAGGAAACCGAAAGACTGTTGATTCTCCGGACTAATGATCACCAAGTGTACCTCCTCTTCAGTGAATATTTAAGGACATGTCTAAAAATTCTTTTTTGACTGCATTGACTGGAAATGTATATTCTGAAATTGAAATTGTATATTTTTAGCACTTGTATTTAGCTATTTTTATGTAGTTTTAGTTGCTGTTTTTTCATGCACTGTGTTGAGTGCGATATTTTTCAATAAACCTTATTCCTTTTATATGGAACAATTTTAAATTTTCCCCTTTTTCTTCTAAGTGAGGGGGAAAATATTTTACTGATGTAGAAAAAACCATCAATGTCTGGTTAGTATGGCAGCACAGGGAGAAAGTGGAAATTACAGAATTTGACCCAGTTACTTGCACCTTCATGGTTGGTGGTTCTTTCTGTGCTTGATGGGTTTCCTTCAGGTACTCCAATTTCCTCTCACAGCCCAAAGACCTGCAGTGTAGATTAACTGCCCATAGTTTATGGTGTGTGTGCCTGTGTCCAGTGATTGGTTGGCACCCATGCACTGTGCCACAAATTCCCTGGAATGTTTCCAGTGGTCCTTCTTTTGGAAGTTTTCCAAAAACAGTATGTCCTGAGGTGTTTTATTCTTCTTAAACTGCAGCCATTCACCAACACTGAAGTTGTTACTTATGTTTAATAATTTTTCAGCTTAATATAAAACTTTAGTTTTTATTACATTTGCACTTCTATCAAAGCTAGTATTTAAAAACAAAAAACCCTTCCAGACCAGTAATGAACTAAATGTACTACAAATGTGAAATTTTGTGGTTATTTGGTCTTTAAATATTACATCTGAAAATCTCTAGGATTTAATTGGGGGAAGTGTTGATCAGAAAGGCATGACTGGTGTGTTTGTGTGTGATTAAGCTGTCTGCATTTTATTTAACTCTACACTTGCTGGACCATGCCACTCTGTGTATACAGTTGTAGATTAAAATTAAAGTACAGAAATGTTTCATACTCTTTATGATTTTATATATAAAAACACTTAATTTACAAACAGGAGTCCTAAATTTTGGATTACAGATTTGTTTCCCCCCAATTGGGAGTATTTTATTAATAACCTGGTTTTGAAATGCATCTAATTGTCATTCCTATTCCTCTTATTATCAGGAGGATATTTTTAATTTGGTCCCTATTATGATTCAGTTCTCTAGTGTATACTTCCCTTAGGATGTGTACTACACTACAGCGAGAGTATTGCCATGTTATTTGAACTTTCTAATTATTCAACTGGCTAGGGATAAGCGGTATTGTGTATGAGGTCATGATGGTGGCCAGTAGGTTGCAGGTTCAATCCCACGCAGCAGTTGAGCTCAACTGGTCAGCCTTGTGTTTGGATTTGCATAAAAATAAATGCATCTATCAAATAAATCTAAATGAGAAAAGAACAAATGAACGAATGGTATTTTGTACAAAACAACGAGTTTTGCTTTCGCTTTGCATCAGGTCACAACTGCTTATCTGGGATCGTATGGCTGCAGTAACAGATGGACGGGAGAATACGTGTAGTGTGGGTGTGTCTCAAATCCACCGCATGTAGGGAACTAATTCGATTTACTGGGCAACTATGATTAAAAAACAACAGAGACGTCTAGAATTTGTTTTTCTATTTAAATAAAGGTTACATTTAGATAAAATCCAAACTTTTTCACTCACTAAAATTAGTTTACAAAAAAATAAATAAAAAGAATACTGTAAAAGAAAAAAAAAACAATGACTATAAAACATTAAAATGTGGCTTAGCCTATTAACTACCCCTTTGCATTCGGCATAGAAACAACAATTTCTTTATATTATTGATGTTTCAAAAATGGACAAGTTTGAGTGGTCTTTTTAACCTGCTAGCTTTTAATAATCGTAAATTTAAATCCTCTTTTCTCGTTTCATCGGCCCTTAAGATATCAATCAAACACTTCTTTTTTTCTTCTTGTTCTTCTTCTCCTGCTTTTTCTTAGTTGTTTAACAGCGATTGGAATCCAGTAGGTTGGTTACATTACCACCAACTGTGGGCCTCATTCTTCCTCATCTTCTCAGGTAATTTTTCAGACCATCTTAAGACGTCTAATGCATCCAATTTCATGGCATTCCTCACAGAGTCATGTTGGGTGTTTATCTACTGTAAATAGAAAGCTATTGAGGTTGCTGTGTCCAATCCTTAGTTTAATTAATACTTCCTTTTGTCCTGAGTTGAGGAGACAAATCTTTTTTTATTACATTTTCCAAAATGTACACAATAATACACAAAAAACTACACATCAGAGGCACAGTTAGGGAAAAAACCCCAGTGGGCTTTGTCTTGTATTGAATGCAAATGTCTTGCTTTTGGTTCATATCCCACTTGTTTCCATTGTTTGTTTTGTTTTATTTTTCTCCACACTATAACCTCTGACTTTGACAATGTGATATTGACCTGAACATCTACTTTTTTGGTCGCTTTTTTTGCCAACTTGTCTGCTCTTTCATTTCACCAGATAGCCAAATGGACTGGGACAAACAGGATAGAGACATTTTCTCTTGTCTAATTATTCTTGAGTAAGCTAACAGGATTTCATAAACAGGATCCTAGTGGCTTCTGGCTGTACCTGTACTAATGATTGTAAATGCTGCTGCTGATTCACAACAAATCACTATGTTTCGGTGAATAATCTTCTCAGCCCATTCTAATGTTGTCATTAATGCGTACAGCTCCATACGGAGCCCGTGGCCAGGTGATATATATATTATTTCATCATTAGCGGCGGGAGGAGCTATCACATAAAAAGCCATTGTTGCGTGGTCATATCTGTTACATTTCTCTGTGACGCAAACCACCATGCCGGTGGAGTAACTTCAGCATATCAATTACGTTTGCTCCATAAAACCCCGTGATGCCGATTTAAGACTCACCCCATGTGTGTACGTGTTTTCCGTGATCCTTAGACAGCGCATATCAACTGCGATCTGATTGGCCAAAAAAGACGTCAATTAAACAAATCGCCCAATGAGAATCTTGTTTTTACGTCCGCCTGAAAGGTACGCGTGCGCTCGGACCAATCAGGAAGCGCGGACATTCTGCAGCAACGAGACAGGGCCCAGTTTTAGCGATGGAGCACTAATCGAGCATTTATCTGGACGGAAAAAGAGATAAAGCCCAACAAGCGATAATTGGATAAAGGAGCGTAAAGACAAAAGCGGGAGGTAAAACTTTATTTAATCACTTCTTCTTGCACAGCATTTTTAAAAACGGTACTGGAGGGTGTTGTAGGCGGAAATGTTGCAGGGCTGTCGTCGATCGGACATGTTGACTTTTTATTATTATGGAGGAATAGACGGATGTCAAAACCATTTTAAACCGGGGAAACATGTGTATCATTGTTAGTCTCAGGCTGATTATTTAAAGCACCACAGACGTGTCAGTATCTGCATGAAACCTAGTAAGGATAGTGTTTTAGATCAGCAGTGCTGGAGTTGTGTATGTTTACGGCCTGCTAGTGATCCCATTCGTACACAAAGGGCCATTTACAGCTGCAGCTATAGTTACTGCTGTGTTCCGTCACACACACACACACACACACACACACTAACTATACAGTGATATTTACATGCACAAAACACTAGGAAACCTCGGACGTGTTAATGTGTTAGGTGTAGTAGTATTAAATTATCTAAGCCAGCATGCATGCATTTTATTTCCCTGTTTATGTAGATGGTGGAAGCAAAAAAGGCCCTCAACGCCACCAGCTTCTGTTTGTGTTTTCCCACTACTTTGCATTTTTGCCTCCATATATTTTTTATAACAGTTAAAATACTTAACAAATATTTAAAAAATGTTGTCAGAAAATTAATTCCCAAGACTTTCTCATGCTTCCATGCAGGCAGGTCATCATCATGGCAGGTGTGATTGTTGTTGTTGTTGTTGTTGTTGTTGTTTTTTAATGGTATTTTGACCTAATACTAAAAATACCATGATTTTAAGACAAGTGTGAAAAATCAAGTAGAAATTTATTGCAAAAAGTCTCCTTGTGTATCCGTGCCTTTTTTATATATATATATATATATATATATATATATATATATATAAACTAAAACCAATAGCTCACTGTGTGTAAAAAGGGAACATAGATCATGACTACGTGTGACACTTTAAAAAACCTAGACACCACAAACACCCCGTTTTCTCCATCAGATTTGCAAACTTGTACTTCTTGTTTTGCTTTAGTTTCAATAACATTATCCATCATTACTAATGTGTATGAATTTACAAATTTGTTTATTTCACAAATTTATAACAATATGACTAACTTATTAATAATAAATTATTTTGACATTTAGACCAAGAATCCAATTACTTTACTGCTAGTTATTTATTTGTTTATTTTTGTTTATATTATAGAGCTGCAAACGATAACGAAAGTTGTAAAACCTTATTGAATTTTCAAATCGTTTATTAAGAGGAGATAGCTGTAATTCAAATCCCATGTTTATATTTGTTCACTTGTTTTTTTTTATAATTAAAAGGGTCTTTTGTTTAACCAAGAAAAATGACAGTTGAAAGTTGAAACTTTTTATTTAACAAGGGGTCTTCAGAGTTAGTGCTTTATAACGGTCAGAACGGTTCCACATCTTCAGAACAGAGAACTTTTTGCTTAGTTTGTATGTTGCGTGATATATGTCGTATTATTGAAGCTGTTTTATAAATGAAGCTGGGAAAGGAATAATGTGTCCTAGTTGCTGTTACATATGTTTTAATTGTATAAATATGATGTAGAATTTTTATGGGGGCCAAAAATCATGCTTGGTTTGAGCACTAGAACATATTTTTTATGTTTGGGTTCATTTAGATGGTCACAAAGGTAATAGAATACTTGAATGAACACTTTCATTATCTTTAATGTTATGTTGGTTACACCAAGTGCTCTTTACTATATTACAGTATTTAATATATATACAGTAAAACACTACTTTGCCATATATTTCAATATTCCTCATAGGATTTAAGGTCAGTAAAGCAGTTTTTAAATGAATTTGCTCAGGTACAAAAAGGCTGAGTGAGCAGGAACGAAGTCACTGATGTGAGCACATAGTTCATTTCGATTGGTACTTTGTAGACTGAGCATCAGCTCTACCTCTGCCTCAACAGGACAAAACAAAGTATCAGGGGGAAAACAAGAAATGAGTAATAAAAAAAAGTCAAAATTTACATTAATATAAATTATTTTTCTAATCACAAACAAACCCCATAAAAATAAGTATCTAGACATTTTCACAGCTGGAATTTGTAAAGGCTGTTAATTTACAGTTCAGTGAGAATTTCATCTGAATATGTAGTTACGTTGAATATAATAATAGACAAGGACATCATAAAGCTTGAACTAATGTAATGCAGCTGTTATGATGTGAAAAAGATGGTTCTTGCACATACAGTATCTGGGTGTGTTTGTGTATAACTAGATATTATTAGTACATTGTCAGACATCTGCTGTTGTGTTTATCAAGTAGAAATAGTAGCTTACATAAAATGGCAGTGACCTTTGATTTGGATAGCAAATTCTGTACTCTATACCTCAAGGTTATTTTTTTCCTTGAAGGTCACTGGGTCTTTAAAGGAAAATATAACTACAGTGTCTGTATACACACTGATCAGCCATAACATTAAAACTACTGAAGTGAAGTTAATAACACTGAGTGGCACCTGTCAGGGAGGTGGGATTTATTAGGTTGAATACAGTATTTATGAGGTTCAGTAGGTACAGTTCTAGAAGTTTATGTGTTGGAAGGAGGTAAAAACTGCAATCATAAAGATCCGAATGAGGTTGACAAGTGCTAGCTTAACTTGTTATGGCCAGATGAGTGGGTCAGGGCATCTTTAAAACGGCAGGTATCTGTGGTCCCGGTCTGCCATGAGTATCTTTGAAACTGCGACTTTAGTCTGCTTTAGTGTTATATGTAGTTATTAGTTAGTGATTTTAAGTGGTGTATGGTCTACTAAGTATAAATTATTTGCAGAGTTAATCATAAAGACATCACCTTAGGGCACAATCATCAACTGGTCACCGTTAAAGCACATAATGAAGTAGCCTATTGACTAGAACGTCACTTGCCATGTTGTGTTATTTTTATTTTTAGATATTAAAAAATGTCCAGAGTAATCAGTGTGTGTCATAATTTTCATTGTCTTTTTATTTGTGCATCTAGCATTAGCTTACCTGCAAGCATGTCGGTGGAACCCGCCCCAGACGAAGCCATGAACTCCACTCCAGTCCTTAAGAACCCTGCAGTTCCTCCACCTGCCTCGGACTCTGATCTGGCTCCAAAGCCACACTCGGAGTTCTCAGAGCCCAATTTGCAGCCAAATGAGGAGCCAGGTCCTGCACCTTCACACGGCGCAAATGCAGCCTATAAGATCATGACCTTCAGGCCCACCATGGAAGAATTCCGCGACTTTGCAAAGTACATTGCGTATATGGAATCTCAAGGAGCACATCGTGTAGGCTTAGCTAAGGTATTCACATGTTGTTTTTAGCATCAGAGACACACCAAATCTAAAGAGTGGGTACTAGGATTTCTGTAAGGAAACAAGGTGGACCAAATATTCCTGCAAGCTCATTTTCTTCTTCTTTTTAATTACATGAAAGGAAAAACCTGCAGTGTTTGAAATCTTGCACAATTACTTCCTTACTATTTCTAGTATGTCACATTATCAAAATCAAACACAGCCTTTCACAAAAATTTGGAATCCAGGTGTAGCCTAACGGGTTTAGCGTAATGGCATTTTAATCTTCATCTACATTTCAATATTTCAAGAAGTTGTATGATTATTGTACTTTAAAATCACTATTCAATTGGGTAACACAAGGTTAGCATAGGACATGTAAAATATTTGAATTTAATTCAAAAATAAGAAAAACTAGAATGTCTCTAACAAGATTATTGGAGATTGTGTTGAATCCTTACTATTGTGGTACTAACACTAGCTCTATCTCATCTTTCCTTCCATATTTCTCTCTCTGCATAATTTCCAGGTCATTCCTCCTAAAGAGTGGAAGCCTAGACGTTCTTACGATACCATCGATGAAATGGTCATTCCTGCTCCCATCATGCAGGTGGTCACTGGTCAGTCGGGACTTTTCACGCAATACAACATCCAGAAGAAGTCCATGACTGTGGGAGAATATCGCAAACTGGCCAACAGCAAAAAGTAGGTTCTAAATCTGAATTTTCTTTTTGGTTGCTTTTGTGTAGCTAACTATAATTGCATAGATTGGTTTTAGTGTTTGGGCAAACTTTCATACCAGAGCACAAGTTTTTTCTTCTTCAACCACAACAACGAGAATTGCTTCTGAATGAATCATGATGTTAAGTATTTTATTACATCACTAAAGTCATCAAGCCTATTGTGGTTTACTATAAAAATCAACAGAGATTGTAGTGTGATGAACAGAAACTAACTAAGGCAACTTCGAAAGGGATACATGGATTCTGTATGAATCACAAAATTAGAGGGGAAAGTGTAATATTGGAGGGATCTTATTATATAGCACAATTTCTGCGTGAAAGTAGCTTTAAAATACATTATACAAGAGTTAGTTCCGACCAAATAATTCTATTGGACAAGAGGCATTCCACAGATAATGGAAGGTAACGCTGTTGGAATGTTTAACTATATGCATCTCCCAGCTGTTCTAATAAAATTTTTTTTTTAATGTTTACATTTTTTTAAATACTTTAACTGAGAGCAACCAGTCACAGAAGCATTTTCTGCAAGAAAACACATCTGAAAACATTATGGCACCTTAAAAAACACTTACCAAAGTACATCTGAACTATCCATTGTTTTTTAAATGTATGGACTATTAATGACTAATGATTCCTTATGGATTAATGGATTGTACACCCTAGCACACTAGCTTTGAATTTAACGCTATTTGGGATTCAAACATTGAACCTGCAAGTTAACAACCGGATACTTAAAAGCAGAATAAGTGGAAATATAAAGAGAGCACAGCAACACATCCTTGTGTATGACGTGGATTACTTATTCCACAGGACTGATTAATTTCTTAATTCTGATTGCTCAGATTTGTATATCAACAGTTTTTTTTTTTTTGTTTTTTTTGTTTTTTGTATAACTGATTAATTGATTTTGTATGGTGAGTTCTTCATAATTTAGTTTGCTGGTTTATATTAATTAGCTCGTTCTACTACACTGTACACTAGTTTTTCTCTAATAACATCTTGGTCACTGGAACTTAAAGTGAGACATGTCACAAAATTTAAGGTGAATAATAAATAGGTCCAAATTTACCACAGACAAAAGTTAAATTAGTGTTGAAGTTTTCTATAAGTAGAGATTAATTCAAATATTTATTCAGCTTATATTTCACCTCAAATTGTCATGAGAAATGTATAATCTTTTAAATGTTTAAATAATTAAACTATGATTTAAAATATTTACTTTAAACAGCTTGTATACCATGGCAAAGCCTCTAAAATAAATGTGTTAAAAAGACTAGAAGTCTTTTAAATCTGCAATTTTATTCATGAACATTTCCAAAATTTCTGAAAGTATATTATTATGCTAGTTATAATATATTTATACCATTAATAAGTACCCGTCGTTGACGGGAAAAGTTGAGTAAAATAGGTAAAAATTTAAAACTAAAAAGCACATGTCTGCCAGTCTGTATGGCATAACTCTCTGCTTAACTTATTATACAAAGAAATTAAATTTTGTAAGTTTGAGTATCTTAGCACCTGTTTACACTAAGCTGTAGTTCTTTCGTCAGCAGACAAACACACTCCCTGTTTTATAATTGTAGACTGAATCACAAATGAGAACTCGGAAAAAGTAAAAGGTAAAGGCTGAGTTTTGTCCAAAATAACTAATTCAGCATGTTAAAATTCATTTATACCACTTCAGCACTGTTATTTCAGCTGTGAAAATATTAAGTAATCCAGTAAAATAATTCAGTTTATCTTTTCTAATTAATATCTACTAGTGCAGGTGTTTGTTTACATTGAGCGAGTAGCTTATTTGTAGCATATTATAAAGTTATAAAGATTATTAAGTCCAGCACATAACTCTTCATACAACTCCTGAGTATGGAGTTCATAACATCACTTTTAATCAACATTTTGAGGTTAAACAACAGGCAGATATCAAAGTACAGCAAAAGTTAGGGCTAGGGTTTGTCCAGTCCTAATCTGGCTGGACAGACCGGTAGAGACTTACAGACTTCTATAATTTCTGAGACTGGTTTCGGGTCCTCCAGAGTAGGAAACGTAAAGATACCATTGAAAGAGTGAGTTCTGACCAATGTCCAGACAAAATCTTTATTTATATAAATAATAAAATAATGATGTAATATATATTTTATAGCGATTATGTAGGGGTGGCAATCTGTGCCAGGGGGCATTTTAGCACATAACACTGGGCCTCCAGTGTATAAAACATAAAGATATTATTGAAATAGCGTTTTGACCAGTGTACAGACACAACCTTTCCTTTGCTTATATAGATAATATTTTAAGAAAATACATGGCAGACAGTTAAAAAGAATGAAATGCAAGCAGTGACTGATTCTACAAAGACATTCTACAGAGACACCCAACAATTTTTAAAAATTATTATTATTTTTTAATCAAAGCTTTTACGATGGATAGCTGTTTTAAAAGATCACAGCGTAAAAGCAAATTTTTGTGTAACATCTGACAGTTTTTACATATCTTGATTGGTCTATTGATACGTGTACTGAAAATGGAAGGTCGTTTTGTGCCCTTTTTTTAAAATTTTTTTTAATTAATTTATTTATTTTTAAATATACTAGCAGTTTACATAAATGCATATTTGGTCCAGAGTCACGCACATCTTAACAATTTTTTACTTTCGTGTGCGTGCATCATATTCTATTTTATACCTTTTATAGTTGGAGAGGTGTCTTATGTGTCTTATTTCATGCAAAACATTAATGGGTCATTAAAGTGGGATACTAAACATTTATGGAAGGAGTCTCCAGTGAAAGGGCTTTATAACTTGACGCTAGTCAAGTCAAGTAGGCTTTTATTGTCATTTCAGCCAAATGCAGTTCAATACCCAGTGAAATGGTACCAAGGTGCTACATACAACATAAAATAACTATACAAAAACTATACAAAAAGACATTGTTTCAGTAATAGTAATATTTCAGTTACAGTAAGTTCTTCAAGAGTGTGTGCGTTCCAGTTTCTCACTGAAATTACAAGCTGTGTTTTGTTTTTATCTTTTTAACTCAAGGAGTAAGGAGCAAATCTATCATTCTTTAATAAGGAATGATGTAGAACAAAGAAAAGAGCACTTTGGGATATATTGTTCCTTTAATCCACTTTAGGGTTATAGATTAAAGCAAAATTCACTTTTGCCAAGCCATATCTTACTTCCCTATTGATGACAAGTTCATTATCCACCCTAGTGTTTAATTCTCTTCTTTTTCATGAAATTTGTAATGTTCTTAAGACTCAAATAACAGTTTGGATGTGTTAAATGAATCATTTTTCACATAGTTTTTTAGTAAGATCATACACCTTGCTAATGATGTGAATCAGATTACTTGGAGCTGAGGAAACAAACACACTGTATTAAACTGGCAACCTCATTTTTTATTTTTTATTTTTCCAGCTAAATTGCTGCAGGCTCGGCAGTTAAACCTTTCAGATTGCCCAGAGATTCTTTGCATTGTTTTGGTTGTTAGACAGCTTAATTAAACGTGAGTTAGCATGAGATACAGAACACAAATCTTGGTGAAAAATTTAGTTTTTGAGAAGACAGAGTTTTGCTCTAACAAAATATAACAGTCATCTTAGGATTTGAACTCAAAACCTTCTGCTCATTAATGCAGCAAATTAACCACTGAGATGTCTTTACTCAGTAACATCTGACCACTAAGAGAACTAAACTATTAACCTTTAAAGAAGACGTCCACACATGCAGCATTTCTCACAAACAAGCATATAGCAGCAAGCATAAGTATGGTCAGTATAGTTTGGGTGTAATTTGGTTGGCAAATGATGGCCCTCACATGTGACTTTTACTTTAGAGATCATCAATGTGACCCATTCTAATGGTCTGCAAAGGGTGCTTCATTTTCCATTAAAATCTGTCATTTGCATTAGTTCTCAAGAACTAAACAAAATTTCAGTGCTTTTTGTCAATTCTTGGTGAAGGTTAAAAAATTTTTAATAAATCCCTTCGATAAATTTGTTCCGATTTATACATCAGTATTCTTTAACATTTTCTAACTGGATTACATTTATTAAAAGTAATGGCTGCAGTTCTAAATTATGTTAATTTATAAAGGAGACCTACATACTAAATTAAGTATGAAGAGTAATAATTGAACTGCAAATTAGTTTTTTTCCGACGCTGTCTGCTGACTTATGGGTTATGGCAGATATAATCACATATATATATATATATATATATGGATGGATAGATGGATAGATAGATGGATAGGGATGCACCGATACCACTTTTTTGGAAACGAGTACTTGCATTTCAGTACATGCCGATACCGAGTACTTAATAAAAACATGATTTAAATTTACAGGTAACAGCTTTAGTCATATAATTTAACAAAAAAAA
>JAQMYJ010000007.1:13151100-13169212 GCA_030014305.1 Clarias laeviceps
TGTAGCTAACAACACAATTCAGCAAGAACAATACTGTTACTATAAGCACAGGGGAAAAAACAGTTCTCGAACATGATTTGTACATATAATGCCCCCTTCACATTTCTCACTAACTTATTGTGAGAAATTGTCACATTTCCGAGATTATATTTGTAGATTTTTGTCTTTTGTATTTGTTTTTTGTGGGTTAAATTCTGATGTAAACTTTGGGCACAACTGATTTAATGTAAAAAAATTTGTCACATCCTCCGTACCATTGTTAACAGAGATGTAGGGGGAAAATTTGATCCAGTTGTGTAGCGCGATTCTTTTGTGTGGCAATTCATGTATCCCTCACACTGATATTTTATTGGGCTGTCCCTGGTTCCCAACAACAACTGGGTACAGTTCCTAGAGAAATTGCAAAGTAGGGGTACAATGGCACACCACTTTTCCTGAGCAAAATACTGAAATTGGCTTTTAGCCATGTATGGTTACAGAGATATGAGTTTGTATAATGCCTGTGATTTCAGAGTGTATGTGTTGAGGGGTTGTTGTTTAGGCCACTCGCTGCAGCCACCTCTCCCTCATGCATACGAATCTCACAGGTACAGAAAGTGTATCTGCATAAACTTTAAAGCCAACGTCATTCCTGTTGTACTTCTACTTATACCAGGAGAACTTTGAGTGCTAGAGCTTTGGATTGTTTGAGAGAAAAGGCTTTTTCACATGTGTGTATTTCAAAAATCGAGCACAGGATGGCAGTTCATCCAAAGTGGTCCAAAAGCGCGTATTTTGCTGAAAATCAGCCACAGTTGGAAATGCATTCATTCCTTTGACGAAATCCGCCATTTGTCAGGTCCCAAACAATGCTTGATTGCTCCCAAACGGTTTCATCAATCTTCTCCATATCTTTTGGGAGTTTGTGCAAAATTGAGCCAGTATCGGTAAGAGATATATAGGAGAGTAATTTTTTTTGGGTGGGGGGGTGGATTAGTCTGTGACCGCTCTGGCATCACATGGACCTGAAATGGAGATTTTGAATGAAGTGGTTAATTATTTTTTATCAACAAGATGTTTTCCAGAAGTAGAGATTTTCAAGCCCTTCAAACTGATGTCTCATTTTCTGATCAGACCCAAAACGAGCGAGCTACGGCTCCACGAGGCAAGGTGTATAGTTTTAGTCATAAAGAATTGTATATGACTAGGCCCCTGATCTGGGGCAACACCACAGAAATTCAGCGGTATTACCAACGGTCAGAAAAAGCATTAGATTAGAAAAGCAATAGCCCACCTCATGGAGGATCCATCTGTATGACCTGCAGTTTTCACGGGAAAAAGTGGGATATAATAATAAGAGACAGAATTCAATTAATTGCAATATAATAATACTTGCCTAGTACTTGCTTGATGTGAGCTCTGCAGCATGATTCCACTAGAGCCTGCTCTTCCTCCACTGCTCCCTCATCTTAATCATCTTTTTTTCACTCTCAACTTTCTCTTGCGCCTAGTCCTCATCTTCGTCTCAACACCACACTGTCAATCAAATAATCCTAGCCAATTTCCTTCTGCATGGCCTGAACCTCAAGAGTCTGTGTTTGCTTTGAAAAAACATTCTGCTTCTGCAAAGTTTCGGGGTGGGTGGTGTGAAAAAGTGGAAAAAAGGGTTTGTTTAGTTTGTGCCTCTCTCCTCTGCTCAGGCTGAACGTAAGCTGCGTAGCCAATTAGGAGGTGTGTGCGTGTGCTTGTGGGTGTGTGTGTGTGAGGGTTGCTCAGTGAGGTGATGCTGCTATATGATTGCTTTCTGCAGTTCTAACTGAAAGTTGTTGTGGTGCAGTCAGCATGAATTTACTAAGAAAACTGAACAAGCCTTTAAACACATACTGTACACACACACACACACACACACACACACACAGTTGATGGGAATGTTCAGAATGTTCAGCTGGACTGTAAAGATTTACATTACTGCTCCTGGTCCAGCATTTACTATACAAGTTAAAGATGCAGAATGCAGAATAGGAGGGATGGCATACTTACATAAACACATGAAGCAACAGTCTTTTCACATGGTTAGTGGTTTCCTCCCAACCCCCTAACAAAGCGAGGACAGTTTTTATTTTATTTTTTTATTTGGTGTAAAGAAAGGTTACAAAATTAATTGTGTGCGCCCAAAATTAGAATCAGCAGATCAAACTTAAAAAAATAAAAAATAATAAAATAAATGAGAAGTTGGTATGGGCCAAGGAAATGTCTCAAATGCAGACTACACTGGTTGGACAAAAAAGGTCACCATTTCAGAAAGGTCAAATTATTTGGCTGCATCAAGCACAGAAAACAACTAAGGAGTTTTTTTATTTACATGAACTGGGTTAAGAACACGTCAACAAATTATCAAAAACTTTGTGGAAGAAATGTGATCAGACAAAAAAACATGAATGGAGATCACTTAAACACTTGATGTTACTTGGTAAGAAAAAATCAACAGTGAAAAAAAAAAGCTGTTTAGTAGGAAATGTAAAAGCATTTTCATAAACACACAATGTGATGATAACTCATAGGATTGGAACTAAACAGCTGTGTGGCCATCAAAAAACCTGAGACTAATCAGAAAAAAACAAAAACAAATTTTTTTTACCAAAATGGCTAAAAGTAGGGAATTCTGAAGTGAACTTCTGTGGCACATTTCTGTACATGATCTTCAGGCAGCATACAAGCAGACATGGATTGAGAGACAAGAGTAGTGCAGTTGTCTTTTGGACTCTCTGACCAACCGGAACCAGCAGATTTTGAAAAATAAAGGACTACGTACTGTACTACATATTGATTGTTGTATAACAATTTAATTGCATGAAATCACAAATTATCTTTACTGTCATTATAAAAAAATGAGAGCATCATTCAAATATTTAATTTCACTTTTGTCTCAATACTTTTAGCCACCACTGCATAAGGAGGCTTCTCTATAAGTGTGTAAACGTATAAACTCTATAATGGCAGGGTTTTTTCAGTATGCGGGTTTGTTGCTTTTAATTAAAAACCTTTTCTTACACTATAGCCTATAACTTTTATCTTGCTGCATAATTGAAGTTATTAGTTTAATAGCAAAGTGCTAATTTAGCCTGAATATAAACCATAGATAAGGGTTGTTGTCATGGTTACATGCAAATAGACTTGCATAAGATACATGTTTACATTAGAATATATTAAAACTGATTAAGGCGCAGTAGCTGCTCGAGACAGAAGTCTTATAAAAATCTGTAGAAAATACAACATGGAAGCTGATGATAAACTATAAAATACATTATAAACTTTATGGCACTGATGTGTGTTGGATAATTTACTGCCTCTCCCCCTCTCTCTGTCTGTTGTTCAGATTTAAGGTGTGCTTTATTGGCATGCATGTTCAGTAACAATGCAGAAGAATATAAAAAAGAAATGTAATAAAGTAACGTCACTTCCTCTTTCTGTCTCTCTTTGTCTCTTTCTCTCTGTCTGTCTGCCTCTTTCTCTAGGTTGCTATGGCGTTAAGCCTGACACTCCACGTGAAAGCTGGATGTGTTCTCGCTGTTCCACAGTGGCCTGGACAGCAGTAAGTCGCGCGCACACATACACAGACACACACAGACACACACACACACACACACACACACTCTTTATTAATATTGTATAGATGCTTGTTAAACTATGCATGTGTGGTTTTGCAGGCCTGTTGTTTGTGTAATCTCAGAGGAGGTGCTTTGAAGATGACCACAGATAACAGGTACAGTACTCTAACTCATGCTGTATTAAAGGTGCTCTTTAATAAGTCTAGACAAAAGTGTTCATATTGTTATACCGATGTATCTATATGCTGAATGACAGTAATAACGTAATTTAAAAAAATGCTTGCTTCTATATTTTAGCTCTTGCTATACATAGCCAAGTAAGAGACGCTAAAAGTCTTAAGTGCAGTTCCATACTCTATACGAGTCTAAATCATATTTAGTCAATTACTATATCTGGCTATAAGTACATGGACAGCTGAGCATCACATTCAAATGTGGGCCTTTCCCAATAGGATACCATAAAATTGGAAGCCCCCCGAGTAGCATGGAAAATGTGTATTATGTAGAAATAAATTTATGCCTGTTCCAGCATGACAAAGCCCATGTACACAAAACAAGCGTCAGAAAGACTTTAGTTTGCCAAAGTCGGTGTGAAAGAGCTTGAGTGGCCTGCACCGAGCCCTGACCTCATCTCGCTAAACATCTTTTGCATGAATTGGAATGCCAACTTCATACCAGGTGTCCTCTTCTGACATCAGTAGCCGACCTCGTTAATTCTCTTATGGGTACAGAACTCCACAGAAGATTGTCCTTTTTCAGACAAGAGGAGACAGACTCTCAAAGTCAGTGCCCGTGGTTTCAGAAGGGGGATGCTCAACAAGCATGTATGGGTGTAATGGTCAGGTGTCCACGAATATTTGAGAGTGTAGTGTATACTGTATATAATACACTGTACTATATACCATATACTCTACACTCTCAAACGTGTCTTTGTCTATGACAAAATACAATGAAAAAAATAAATAAATTTGTAATTTATACTTTTGTAGGTGTGGCTAAACGTGGATCTGATTTGTTTTACTACAATTTTACTAAACGATTAAAAGACAAGGCACAGTGTATTTGAGGGAGAGTTTGACATCTGGATTATTGCCAGCACTGTAACAACAATCATGTCCTGTCTGATTGAATACATGCTGTACATTTCATTATACGGCTGCTTGGTGAGTAAATGCTGTGTGTGCTGTGTGCAGGTGGGTGCATGTGATTTGTGCCATTGCAGTGGCCGAGGCTCGCTTCGTTAACGTTGTGGAGAGAGGGCCGGTCGACGTGTCTGCCATCCCGGACACTAGGAAAAGTCTTGTAAGTGTACATGTTTGTGTGTGTGTGTTTTATATGTTCGACAAGTCCCAATTCAGTTATACAATACAGTTCTGCCGTGTCAGAGTGCTTGGCCAGTGTGTGGTTATTTTAGCTCAGCTGGTCAAGAGATCTGCAAGGCATGTACCACAATGCTGGTGGTGGAAGACTGCAGTATTAGCTTGAACTTTGAATAAGTTAATATAGAATATTATATAAAAATATTGATCAAAGGTCTATTAAACTAATCTAAAAATACATAATTTTAGTACACACTAAAAATTGGATGCTGTTAAAGATCACATAAATCATTTTAGCAATAATACAGAGCATGCTGTAGTATATAACGGAATGCCACACTCCAGACCGTGCACTTTATATGAAAAATATGGAGGAAGGATGGGATAGACTTCTGCCTCTCTAGTTGTTAGTTGTCACATTGATGGGGAAGTACCTTAAAGGTGGGTGGGAAATGGTAACTGACTAAATTGGGGAGAAAAATCGAGTGGGAAGAGAGCTGTGAATCGTAGGTAGATTGTCAAATAACATTTTTGGACATTGCAATTTTCTATTCAATTGCAATTTTCTATTCAATAGCACTTTATTCAATAACATTTATTGTGATTTATCTCAAGCTACTAAAATTTCTTCCAGGATTTATAGTATTAAACACTACCTAAAGCATCTAATATGCATTGAAATGCTTTGTGACTTATTTCGTTGAACATTTAAATGTCACATCTCATACAAAGGAGAACCTACAGTCAAACCTTGGATTGCATGGTACTCATATATCACATTTCTCTAAGAAATTATGGAAACTCCGATGATTCGTTCCACAACCCAAAAATATTCATATAAAATAATTAATGCAAAATGTAAAGTAAAAATTAAACTAATTAACCTGCACTTTGCCTTTTAAATCTGAGTCAGCATTGATCTATAAATCATTTAGAGAACGCTGCCTGTATGTCCCTCACGTAGACAGTAATTACATCAGGGACCATTTAGATTCCAAAAATAACCCCATCACAATAAACATAAATTGAACTTTAAAACAATTGTAATTGATTTTCTGTAATATGATGCTTTTGGAACGCATCGCCAGGTTTCCGATGCCGATGTTTTGCTAAGTGGCAGACATGTCATGTTTTGGTAAATAAGTCCTCAGTTAAATAAGTCATAAATTTTTCATTGTGTGTTCTGAGCAACTGTGCAGGTTATAGACTTAATCTGAAGATTTGGTTTGGAGGACAAATAGACCTGTCCTTGTATTTTGGTGCTCTTTTGTTTTTTGTTCTTCATTTAATGACCAAAAACAAGTGACAAAATATGAATAATCAACATATTTCTAAGTGCATCAGTGGTTTATTTGTTATTCCTTATTGTTTTTAATATATTAAATCTGTTTTATTAGCAACAATGAAGAACTGCAATGAATATGTTTATAAATACAAATAGGAAACATCGCTGTCCATAAACTGCCACGGCCATCGTTTTCACAAAGCTTCTGCTTCAGCAGCATGCCGAAAGTGTGCTGGTGGTTTAAGAGCTGAAATGGAGTATTGATGAATTCATAAAGCAGTTTTATTATCATCAATAAACCCAGGTCATCGAAGGATGTGGGCGAAAGTGTCAGAGGGATGGAAATTGAGAAAAGAGGATCATACCAGGACAATGTTGCTATGCTAAAGAAAGCATACCTGTGTAGACTGACATCACTAAACCTTTATCACAATATTTTATTTACATTCATTTTAGGTCTTTCGTTACTCTGAACACTAAAATGTTTCTGATGAAAACGCTCACACTCCCAAAAGCTGCGTCGAGATCAATTTTATGAACATAATGAAGGCCATAAAATGGAAATGAATTTTCTTTTAAATGGACTTTTGCTCGTTTCCAAGAAGGAAAGAAATTAATGTAATTCTGTTTGAAAATAAAAAGTTGGTTGATGCGTTTTTAATCAGAAATTGTATTTGTTTTCAAACTTCAGTTTTTTCATCATTTTCAAGCTCTGTGCATTCAAGCACAAAGTGTGTATTGGGGGAACATGGATGCATCCAAATTCATTTTTGTTAGCAATGGTCTAAACAGAAATGATAATAGTGATGTGTATTTTCTTCAAGTGTTTAGTCAGTGTTATAGATTTAACAAGCAAATATGTCTGGATGTTGATCAATCTAAAGCAAATACATACAGGGCTTAGACAATGAAATGGAAACGTCTGGTTTTAGAGCACAATAATTCATTAATATGGTGAAGGGCCTCCTTTTGCGGCCAATACAGCATCAATTCGTCTTGGGAATCACAGATACAAGTCCTGCACAGTGGCCAGTGGGATTTTGAGCCATTCTTCTTGCAGAATAGTGGCCAGGTCACTACATGATGCTGGTGGAGGAAACTGTTTCCTGACTCGCTTCTCCAAAACACCCCAAAGTGGCTCAATAATATTTAGATCTCTGCAGGCCACGGGAGATGTTCAACTTCACTTTCATATTCATCAAACCACTCTGTCACCAGTCTTGCTGTATGTATTGCTTGTCTTGTCTCCACTAGCCAGCTAACTAGGCCTCTTAGTTAGCTAGTTTTAGCTCTTCTGTTAATTTATGTTGTAAATTTATGTTGCATGTAGCACCTTGGTCCTGGAGGAACGTTGTTTCGTTTCACTGTGTACTAACTGTATATGGTTGAAATGACAATAAAGCCTACTTGAACTTCAACATTATCATCCTAACACACTGTATCGCCTTCAGGATACAATGTTTGAACCATTGCACATGGTCCTCCAGAATGGTTCGGTAGTCCTTGGCAGTGACACACCCATCTAGCACAAGTATTGGGCCTAGGGAATGCCATGATATTGTAGCCAAAACCATCACTGATCCAACCCCATGCTTCACTCGGGGCATGCAATAGTCTGGGTGCTACGCTTCTTTGGGGCTTCTCCACACCGTAACTCTCACGAATTATGAAAGACGGTGAAGGTGGACTCATCAGAGAACAATACATGTTTCACATTGTCCACAGCCCAAGATTTTCGCTGCTGCCACCATTGAAACCAACTGACCAAATGTTTGGCTATAGCAGCCCGGCTATGTACACTGACCCTGTGGAGCTCCCGTCGAACAGTTTTGGTGGAAACATGAGAGTTGAGGTGCACATTTAATTCTGCAGTGAGTTGGGCAGCGGTGGTTTTATGTTTTTTTTAATACACCCGGACATCCCTTTCAGACAGCTTCCTCTTGCGTCCACAGTTACTCCTGTTGGATGTGGTTCATCCTTCTTGGTGGTATGTTGACATTACCCTGGATACCGTGGCTCTTGATACATCACAAAGACTTGCTTGGTCACGGATGCGCCAGCGAGACACGCACCAACAATTTGTCCTCTTTTGAACCCTGATATGTCACCCAATATTGTGTGCATTGCAGTATTTTAAGCAAAACTGTGTGATTACTCTGCTAATTGAACCTTCTCACACTGTACATTCCACCAGTAAGAGCAATCAATGAAGATTGGCCACCAGGCTGGTCAAATTTAGCCATGAACCCTCAAACACTAAATTGGCCAGTGCTTCAGTTTCATTGTCCAACCCCTGTACAAATACAATATAAATTACTATTTTAAGTAAAGCTGTACTGGTGCTCTGTGCAGCTATGTTTTTAATGTTACTTGCTGAATTTAGAGCTGAGTAGACCAGTCCCGACTTTCAGTTGAGAAAGCATTTTCCTCAGGATTTTTCATAGTCAGAGGTCAGCTAGGACGTTTATTTCGAATACAACATTAAATTTTGTGAACTAATATAATAAAAAAAAAAAAGTAGTGACAAGTAGAAAAAAAAAAAAAAAAAAGAAAAATTATACTGTCCTGATGCTCAGTGCTTTTATGGTAAATTAGATATTTATAGGTGTTTGAGACACTGAGGTTTAGATTAAAGCCCTTCAATTCTACTGACCCATCAAACTGGCTAATAACTATAAAACATTATACATATAACCAATGCAATAGCTTTGGTGAAGGTATCTAACCTTTCTCGTTTACAAAAAAATAAGAAACATACACACACACACGGTTGTTCTTCACACACCCCAGATTGAGAGCAATTATTTTAGATGATTTGTCACTCTCAATGCAGCATTTCCTGGTTATATCTTGACAAACTTTTTATACAAATTCCTAAATTAAGTGACTATTATTATTATTATTATTATTATTATTATTAATTTATTATTTTTTTTACTAAAAAGTAATGAATTTTAAATCGATAATTAGAATCAATAAAATGTATAAATATACCATCTCTCTCTTTCTCTCTCGCACATTCCAGTCTGGCAAACAATTTACTTTTCAATAATTGGTATTTAGAAATCATCAGAAATATTAAGATGTCCTATTACAAGTTATAACAAATCTTTTTTTCTTAGTATTTATTTTCGAATGAAATTGGAAAGTTAAATTATATAGCCTATTTGTTGAGTGCATAACACTCAACAAAGTAAAATAACCTAACCATTTTTCATTTCCAATTGTCATTTCCAATATAGTTAGCAATGAAGTGTGCATTAAACTGTGTAATAATGTCATTCAAAATGATTAGTAAAGAGATGTTTTTGTATAGACATAGAAATCCTCCTTTCCTATAAGTTCTACAGTATTTCTCTCTGTTGTTTGCTTGCAGAAGTGCATCTACTGCCACAAGACAACAAAGAAGATCTGTGGGGCGTGCATCCAGTGTTCTTACGAGAACTGCGCCACTTCCTTCCATGTCACTTGTGCGCACCTGGCTGGTGTTGTGATGAAGCCCGCAGACTGGCCGTACGTCGTGTCTGTCACCTGTCACAAGCACAAACAGATCAACGCAAAGGTAAGGAGGAAACGCGTAGAACAGAGGTGGCCATCCTTGGTCCTCATGAGCCATAGCCCTGCATGTTTTCCAATTATCCATGTACCTGGATCAGAATTGAAGATCAGCCTCTGATTGATTGAACACACCTGATCCTGGTAATCAGCAGAGAATAGTACAACTGGAAAACATGATGGGATGCAGCTCATGAGGACAGGGTTATACATATTCTAAACAGGTCCAGTTTAGAGAATAAAAAGCATAAATTCTTTAGATACACACACCTGACCTCTGTGATATCATCATTGTATTGGGGCTGGAGGTGTTCTGATAGATTATTTAAATGTGACTTAGTAATCAAGTTTTTTTTTTTTTTTTTTTCACACTGAGGAGTTTGACAGTGTGGGTTGTGATGTGGCTGTGCAGCAGGTGAAGACGGTGACGCGCGACCTCTCACTGGGTCAGCAGGCCATCGGTAGAAGCAGCGACGGCTGGTTTTATCGCTGCACCATCATCGGCATCGGCTCACAGACCTTCTACGAGGTCAACTTTGATGACGGCTCGTACTGCGACAACGTTTACCCCGAGAACGTGCTGGTGAGTTCAGGAGGGGAGGAATAATATTGAACTTTTTTAACAATGTTTATGTAGTGAGATATATCAGACATCAGTGAAATTAAATAACCAGAAATAACATACAACCTCTTTTCTCTCCTCTTCTTCTTTCTGTTTCTCTTCTCTTTCATTCAGAGTCATGACTGTTTGCGAAACGGCTCTCCTGAACTTGGCGAACTGATGGTGATAAATACGATAGACGGACGTGTTCTTAACGCTTCTTTTGTCAAGGAGCATGTGCACAAATTTTATCAGGTAATAACCCCACCCCCCACCTTCTCTCTCTCTCTCTGTATCTTATGGATGCTATAACTTGGGATGTTCCTCTTGTGGAGGGAAGTGGGGTCATGGAGCTCGCACACAGGTTTATGATATATATGGGGTTACAGTCGGCACAGCAGGATGATGTGTTTATTAGTCCGAGTTATAAAGTAGCACAGTGCTGAGGATTATGGGTAAAGAGAAAAAGATAGAGGGGGGAAGGAAACCAGTTTTAGCACCAACTCCTTTTGATTAGCATTCAGCAGCAGCGATAGTGTGTGCACATCCATCTGGCTGTGTGTGTGTAGTGTGCAGGGTTATAGTGAGCAATGCTGTAGCTACTTTCTGTATGTCTCTGTCCGCATTTAATAAAGGGGTTCTGCTTCCGTGTACACAAGACATAGTGTCGCTCTCTCTGCGTCTTCATGTTCTTACATCTCCGCTTCAAGGAAATTTATAACGACCCGCTCCACACATACAGAGATTCATTCAACTATCATCTCTGTCTCCCACCTTGACTTTCTGATGATATTAATAAGCTGAGTCTGACTTACTGTCTTTCACACTTGCAGCATCAATGCTGTATCTAAATAATAATAATAATAATAATACCAACCACACACAAACTTTAAATTAAACTTACACAATTTTCTTTTTACTCCATGCTGTAATTTAGTTTATTTTTATAGTGGAGTTATGGGGAGACTTTAAGAGAGTGGCACAAGATAAATAGAAAATTATGAAAAGCAAGCACTAAAAAAAAAAAAAGTGAGAAAAATGAGGAAAAAATGTCAACCAAAAATAAGAAATCAAGGTAAAAAGAAGCAAGGGAAGCAAACGAAAAACCAAGGGGAAAAAAAAGCGAGAAATAAATAATAGGAAAGAAACGGGATGAAAGAAACAGAACTAGGATATTAAATTCAGTATAATTTCTCTTTCCTGTGTATCTTTATATTCATCTATCTTACGGATGCTGTAACTGAGGTAGTTCCTCTTGAGAAAGGAAGCAGTACGTGGAGCTTTCACACAGCTTTATGATGTGATTGGAGGTGATGATGATGAGCACAGCAGGATTGTGTGTTTGTGCCTGACAGAGTTATAAAGTAGCACAGTGCTGAGCATTATGGGTAAAGAGAGAGTGAGAAAGCGAGGGATGGAGTGAGGAACTGAAAGGATTATAGATGCTTTTCCCCCTCATTCCTTCTGAGACATTGCGATCGTATGTTCGATCTGATGTCGTCATCAATTTCAGATTTACACACAAGCCAACCAAAGTCCCACACATGACCAAAATCTCTCTCTCTATCTCGCTCTCTCTCTCTCTCTATCTCTCTCAGGTGGAGTTTCAGGATGAGACCCAGCTGTTGTTGAAGCAGAGTGAGATTCACTCCCTCCATCAGGAATTGCCTAAGAGAGTGCTGTCTCGTCTGGTAAGCTTTCATCAACCTCCATTGACTCCTTAGGCATGTTGTATGTCTTTTGTTTCTTTTAGCTGATAACAGTAACAACGCTACACTACTTCGGGCCAAAAACTAGCAAAACAGTGCTGAAACACACTTCAGCTTCAAAACAGTAATGTACCATAGAGATGCAAGTTCAGCTGTACTTGTGTGCTCAAGTCTTCCATCAGCAGTGAGCTCAGAACACACAAGTTCTGTTTCTAAATAAGCATCAAGCTTACTTCTTAAACTGTGATGAAATAATTACTGTCTGCCTGCACTGCCAAGTCTAAATCACAGGATAATCATGGGCTTGGGTGCGAAATTAATAGACCTAGGTAACAGAGCATACCCTACTTTGGCACGTTCCTTCATAACCAAGTGCTCTCCATAGTCTCATTATTTTTTAAGTCACAGATATTAAACTGACTGAGGTGTGAGAAGAAAATTCCCCAACACACCAAACTGTTTACTGCATCCTTGAGATTCCTTTTCAGGGGTCAGTTTTTAGGAGTTTGTTCTACAGGCCACAGAGTTTTCTTTATATTACATGCGTTCTGATGTCGATGTGTTGCTGTCCACAGGCGACCGTCACCAATGATGGCTCTCAGGATAAAGTTGGCGATGAGCCTCAGGCCGCAAAGCGTCCACGTTTGCCCGTTCCTTCCACCACGGCAGCTATGGAGTCCCTTGATGCCTCTCTAATGCTTCAGGGGTCCTCCAGTGTCACTCCTTACTCAGGCTTCAGTGTTAACCCCGGCGCCGGCGCACCGCCCTGCCTTTCCACCCAGTCAGCACCCATATCCACCCCGGTGCCCCCCCTTTCCGCCGAAGAGAGCTACACACACAGTTCGAGCTACATCGCCTACATGGAATCTCTGCTCAACTCGGACTTCCCCCCAGAGGACGGTGAACAGGAACAGGGGGCCATGTATTAGTGCTGACACCCACTCCGAGGAGAACCTCCTGCATGTTTCTGTTTACTCTCCTTTCCGTTCTTTATTTTTAAACCCTGACCTATGCATACGGTCAGGCCATAGGAAGTGTGTGAGTGCGTGCTTTCTGGGCGTTCGGGGCCACCATCCCTCATGCAGTAAATCCTATCTGATCCCTTGTATGTACTCTCTCGCTCACTGAGAGAAAACGAACATGTTTTTGGACTGATTAATGTGCAACACACTTTATACCGAACCATATCAATCCAGTTTGAAGTATTTTTATAAGTTGAGCCACAACACACACACACACAAATTCTTCTGAATTGGACAGTACAAATGGACAGTCTGTTCCTGTACAGGATTTTTTTTCTCTATGTTGGAAGGGATGGGTGGTTAAGCGTGGTTGGAAGGGTGGGGGTGTGGGGGGTAAATTGGGGTTTAACTCAAGTATTTAAACGTCTTTGACACATAGATTTATTATTTGTATAAAGCTAATACGGCGCCGTTAGATGCTCCACTCTTTTGCCTGAGAGTCGGTATAGAGGTGATGTGTTTAAGAATTCTTGTTAATGCTTATAATCAATACGTCATGGTGTATTTTCAGTGCCGGGTGTATGGGCTTGTTTTGTAGCAGACTTCGTAAAAAAAAAAAGAAAAAAAAAAGGTGTAGACATGATTATATATGAGCTTTACTGTTCACACTTTGTCCACTTTTATTACGATCACTGTATTTTTGCTGTTATTCCTTTCTGGTAGGTACGCACCTACGTCTCATGTTTCGATATGATTCTGATTTTGGTATTCCAAAAGCCATTTGCTCTTTAAAGGACACCCCACTCGTCTTTGCTTTTGAGATATTGGAACAGAAATGTACACAATTTACCCCCTAATTGAACAGCTGTGATAAAGTGTCTGGCTAATGGATGTCTATCTCACCCAATTCTATTTAATCTTGCTATCTAACATTTATAAACATGACCAAATTTTGATGCACAAAATCTATGTACATTTTCAAACCTTGTTTTCTGGGTAGCGCTTCCTATCAAGACTGCTACCAACCAGGGGGTACGAGGGCTAACGCCTGCTTATTCTGGGCTACATGTAACTGAGAATTACTGCTCATTCTGCACCGTGCGACAATATAACGCATATTAAGGAAAGCGATATATATGAGAGATTATGCCCTCTTCTGAATAAAGACCTCTCTGATGTTTATAATTGGCTGGTGACACTGTGATTGAAAGAAGATTGGGTATACCATCTCTCTCAGCCAGAGGACGCAGCAAGTTTTGCTCTTCTGGACTCCCAGCATGTCAGCATTTGGAATTCGATTTCAAGATCTGGTGATACATTGACCTTATTTCTGTTTTGCTGGATGAGATTTTTTTTGTGTGATAGACTTCCATTACTTGTACGTTACATTAGCTTGATAACATACAGCTAAACAAGAAAATGTTGGACACTGAACACACTTGAGGTGGAACATTGTGTACATTTTTGGTTTTTGGCTAAACTATTCCTTTAATATAACAAGGCAAATTAAAGTACACATTAGAAGCCATTGTGAATACCAAGATAAATAATGAACAGCCTTCAGGCTGACATCAGTGCAGTATTGATGTCATACTGTACTCCTCTGTGTCATCAATGCATCCCTACTTTTTAATAGTACTTACCCTGTTGGTGAAAAGAATAGTGGCACAAGTTACCTTTTTGTGAAAACGTGAATAGATGGAAAAACCCTGTATAATATTAGCATTAAAGTTGTGATCAGGCTTTCTCATGGTGCTACAAAAGTATGAGAAGCCCCACATCACACCATCACACCCATATACAGACAGGCACACAGATGGTGTATATACCATAAGCCCTACTCATTATAGAGCTATACCTATAGTGTCATGTACGTTAGGAACATCCTACTGTGTCCTATATCTTTTTATACACCTTTCTCTTTGTCTATTACTTGGGTGGTGCGTTTGAGTTGCTTACACACATTCACATATACACACACACTCTGTTAGAAGATGGTGACAGGCAGTCTGGCAAGCCAAAGAATTTCTAAATAAGGCAGTGTTATTTCAGAATTTCCCCAACAAGCTCAGAGCTTTTTGAGAGATTATTCCACGTCCCCCTCCCCATTTTCTCATCCATTTGCTTAAGGAAGGCACTTCTTGGGCATGTGTGCAGTTCATGAAAAGTATGGATCTACATCCAAAACCAGTACCATGAAATTTGGTCTATGGAATGACCAACAAGGTGCTGGTTTCAGATCTAGAACTGTACAGTTCTGTAAGAAAAGAGCTAGCTCTAAGCTGTATAAATTGGTTCTAGCAGGAAATTGCAGACTGCTAAGGAAACAAGTCCTGAGCTGTGTGGTGAGTTTAAAAGATTTGTTGGTAGGAGAAATAAAAATCAACAGGAAACTTCCAATTTCCCACGACTGTAATGACCTGAATGGGAGCTACTTTATGAATGCTAATTTTTATTAAACTTAAAATTAGAGCCATAAAAAACCCCAAAGCACTTATCTGCCCTCTTGTGCATACATGTTGTTTAAAATACAATATATATTTTATATCTGTGTGCACCATAGATTGCATTAATAAAAGCCTAGATAGGCAACAAACACTTCTGTGGAGTACATCAGGGAACATACTCCCAGATGTACTCCACAGCCTTGCATTGACTTTTATTTGAACCTTTTTAAATATAAACAACATAAATGTATTTATTATTATTTTTTTTTATATATATTAAATTATTTTCATACAATATTTCACTTGTTTAGAGAAAAATGCTTATGATTTAGCTGAGTCTGTAATACAACCATGAGGATGGCACAGTACGGCCATCTTCCTTTCTGACCTGGATGTAATCAGATTAATGTAGGATTAGCTAACTTTAAACACTATGTGCACAAGTTAAAAAAAAAAATTTTGACGTTAAAATATCATTCACTTGAATAGTTACATTTAAAATCTCTCAGCACTGAACTTGCATTTAGTGTACTGGGAGAAAAAGGTCAAAAATTGAGCCCCAATATACAGTAGCACCCAAGGGGTTTATGCCACTGTCGACAGAATGATGTAATGAACAATATTCTATCTAGGGTTCTAATATGTATATTTATGGTGTATACAACAGAAGCATTGTAATTTGAATAAAATCCCTCATTGGAAACTACTTTGGCTCATAAAATGATGGAAAAGCAGTCTGTCATAAATATGTTTCTTTTGAAAGTCCTTCCTGCTTCTAATGCTCACTTCTATGGTTTTGATTCTCTCTCTCAGCTTCAGAGTGGGGATTTTCTAAAACTCCATGTTGCATTCCTCCATATTTTAACTTATAAGCCGGACTCGGTTGGTCTCTGAAGGGAGACGGTCGCTCCTCGTCTTCTTTTGTCTCCTGTTGTCTGTAATCAAACGCACTGTTTGCTCACTCGATGCCGTTGACTGCTTCACCGAGATCACAGGCGGTTTTTGCAGAAAACTTTCTGTTCTCTGGGTTTCACTTCTTCAGTTTGCAATAACTTGGTAACCTCTCAAAAAGGGAAAGTCAACCCCAAGATCACAAGTTCTGCTGTTTGTAGATGTTCATGAATTACAGAAACTATGGGATAAATTCTATTAAAAATGTGAAGTGAATCTCTGACTCTTGTCTTTTTCCACATTTCCACAAAAAAAAAAAACACATTCACACCCAGCTGCCTGCAGGGCTTCCTCTTGCTCAACAACACCTCAAGTCGGCAACTTCTAATTTGTGACATTTTTTTTTAATTATCTGCAAAGCAGCACCAGACTTTATTCGAGGCAGCTGTTAACAGCACTTGTTAGTATAGGAAAACCTGAGAAAGGAATCATGGTGTTTTTCTAAAAGGCAAATTGTTAAAGTTGTGTCTGACTGAGTACCTAGAGATCCATGCTCTTTAAAACACCATTTACACAGTATTTAAGTTAAAATGATGTTGCAACAAAATGTTCAAAACAAAATGGGAGATCATGTAGACTTGACAATATTTTATTAAAAACTACAGTGCCTGCTCAAAAAATTCATATAAGATGTTACTCTGTTTCAAAAGGGTCAAACTATTGTCCTATGTCAAGAAATCAACCAAAGAGATGGCCAACACTATTTAAATTGGGACTGTAAAATACACTATTAAAACCTATATAAGACCATAATCTGAATTTGAATAACCAAAATTTGGTCAGGAAAAAGATTTGAATGATCGTGATCAGAAATCACTTAAATATTAGGTAAAGTCAAATTGTAAAAATTAATGGTAGAACTCCTGGCTGTAAGAGCATTTCCACACATACA
Organism: Clarias laeviceps; assembly: GCA_030014305.1. Taxonomy (NCBI): domain Eukaryota; kingdom Metazoa; phylum Chordata; class Actinopteri; order Siluriformes; family Clariidae; genus Clarias; species Clarias laeviceps. The sequence goes on from JAQMYJ010000007.1 coordinate 13,168,409, forward strand.
ATGTGAAGAGACATCAAGGGATCGGGACTAAACAGCTGTGTAGTCTTGAGAAAACCACATCATTAAGTATAATCTGAGAAAAAGGGGGCAGTTTATGATCTTGGGTTGCTTCTGTTGGTCAGGTCTAGGTCAACTGACTAGAAAATACTGAATGACCAGATCTAATTTCAATGGATTGTTCTTTCCCTGATGGCATGGGCATGTTCCAAGATGATGCTCAAATTTTGAAATAGTGGTTCAGGGATTATGAGACATCATTTTCACACATGAATTGGCCACCACAGAGTCTAGTCCTTAAATGTATTGAGAATCTTGGGTACGTGCTGGAGAAGACTTTTTGCAATGGTCCGACTCATCAGTACAAGATCTTGGAGAAAAATTAATGCAGAAAAAAATAATGGTATGGAAATAAATGTGACGTTGCATAAGCTTATAAAAATTATGTCACAGCAAATGGTGGTTTTACAAAATATTAGAGTATGTGACTTTTTCTTTGTTTTTGTTTTTGGCCTAGCATATACAGTGGGATAAAAAAGTATTTAGTCAGCTACCAATTGTGCCATACCTACTGTGAAGCATGGGGGTGGAAACATCATGATTTGGGGCTGTTTTGCTGCAAAGGGACCAGGACGACTGATCCGTGTAAAAGAAAGAATGAATGGGGCCAAGTATCGTGAGCTTTTGAGTGAAAACCTCCTTCCATCAGCAAGGGCATTGAAGATGAACTGTGGCTGGGTCTTTCAGCATGACAATGATCCCAAACACACCGCCCAGGCAACGAAGGAGTGGCTTCGTAAGAAGCAT
>JAQMYJ010000007.1:13170264-13182056 GCA_030014305.1 Clarias laeviceps
TCTCATAGTTGAGGTATACCTATGATGAAAATTACAGGCCTCTCGCATCTTTTTAAGTGGGAGAACTTGCACAATTGTTGGCTGACTAAATACTTTTTTTGCCCCACTGTATATACCGTATGAAGGATAGACACACATACCCATGAGAAGATGTTTGGCAGATGGCTAGATATTTCTGCACACACAGATACATACAGTAACATATTTTAACAACAGCCATCATATATTAGCTAACAAGTACATATGTAATGAATAACATGCTTCACAATGAGCTACTGTATATAAAATATTACAATGCTGCATGAAATACATCAGTGATACTTGTGATCCAAGAGCTTTCTTTATTCTTACTTTTCTTTATTCCTTTATAGAATTAGTTTTTAGTTAGAATTATGAATTCCTTAGAATTCATCAAAAAGTTGAGATAACCTTCAATCTTTTCTTTTCCCTTTCTTATTTTACTTTTTTCTTTTTCTTTTACAGTAAGTATTTCTGATCTATTTCTTTTTTGTTTTCTTTTATTAAAACCAGCCTTCCTTAATTGCATCCATCTTACTTTGTCATCCATGAACAATTATGCTTGTAAATAGTTGATATAATGAAAATAAATGATAATATTTCTTTAAAAAACTTTAGTGTCAAATTTATTCCTCATAATTTACATTTTCACAGCTGCAGTTTTTCTTTTATTAAATGGAAGTCTAAAATTTGATTCCGTGCCATAGCCTGTCAATCATATTCTTCTGATCCTAGTGATGTTTTATTAAGTATGGTCATCTGCTTGCTCTCGCTCTCTGTGTGTGTGTGTGAGAGAGAGAGAGAGAGAGAGAGAGAGCGATGTGCTACTCAGCAGGGTGTGTGTGCATGTGGTAGTTGAAATGATGTGTGATGACACCTGTGTTCATTAACTGCTGTGCTTCTGTGCAATTCTTCATTACCTCAGCTGAAATCGATGTGTTGTTCACAGCAGAGAGCAGGCGGTTGTGTGTGCATGTGCATGTCTTTCCTCCCCTTACCTTAGTCTCATACTCATCATCTGTATTCTAATATGTGCCTTGTTAATATGTGATGTAGTACAGGGCTACAGGAGTGAAGGTCAGCAGTGAAACACCGCTCGGGTTTGTTTTATTTAAAGCAGGACCAGAGTGAGAGATTCGTGTGTGTGTGTGTGTGTGTGTGTGTGTGTGTGTGTTTGACAAAACCACTCTGTAGGTATATTAATTGTGAACAGTGAATTTATTAATGGCTTCCAGATCAAGCAAACAATTAATTACAATAAAAAGCTTGCTAATTTTAACAATTTAGTCCTTTAATTTTTTTATTTGCTTTATCTGACATTTCATGATCACTACTTCTGAAAAACAATCATTGCCTAAAAAAAATGTACAGAGATACCCACTTCAACATGAAAAATATATGCATGTCTTTTAACGGTCACATGAGAGCATCAACAATGTTTCAATTACTGACTATAGGAAACCTAATACTACACATTGCTGCCATAATTCAATTCAAGTTTTTTAAAAAGGCCATAGATAACAACTGTTGAAGTGTGTACACATTGCATCTAATATCTAATATTGTAGTATTATGTATTAAGTAGTTTCCTAATATACCTTAATCTGAATCATGATGGAGAGCATTTAGATTACTAACATACCAACTGACCTGTGAATATACAGTAGCAGTTCCAGTCTGAGAAAGAACAGGCTTCCATTCAGCCTGTGAATAGTGAAATGGAAATCTCAAGAAGCTGTACATTCTAAAGACTTATTACCAATATTACTTATTACCATTACTAGGTTAGAAAAGTGCTGTGGTGTGCGATTTTATGACCATGAAATTATATTCCTAGTAAATGAGTGGATGAGATTAGACCGGGGTAAATGATGGAAAGAAAATGCTGGTAAGGAAGATAAATAGTTTTATTATGTTAAAATAATAGTGATCATTTTTACATGTAAATTTCAACCAGAATTCTTAGAAATCCCAATTCTCAGTGGAGATAACCATCTAAATGAAGGATTTCAATCTGGCAACCAAATTGGAACGACGTGAGTTGTTTCTCAGCAACTGAGTCACGCTCCTGAACTTGAGTGGTTGCCTAAGTGACTAAGCCTTAAATTTAGTACGTGAAAATATTCGTTGGTTTGCTCAAGTAGAATGTTTTGAAGAGGGTCGAGGGACCTGTAGTAAAAAAGCTTTACTGTTTAGTTGCATAGAGTTTTAAATGTCAAAGAATCTACTGTAGTGCTTAACTAAAACCCTCTCAGTAGATAAGGTGTAACAAGTAAGAGTGGACAAAAATCTGAAAATATTTTTCTTTTCTTTGTTCTATTTCTATTTTCTGTGGCAGTGTTGATTTATGCTGCATCATTTTTTTTTTATTCTTTTTTTTTATTCTTTTTTTTTATCATGCACAGTACTGTACCACAGTAGCACATTGATATTTTTTGGATGATTATTAATTAGTTAGCCACTGAAAATAAGCCACTTTGCATAAATTGGAATGCAGAGGCTTTGTTAATATTTTTCACTGGAAATTATCATAAGGATCATAATGGAAAAAATTGCAACTGATTAAACTCTTTAAAATGTTATTAATGTCATTGGTAATGTTATTTCAACTGAGGGTAGATAGTTCAATCTAGATTTGTATGATTGAAAATACAAATTACCCAAACCTTGCACTAAGAAGCAGGTTATGTCTTTTCTTTACACACTGAATTGTTGTTGTGCTTACATATTTTATGTTTATTGGTGAAATCTCCTAATCAGTATTAGATTTAGCTTAAAAATACACCATTCAGATGATTATGGTTCAGTCATTCAGTGGTTTGGAGAGTTACATTTGAGCACTTTGAATCCGCTATAGCCTGTGCTGCTTGTTTGGGTAATCCAGATTATGTTAACCATTTATGTTGTATGTGGATGAATGTCATGCTAAAAAGTCTCTCCAAGTACCTTGATGCTGTTATGCGAGGACATAACCCTGTAACCCTGTACCCTGTAAAAGATCTTTGGCATCTGCCACTGAGACAGCCCTTTGCACTTTCTTCCTAGGGTTAGCGGTCATGACCTCATCATGGATTTGAACTTGCAATGGTTGGATGATATAATAAATACCTTTTTTTCCCATTATTTAGAGATTGTTTGATCATTCATCTACATCTGCATATACTGTGTGTGATCAACATTCAGTTATTAAAAGTCACAAATTGCCTCCCTTATACTCCGAAGACTGCAGTTACATTATGCATACACTTTGCAGATGTTGTTACAGCCAGATGGTAGTCTCACTGGCTTCAGTGATTTGACTCTCTCACAGCAAGCTGTTACCAATGCAGGAACTGAGACTGTGGAAATCACAGTGCAGAATCGACCCAAAAATAAAGACATGTCTGTATGATCAGAGCAGACCAGCCATTCCAAAAACCATTTCAACATGTTTAGCAAAACTCACCCATGGTTTAGACCATGTATTTAAGATAGGGATTCTAGGGCACTGTACAAAACATATGGATCAAATTATAAAATTATTGTTAGTTTGTTTTCCAACTACCCTGAATGAAAGAGTAAACATGCACTTACAGTGCCTAACATCTGGCCAGATAAATAATCCCTCATTGGGTATTCTTAGCAAACTTTCATCAAACAGTGGAAGTTTGATTAAAAAAAATGAACAGATATTTGTCTGAAAAGCTCATATTGATATGAAACAGTGTTCGTTTAAATTAAACTATTAAAATAAATCCAACCACATTTATGGCTGGTCTCAGTTGGGTTCAAACAATACCATTAGTGCTCATGTATCTTATTGTACATCTATTGTACATCTTATTTACATCTTATTTCTCCACCTCTCCTACTTTTATGTCAGCTCAGGTGAAGGAATCTTTGGAGCAGATGGAAGATCAGTTGGTGAAATATATACAGTATTTGAGTTGTGCCAAATTGTCAAGCTTGTGCATTCGTGAGTGAAAGAGGCATTACCTACACAGCTTGAGGGGTCTATAGACAATTTGAAAGCTTAAGACTGGGTGATAGTGAAAGACCACAGATGGACAGATTGCACTAAAAAGGGAAATTGTAATCTCAAGATGTTGTATTTATTTATTTATTTATTAGGAAGGTACAGACTGTTTACAGGGCTGCTTCCCTCTTTAGTGAATCGACCCAGACGCTCAGAGGCAAGGGATTGTAAAAGTGCTGGAGTATGTGCTTTTCTGATCATGAAAAAAAATGAAAAGCAAGCAAATAAGTTGATGAGATAAGAATGGGAGTTTGTGAGCAATTGCTGCTTGAATAAAAAATATTTCCTCAATCATTGTCAAGCGTTGTGATTTCCTATTTTACTTACTGGTTTCATTGGTTACTTAATAGGTATTTTCTGGTAACTGGACAAGGCCTTTTTCATGGATATAATTTATTATCCATGGACACTACAGCCAGTAGTAACACAAACATTTGTGAACATTTGTGTTACAAACTTTTGAAGACACGAACATGTGTTTACGCATGTTCAAACGTGGAAGTTAAATCACATGTGCGGCATACATTTCCACGTGTGCGCAGTGTGCATCCTCTGCAAGCCCAGGATGTCCAGAAGCAATTGTAAAAGCAGTGGTGATGAAGCTGGGACTGCTAAGAAGTGCAGAGCAATAGCAATAGAGATAAAAGTAAAAATAATTGGGACAATGGATTGAGGCAAAAAGATTTTCAGATATCATTATTTTCAGATATTGCTTGTTCTTTTTTGTAATATACTGCAAATACTGTATAGCAAATTGTGTTAGTATTCTAGTACCTAGACAATGTTTGTTGGACTTACGAACAAATTGGACTTACGAACGAGCTCTCGGAATGGAACTATGGAAGTTCATATGTAGGGGACTTACTGTATTCCTGTTAGTGTTGATAGCTCTCCAGCCCTCCATTTAACTAGACTTGGGACATGTAGACACACGTGCATGCTTATTCACATACTATAGACAATTCAGAAACGCCAGTTAGTCTACATGGACTGTGGAAACGAAAGCACCCGGAGGAAAGCCACGAAGCACAGGCAGCATGTGCAAACTCCACGTACACAGACTCGAGGCAAGAGGCAGGACTCAAACCCTCGACACTTTAGGTGCAACGCATTACATTTTTCCAATTCGTAAAATTTCAGAGATTTTGCTTCACGTTTCTATTAGTTTTTCCCATGACCTTTTCTTGTCTCATTTGTAATTTCTTTGGTTTGTTCATTATGGACAACATATGTAAAACTCAGTGACAGCAGTTCAAAGTTTACCCTTTAAAAGGCTATTAAACATCCACATTTTTTTATTTTTTTTTATAGTGTAGCCACTTCAGGTTACGAGAGTCATTAGCTAACTGATTGCAATTCAAAGCAAACCAGTGCTGTGCCATTTAGGAAGGGGGATGATTTACTCTCCTGCTGTGGTGTTTACAGTTTCTGTGTGTGTTTTTGTGTTTATATGCACGACATAGTGAGACCCGGACGTTTTGATAAATGCAATGGCATTAACCTTCCCTAATCAGCCCTAAACGTTAGCTTCCTCCATGATTACCACTGCCATTGATAAGCAGGCTTTCTCTGAGTAGCTGTATCATCCAGCTGAAAGATTTCATGTGTCAGTGGACATGACATAAAAAAATGGGTTCAGTTAGTGACCATAAGTTTTGATGCTGCCTTTATGCATTCACTCTGCACCTTTAACAACAACTCATCTTGCTGCTTTGTTCACATGAGGTTCTCTTGTGTTTACAAGAAAATATGCTGACGGAATACTTTGACGGTAAGCCAAATACAGCATAAGGTTTAGAAGTTTGTTAAAATACTAAGTGTAATTATACTGTAAGTGCATCTTTGCTTAGAAATATCTGAAGACATCTGAGAAAATTGTTAATATTCTTAACGATACTGGATCAGGGCCACGCTGTGTATAAAAGATTTAACGGCTACATTCTGGCTGCTGTTCTAGTCACTTCTACATTCATCAGCTTCTACATTTATCTTCAGGTTTATGCACTTACCCTACAGCTTCCACAGCAATCCTTCTTACTTATGCTATGGTCATATTTTGCCCTGGACTTCTGTGATATTTTCAAGAGAATGTTTTCTGAGCAGCTTCTGAGAGTTGATTCTATGTTAACCTTTCTCAATACAGCAAAACTTTGGTTCAAAGTGTAATTATTACATTATTTTATTTTATTTAGTCTTTTATTAGAATGTCTTAACTCACTCACTCACTCATCTTCTACACCGCTTTATCCTGTATTCAGGGTCTCGGGGAGCCTGGAGCCTATCCCAGGACTTAGGGCACAAGGCGGGGTACACCCTGGATGGGGTGCCAATCCATCGCAGCGCACACACACATACACACACTCACACACTCCTTCACACACACACTATGAACAATTTGGGGAACAGCAATTAGCCTAATCTGCAGGTCTTTGGATTGTAGGAGGAAACCGGAGTACCCGGATGAAACCCACCAAGCACAGGGAGAACATGCAAACTCCATGCACACAAACCCTGAGGCGGGAAATGGAGGTGCGGGTCGCCTCTACATGAGATCCTATCGTGGTCAAATTTTTAAGAGCTTGAACTGACTCAACATTGATGTTTCTAATAAAGAATATACATGAATATATGCAATCATTTTAGTTAGTTTTAGTCTTTTATTTGCATGTCTGAGAAAAAAAAAGGGAGCTAAATTATTTATCAGTGCCAGTCTTTAGTTCTTCATATTTGTTTTCCCAGTTGCCTAGTGACAAAGTTGAAAGCAAAGATTCACGAATTCTGTTTGAAAACATGATGCACTTCTCTTCCTGGCTTTTGGAAACATTTTCTACTTGAAGGTTTTGTTTGTAATCTGTTCCTTAGCAAATAATATTAAATAGTAAATATTAAATAATATTAAATATTAATAATAAAAATTGTCTGTCTGTTTGTTTGTTGTTTCTCTGTATGTCCTTTCTTCATGGTAGTGGTGTATGTATTGTGTGTCTAGTGTTTCAGCATTATTGTTTGAAAACCTTAGGCTAAAACATTTCTGTGGTAAAAACAGTTACAACCATGAAATAGATTAACGACAGTGTGTGAATATCAAATATAATGATTATGTGATACGTGAAACAACTATACATGATTGTCTTAAAGAGACATACCAGGAGGCAAGGACATCATTTGGCATATAGATTTGATGTTGAATCCTCGGCCTTTGCTTTTCTTCAGCTCTTTCCTCTGAGAGTGTGTGCAATTACAGAAAAAGATTTTAGAAACATTTAATGATTTTGTAAAATTATATTTAAGTTTTGATTCTCCACTTAATGGTTTTCTTGGGAGATAGTTTCTAATTCAGGTATTGTAAAAATTTATAAATAAATTTTCCTGAGTAACTGAACAGAAAAGTGGTTGTCTAGAGATGAATCCTGATGATGCAACAGTCATTTGTGGCTTGGGGCTACAAGGGAGAAGAATTGGCTCCGGTTTCTGGGTGGGAGAGATGGCATGCTCTCTCTCCTCAGTCAATCAAAGTAACACAAGCCCGTCGTAGGCATTTGTCAGGTCTTACATGCAAAAGAGGGCAGACGACATTTCCTCCAAGAATCTTAGTTTTATTTGTATTTTCTGTTACTTTTGTTTCACAAAAATGACAGCAAGTTAGAAAGATTTAGCCACTTAAAACACATCATTTTTGGTAAATAATAATAAAAAAAAACCAAAAGTTAAAAAAATAAAATAAACAGTGTGACAACATAAGAAATGTATGTATGTAAGATGATGCAATTGCCAAAAATGGTATGATTGACTGCACTTCCACAGAACAGAGAGTGATGTGGTCGCTTTGGAAAAATTGTGAAAAAGTACTGATGCAAAAAAAAAGAATTGGAATTTGAGTTGAACAGGACTGTGCACAGTGGCAGTGTGGCAGGAGGAGAGAAGAAATGCGTGAGTGTGATTTTGCCATCTGAGTTTTCCTCTCGTCTCTTTCTGTGTTGCAGGAGGAGAGAAGCGTGATTTGAATTCCTTTATGGTAATCTTTAGTGCTTGTCATCCCTCTGTAATGCTTAAAGTTGTTTTGAAGTCGCCGGCTGGAACATGTCATTTCGAGTGCCAAGATCTTGCGACCCTGATGACCTTGTTGCTGTTTGATGCTGACTAAACTCTGTTATAAAGAACATTTGTGACTTTCTAAGTGCGCTAGGAATGGAACGACATTATTATTCCGGCTGCATGTTTGTTCCTTGACCGGAGCGCTGGACTGGTGCCAGCTATGCTATTACAGATATTAAGATGCAAAAAAGGTGAGAACATCTTTCACATGGTTCATGTTTGGACCTAAAAAAGCTATATTTTTTCCCTTTGTTTGTGTCACATAAGTAAAGCGAAGGTGTTTTGTTGAACTCTTTTAATTAAATTCTATTACATTTTATTTTGGATAGCAAATAGATTTCTTTAAGTAATGTTTATTATTAATGTCTACATGGGACTAACCAAATAAAGCAATCACATATTATTATACAGTATATATTAATTAATATATAGATATTTCTGCTTTGCTTTGAAATTCTCTCAACTAGCTTATAAAAAAGCACTCGTTCTCACAGGTTCGTTACAAATCTTTGGGAATCAATTAATTGCAAACTCAAAAACATACTTTTATTTTATTTTTTTTACAGCTGGGTCCAGAAATGTAACCAACCTTTTAACTCTTGAAATTGATTTGGATTCTAATTCTAATTAGCAAAGCTAACTGGCAAGGTAAGGCTCAACTTCCTAAAACTACACAAGGGAAAAATCTTGAGTCCAAAGAGAACCTGTCCTCTCCTGGATGACTCCAGATAGAGAGATTTATACAAATTATTAATGTAAAAGTCAAACAGTACTACGTGTGTTACAGCATGATCAGTATGATCTAATTGTGAATTAAAGTCTTAATGATGTGAGGACTTAATGATTGCAGTGCCAGTTCTTAGTTAAATCTACATTATCCAGATGAGATTATGCACAGGCACCAGGGTGAGACTTGGGTATTAACCAAACAGTTTTTGGACCATGCACACGAACACAATGTGTGTACGCTTGGAAATAAAGCATCGATTAGGTTTTTGCTTTTATGGTGTGCAGAAGTGGCTTCTGATGTAGCACATAAATGTCTTGCTTATGTTCCCACAATGTCAACCTCAATGTTAAACTCAACAACCTATTTCTTTCATTAACTGAAATGACAACACTGTTAATTAAAATTCGTAGTATTTTTTTTGTTTCTTCTTCAGACAAGTCAAATTTTTTTTTTTCATTCAATTTTATTTTATTTCTAAACAAAGACTAGACAGAAATTATTGATATTAGGACTTAACACTTCCTCTTTCAGTCTGACTTAAAAAGAAAGAGATGGAGAGAGATGCACTCTTTAAAGCTTAATCAGGGACAGTGATATTGACAGCGTTAGTGTACCTTATTAATGAAGTGCATCTTTCTCCAGGAAAGCCAAACAAATGGCTCTTAACAGGGCTATTAGTCTCACAGTGATTACTGAATCCTTTACTGAGACATATTTGCCATCCGCCTTTGTGACTAACACACACACACACACACACACACACACACAGACACACACACACACTAATCTGGTAATTGATGTGCTTTCTGGCTCTGCTGATCTATGATTTACAGAGTATGGTGAGGTTGCAGCCTTCCTGCGTGATGTTATGATGTCATCTCAGAAAATATAATGGCTAAATCTTAGTGTCACAGTGAAACAGGTACATATGGTGCAGAGAATCATCTGTGGCTCCAAATATAAAAATTGAAGACTGAAGGTCAACAACCTTTACACATACAGTACTATAGTGGCAAGCTACACATCCCCAATGTAATTACGTAACCTCTATCTCTCATTTAGTGTTCCCCTTCTCCCTCTGGGTCCTCTGACCTCCACTAATTCAGCTGCTTAAAATCTCACTTTATAGGCACTTAGCCTTTAGCCTTAGCTCAAATCACCTCTCATTGTGTTATTCATACATATTCATACATACATCATCTCTCTGTTATATCTTGTTATAATTTTATTCTCACTTAGCAGCTGGAAATGCTTCATTGTGTGAGTAAAATGAATTTGCAAATGATTTTAGGACTTGACATTAATAATACATTAATGTGTCATCTGCAGTGCTTGGCACTCTGGTACTGGTATGCCCCTTAACACAACTCTTTAAGGTACCATCTTTCTTTTTTCTTCATTCTTCATTTCTTCATCAATTAATGTGCTCATTACTAATACATTTTCATTTCTATAGTACAACTCAGTCACAGGGTAAGCCACATAATCAATAACATAGCACGGAATAAAGTATACTTGTTGATATAATATGTTTGTAAGAAGAGCTTATTTAATGCTTATGGAAGGAGTTTCCAGTGTCAACGTTTTGTAACAGCCAGTAAGTTTTCAGAACAAAGGAGTTTTTGCTTTTGTACATTTACAAGATGTGTGTATTCATTCAAGATTTTGTGTTCATGGTAGAGTTACTGTGCTAACATCTCCAAACAGTTACCTTGTTTTGGAGATGTTTCACAGCAAATATATAAATATTAATGATTAAACAATTGACATGATATTTATTGGTAAATTGCTGTAAAGAAGTAAATAACACTGACTATCTGGTACAATGGCACTTACCAAGGAGTGGGCAAAAAGGAAACCGTCAGTACTTGAAGTTGATGTGTTGGAAGTAGGAAAACTGAGCAATCGGAATCTTAGCATATTTTACAAGGGGCAAACTGTGATGGCCGGAAAACTAAGTTTAAAAAATAAAATAAAATCTTGCAATGATAGAAATCTGTCAGAGCAAACAGTGTATTCCAGTGTGCTGCATATGGCACTGTATAGCTACAGACCAGTCAGAGTGCCTATGCTGATCCCTGTCTATTGTATAAAGCACTTATAATATGCACATGAACACCAGAACTGGACCATGGAGCAATTGAGGAAGGTGACCTGGTCCAGTAAATCACATTTTCTTTCACAGAACATGGACATGTATGGATAACTGTATGTGTGTGTGTGTGTGTGTGTCTGTGTTGCTTATCTGGGGATGAGGTGGCATCAAGATGCATTATGGGAGGAGGGCCAGTTGGCAAAGAGAGTGTTATGCCCTAGGCAATGTTTTCCTGGGAAACCTTGGATCCTAGTATTTGTCTGGATGTTATCTTACCATCTACAACTCATACCACCTACCTGCTACCAAGTACCAAGTAACTCATTCATGTAAAAATTGTTCAGGAACTGTTTGAGGAAAGTGAAAAAGAGTTTTAGAAGTTGAATTGACTTTTAAATTCTTTCCATTCAAATCCCACAGAACATCTGTGTTTAGCATGCTATGAGCCCATTAATAGCTTGTTAAAGCATGTTAAAGCACTGTGTCACAAAGATAAAGTTGTCTCAAACTGGTTTCATAAACATTAGTTCAGGTTTCTTCAGTGGCCTTCCCAGTGGCCTTCCCAATCACAATTCTGGAGAAATGTTGTGATGCAATTGTGCCAACATGGATCAGAAAATATTTTTTCAACATCTTGTGGAATCCAAGCCATGAAGAAATCATCTTTTGAGAATGTTTTTTGGGAGCCCCCCAGTGAAAAAAAATACACTTTAGTGTATTACAAATATATTGAAATCCTCGATAGTACATTGCAAATATACCAACAAAAAATTGTACCATCAGTTAATATATAAAAAGTATACTAACATCATGCTTTTACCAAATTTTGGAATTATACT
>JAQMYJ010000007.1:13182156-13210281 GCA_030014305.1 Clarias laeviceps
ATTAATTACTGTCAGGTATGTACGTTAGCACACACACAGCCATATACTTTAAGTGTACTAAGTATACTTAAAGTTGTAGCACACAAAAGTATACTTAATACACTTAAAATTGTGCTTTTGTACAATTTAATTACAACATAAATACACTTAGTACAAAATTAGTTGTTCCAAAATAGCAAACTTCAAGTATACTAATCATTAGTCTGGCTGCAAGTACATTTAAGTATGCTTTGGCATGCTAGGATTTAATAAACTTAGCATACTTTTTTTTTTTACTAGGGTCCCTACCTAGTGTGGTATAATATACTGCTCCTAATAAAGTGTTCTGTTAGTGTTGGTTGAATGTGGGTGCTCTTCTGTGAGGCTGGATTGTCAACTCACATATAAAATACATATGTTGAACAATTTTTGAAAAACGGCTGTAAATAAAGGATTACAATGAACTAAGCAGAAAAATGCCAAAATGCAAATTATTGCTTACATAATAGAGATCAAGATTACTCCTCATTTTATAATGCAAATTAAAAACATTGTTTGAGATTTTTATGGATTCAAGGTTAATTTAGGTGTGTACATACAGTATGTTCTATGTATGTAAGAGAAACAGAAAAAATAAGGATGTGTAAACCCTTTTCCTTTGGGAGGTTCTTATTTTTCCATTTGTTTACAGGAAACAGAAGAAAGGAAAGCAGGTGCCAAGTACAGACCACACAAACACAGTAGACCACATACAGAGAGCATGAAGCCAAGCAGGAACAATCTCTCTCAAGCAGACTGGGGAACCTCCACTTGGACTCTTTTCACTGAACACAGTCCATCAGTGAGATAGAGGCACAAATTGACATGTACAGAAAAGAAAGTCCTTTTCCCTTCAGTGGCTGTCATTTCAAGTGGTGGAGAGAAAATGCTCAACTGTACGCACTACCTCCCCTGGGGCTAAAGCGCACCTCCGACATTCCAGCAACCCCTGTTTCAAGTGAACAGGTATTTTCAACAGTGCAAGTGAAAAAAATGTTCACATGGTCTGAAAATGTTCACATGGTCACAAAAACCCTGATGTTATTTATTTTGCTTTTCTATGAACTGTTAAAATATTTTTAGTCAGCATTTTTATTCATTCATTTATTCATTTAGTTTTAAATAAGACAACATTAGTCTATAATGTGTTTCACTGGGAGGTGGAATGTAGACATGTGAGACAGGCTTTATTCAACAAAAGTAATGTCATATGCCTGATTAAATAAAAAATGCTACTTTTCAGGATAAACAAACAATTTAGTGTAAAATGAACAAAGGTACTTCCTTTTGTAATTCAGATTGTGACTCTAAGAAGCCTCATTCTTGACCACACCCCTGCTGCCACATTGAATAGATTAACAAGAAATTATGCCACGTTTACACTAATATCAGTGAATTATTATAGTAAATAAAACATATTTAATGCCTCCTGGTAAGCTGCCAAAGAACAGTATATGACATTTAAAAAAGCTGTGTTATTTATGTCACAAACAGCAGAGGCTTGTGATCATGGCAACTGTGTTATTAATTGTACTGCAATATGCTTAGCATTACGCATTGTTTATGCAGCATAATTTCTGTACCAAAGGGCTTCTATTACTACATGATGAATTTCCCATTTTGACCAATAGGACCACTTATCCCAGAAGACTTAGGGCACAAGGTGGGTACACCCTGGATGGGGTGCTAATACATTGCAGGACACATACACACACATGCACACACACACACTACAGGCAATTTGTAAATTTGTACATCCAATTAACCTAATCTGCATATCTTTGGACTGTGGGAACCAGAGTACATGGAGGAAACCCACCAAGCACAGAAAGAACATGCAAACTCTCTGCACACAGACCCGATGCAATGCAGGAATCAACCCCTTGACCCTGGAGTTACGAGGCAACAGTGCTAACTACTCCAACTACTCTGGTGCCATATTAATAATCTAAAACAAACGAACAAAAATTAATAGTGCCAGCCTTTACAAGGTCTATGACCTGCTACAGCATCATTAAGGGACAGAGTTATTTGGTTTGTTTGCAAATTTTTGTTTTCTCTGGGCTTAATTATATATATATATATATATAAGGAAACGCAAATTTTGACCAAACATTATGCCAGAAAAAAAACAAAACTTCAAACTTGAAGAAAGCTATTGAGGGAAACATTTTGAGAAATTTGACTTTGCTCTGTCTTTTCTTGAGCCATATCACGCGATAATGAGAATCTCAGATTCTGACTCACAGATGCACTGTTGAATGGACGGGCAGATGGACCTGTGGCAAAAATTGTAGACAGTGATAAAAATGGATTTTGAGTTTCTCAGTATGAAGGAATAAATAACACCACTCAATGACAAACTGCAGGAAACCTATTGAAGACAAGCACTTTCAGGTATTTAACATTGTTCTGACCTTGATTCTATTTAGATCAGTTTTCAAAATCTAATTAGTGCATTTGCTAGTTAAAATGATAATCCCATATAAATTCCACAAACACTCAACTGCTTGTTTTTGAGATTCTGTGCTAATGAGAATCTCGAACCCTGGGCAAACACAAAGAAGGATGGATGGACAACAACCTGTAAAACTAATGTTTCTCCCAGTGGCAAATAAATAATTGGTAAATTATTTATTTATTTCCTTTGACAAGACATACTGTGTTTTATTCCTTGTGGTACCTCTGTCAAGGTATCTAATGGTGACTTTTTAATTTTTACATAAAAAAAAAATTGTGTGACATTAATTTAACCCTAATATAGAATAACTTGAGGTTTCGGTGTGTAGTGCTGCACAACTTGAATTTGACACCTTGATAAATGTTCAGCATCATCTAATTACTGTTATCTGTGGGCTGCATCATAATCATCCTATTCACTGTTATTATACTTGTGTAAAACTATCATCAGTACTATGCCTTTATTTCTCCCTTAGAGAAGGCCTCTGTCTTTTAGTGTCGTTCCCTCTCGCGCTCACTCCGAAGACTCGTAATTAAAAAAACAGAGACAAGAGGAAACACTTCCTCTTCTTAATTATCTGAGACACTTTGTGTGTGTTTGTGTGTGTGTCTTTACACTCCTGTGCCAGCATGGTGAGGGGAATTTCATTTGAATAAAATTGAATTTAATCAGCGTGGTGAGTGAGCGAGCGAGCGAGAGAGCGAGAGCAAGAGAGAGAGAGAGAGAGAGAGCAGGGGGAAATATTTGCAACCCTCAGGGCCAACATTACATGAAAAAGAAATTAAAACAAGCAAACGTGTTTCTTCAGCGTGACGGGGGTGCAGCAGTTATAATTTGATTAGCTGGCTCGTGAAAATGGAGATGATTTTTTTCCTCCATTTTTTCCAGAGTGTCTTTGTTTATGCGTTTCGCTGTGCAAATTTCCACAATTGAATGTTTTCACACTTCTCTAGAAAGTGATAAAAAGGAGTTTATTTTACATTCAAACTTATTGATATTGGTTGCTAAGACACACAGTATCTGATGACAAACCACCAAAATGTCAAGTTGTTGTATACTGGAGGAGCTTTTCTCTAGCTCCATGATTCCACAAGCTCGATCCTTCCTCTGAACACTTCTCCCAGTTATCACCCTCGCCATCCTCACCTATAGTGTTGTTTGTGCTGCTAATTGAAAACACCCGACCACTTCCCCCCTCCTTGCTTTTATCGAAGTTGGTTTTTCAAGAAGCTCAGCTTTGAGAAGTTCCTGCTTGTGACTTCTCTGTGGCTCACATCCACTGAGACCACGGCTCACTCAGTCACTTAATAAATGAAGATAATTACAGCCGAGCTGCTCCAACATACTTCTTAATTAAGCTGTAATGTGATAAAGAAGATAAAAGACTAAAACCATGATCTTGGAACAGCTGAGACCTTTGTAACAATGTGATTAATGGAGGTTTTTAAGGGGTGGCTTAGTGTCGTCATCCCCCCCATCTCCTCCTCACGAGCTCTCAGACGTTTGCTCTAATGCGTTTAATCCATTCCCATGTACTGCAAGCGCCGTTGTTGAAGGAGGATTCAGAGCTCTCTGTTGGCTCTGGAATTTAATGGAGTTGTAACATGGTTGATAAGTAGGTAAATAAATCCTTAATCAAACACGTTATCGCTGCACAGACATGATGTATTAATGAAGAAGGAACCTCTGTGACAATAATTCAAGGACAGACAAGAACCCATTGTCCATCAAGAACTATATACAACATTTCAAGCAGTTTTTAAAAAAAATTTTTCAATCGGACAACTCACTATACAACATACACGCACTATTTAGCATGCTAAAGAATTTTTCAGTTCCACAAATATTCTACAGGAAGGTGATAAAGGAAAGCTTTTGGCTTGTTATCTGAAGCTCTCTTCTTCACACCGCATCAGATCACAATACTGATCCCAGCGCTGATTATTTTCCTAAATTTGGGCTTTCGTGATGGGCTTCTCTTCATTACATGGAGGAAAGCGTGAGAGAAGGAGCAATGAAAGAAGGAAGGAAAGAAGGTGGAGGTCTGCCAGCGAGAATCTAATAGCTCAAGGACGGGTTTTACGGGAGGCTCTGTGGCTGCTGTCCCCAACCTCCGAGCTCACAATGTGAAAGGGTTGCTGGCACTGCCGCATTTTAATCCCCTAAATGGAAAGTCACTAAATGCTATTATCTTCCATCTGCTGGCCCTCTGTCACACACACACACACACACACACACACACAGGCTGTGCTGTGTACTCACGAGAGGGCAGTCATGCTCTATGCTAGTTCAGGACAGGCGTGGTCAGCTTGATTCATACACATACTCACGATTCGCTCCCATCAGACCTGCACTCTGAGATTTGTAACACAGATGTCAGATATACCATAAGCTTCCTGACACTCCTGTGTGAGTGTGTATGTGTGTGTGTGTGTGTGTGTGTGTGTATACATAGTCAAGGATGGGCAGGATTTCAGTTACATGTATTTGAAATATATATGTGAATTACAGAACCCCATTAGTCATTTGTCTAGAATGATGATAGAACAATAAGCATTATTTGTATTAGAATTTTTCTGTATTTTCCACTTTTATAATTGGCACTTTTATTGGCTTTTCATTTGGATTTTATAGCAGACACTCACCAGAGAAACACAACACATATGAATGCTTTTCTAGCACTTCCATTAATCAAGAGCAAGCAATGTGTTGACTGAAGCTATATTTGCACTAGGCACGATTTTATTTTTTTAAACCAGCAGCACATATTTGCTAATACAGTCCCTAACATCAAAAGACATCAGCTGTTAAAGGTCTCATATTTTACTATTTATTGTACTAGTCTCAGTGATATTCCAATGTGTGTCGGGTAATGCTCCAATTCGAATAGCCGTAGCTATACTGAGTACAGCTTGCTGGAGATGAGCAAGTCAGGCGAGGGTATTTTCCTAAGTGATGTCACATTGAGGGCCAAATCTAATTGGCTTGTTTAAACCACGATTTTTTGTGTCTGTACAAGAACATCTAAATGACTAAAGGATTAAAAAAGTGAATCTTATGTACTTGGACTTCTTTAAAAAAAAAAAAAAAACTCCAAAGAAAGGTGTAATTGCTAACTCTGCTCCTATCCTCAATCAAATGTTTTTTTACTGAAATCTTTTCATAAGTACTCATGTATTCAAAAGGAAATTCCTCTCAATGCATTTTTAAACATTACTACATTTCTTTGTAATCACACAATGGTAAGTCTAAAGTTAATGCTTTAGTGTCAGAATCTTAGAGGAGTTGAACACATCTGATTGTGGGAATTAGATATAATATCCATTATTCCTGCTACTACTCTATGTACATTTTATTTATCATGACACTTTGTATTTCACACACACACACACACACACACACACACACACACACACACACAGTTTTATACATGTCTCGTGTGGGCAATCTCTCCTCAGTGGATTCACACTGTATGCCTTTCCAGCAGCGGGAATTAAACCTGAGCCAAACCTAATCCTTTCCTAATGCCCTTCCCTCCATTTCCCACAGCCGCATCAAGTGAGAGCCCGTGCAGGAAACTCTAACACACTCACACAATATATACACAAAAAATTTTACAAAAAAAAAACTTGAAATATTTCACTTTACAAATAATTTATCTGGAATATATGAAACTTTTAAATTAAATTGGAAGAGACATTTCACTTTTACCAACATAAAAAGTTTTCAAGATGCACAGTACACTATATACACTACCAGTCAAAAATTTGGACCCACCGTCTAATTTGATTATTATTTTTTTTTTGATAAGTGATTTGTTTTGTACATTCTAGAACAATACTGTAGATTTCAAAATAACACATAAGGCAAGTAACAAGATCATCATCACGAACAACAACATGAACAACAACATTAACAACAACAGCAACAACAGTCAATGGTTATTTTAAGATATGAAGGTCAGATGTTCACTTCACTTCACTTCTTTTATTTATAAAGCACATTTAAAAACAACTCAAGGTTGACCAAAGTGCTGTACACATCAGAAATAAAAATGAAAATCAGATCAGCAAGAATGAAATACAATACATAAAATGAATATAACTAAAAACCTGTACTCAGAAAAAGTGTTTTTAGTTTTGTTTTAAAAATGGAAAGAGATGACACCATTCGAATTGAAACCGGCAAACTATTCCAGAGTTTGGGGAAAACTTTAGCAAAAGCATGATCTCCACTATGTTTTAGCCGTGATCTTCGAACGGACAATAACCAGAGAATTGGCAGACCTGAGTGACCTGTTTGGATTATAATAGTGTAGATGGTTAGATAAATAATATGGAGCTTGGCCGTGTAATGCTTTAAAGACGAAGAGTAAAATTTTTAAATCAATCCTTAGTTTGAATGGAAGCCAGAGCAGATTCTTTAGAATGGGAGAAATATGATCGAATGTACTGTATGATTACCCGTCAGTAGACTAGCTGCCGCATTTGGGACCATTTGAAGGCGTCCAACTGATGACTGGTTTGCACCATAATAGAGTGAATTGCAGTAGTCAAGACGTGAAGTAATAAATACATGAATAACAGTTTCAAAGTTTTTTAGAGAAAGAAAAGATTAAATTTTAGCCAGACGTTGAAGGTGAAAAAAGCATGACCTAACAACGGAATTAATCTGTTTGTCAACTTAAGACTAGAATCAAAGAACACTCCTAGATCTTTTGCACACGGGGAGATGTAAGAACTGAGATCGCTGAAGTTAAGATCACCTACGTTATAGAAATCACTAGGGCCAAACAGAATACTTCTGTTTTATTCTCATTTAGGGCCAGAAAATTTAGTGTAAGCCACAATTTCACTTCCTGTAGACACTTTAACAGGGCCTCAATGGAGCTCGGGTCATTTTGTTTGATGGAAAGATAAAGTTGGGTATCATCAGCATATGTTCTGGAACAGTTCATGCAACCAAAGTATCGTCAAGTGCATTTGCCAAACCCATCAAACACCATGATGAAACTGGATCTCATGAAAATGATGAAACTGGATCTCTTGAAGACCTTCCCAGGAAAGTAAGACAAAAACTTACCTTTTTTTGCGGAGGAGAAGTTCATTTGGATTTACCAGCCTCAAAAATAACTAATTTACAGTACCTGTTGTGAAGGGTTTACAGAGCATAAGTAGGAGACGCATCTCAATATCAACTATTCAAAGGAGATTATTGCATATTTTGGATGCTCTTAGAATTGTTTTACTATGTAGAAAGAAAAAAAAAAATCAAGAAAGACCATGGAATTAGACGGTGCGTCCAAACTTGGACTTGGACCGGTAGTGTAGAGTATATAGTGTACAGTGCATCATGAAAATTTGAATGTTGTGAAAAGTAAGTTGCTTTTTGTAATTTAATAAAAAAATTCTAATTTTATTCCATGATTCATTCATCAATAAAAAGGATTGAAAATACAAAAAGTCTGATAAATGATGCACTCAATACTTGGTCGGGACCCCTTCAGAATGAATTGCTGAATCATTATGGCATGGCATGGGGGCGAATGCCTGTGGCACTGCTGAGGAGTTATTGAGGATCAGGTTGCTTTGATAGTAGCTGTCAGGTTGATTGTATTGTCGGGTGTTTCTCTTCTTCCTCTTGACAATAGCCCATAGATTCTCTATGAGGTTCAGATCAGGAAAGTTGGTTCAGGTCAGCAAATCAAGAACAGTAATATCATGTACAGCAAAATAGTTAGTGGTAGATTTGTCATTGTGGACAGATGCTAAGTTCTGCTGTAATGGTCCAGTTCTTTCTCCTTCGGCGAGGCAAAAAGCTTATCCTACCACACTTTTCCCAATCATGAAAGTAAACATTCCATGAGTTTACACATGAGAGCTCTTTCAGGAATGATCTTCTGTGGCTTTCCCTAATTATGGCGGGTGTTGATGATCATCTTCTCGACAACTGTCAAATCAGCTGTCCTCCCCAAGCATTCACTAATTTAGACTGTTAAATAGTGTTTATATTTCCAAATTAAATATTGTAATATTTTGAGATGCTGGATTTTTCAATTTTTATGAGCTACTGTATAAACCATAATTATCAAAATAAAAAAAAGGTTTGAAATATTTTACATGTTCAATGAATCTAGATTATATTTCACATTTTGCTACTTTTCAGAAGTTGAGCAATTCTGTATTCTAAATCCTTATTTATTTGATCTTAGGAAATATTCTAATACTTTGAGATATTGGATTTTTACTGCACACTGTAATTATTGAAAATAAAATCATGAATTTAATTTTACATGTAATAAATATAGGATCTATAATAGAATATAGAATATATGAGAGATATATTAAGAAAAAAACTTGGGGATGCTGAAGCTGCGATGCAGCAACATTACCTGTTGTTTCGCCATTCCACACTGAAAAGGAAACAAATGAAGCACATACTGAAGCCAAAAGAATCAAAGTGTGGCATTCAGCTTTACAAAAGCACTTATCTCTTCTCCTTTCATCTCATTTCCTCTTTTTCTTTTCTTCTGCTTTTTTTCTTTTTTCTTTCCCTTCATCTAATCTTTTCTCTTATTTTCATGGTTTCTCCTCAATTTTCCCTCCTTTCCTCTAATTTATTTTCTCACATCTCTCACCTTACCAGTTCATGTTGCTGTAACAAAGGCCCATCAGCATTAAGTGAAAAATTTAAATCTGTATTTACAAACCCTGTTTAAGTCTACATCAGAAAGAGCTTAAAACCTTCTAATGACACTGTGCAGATAGAGTGGTGACACTTGAACAGACCTACTATTCATTTATTATAGTCTGTGGCTATGATTCTTTATATATCCCCTATTTGATCACTTATTATGGTTAGGAAAATGCTGCATAATTCTGTTTGGTTAGAAGGTAGTAATTTGTTTTCTATAATAGCAGCTTCGACATTAATGCAGCCCTTTATATGTAGCACTTACACAGGACTTACATGGAAGGTGTGATAACGTTTACTGTAAAAGACTTGTATGTAATATTTGCAGAAGAAGTCTGCAGTGTCAGTGTTTTGTAAGTAAAAGGTGAAGGTGTAACCTTATGTTTTAAACATTGCGAGAGTCTTCATAGCGTCATGATTTCATTTTTCTTGTTTTTATTTCATCTCAGCTTTATTTGAAAATGTTTAATAGTTTCTTTTGTTTTTATTTATTCTCATTTAATTTATTGTTTTATCACACATACTGCTTTTCCCTTCTCCTTTTTACCAAACTTGCATGATAGTTAATTTTTTACCTTTTAAAATCTCATTTACAGTTTTATTTTTACAAACTGTATTTGTAATATTCTATTTGTTATTGTTTATTTTCTTTTTTTACTCTCACAAGCAATATTTTTATATTGATTCCTAATTACTTATTTATGTATTATTTTATATTGATATTATTATTATAGGTTCAGTATACATCTGTCTTTTCCTATGAAGTACTGTATTGGGAAATACATTTTATGCAAAGGGGCATATTGAAAGGAGGAGAAAATATTTTTTTGTTTATTTCGCATCATAACTATCACCACTAACAATAACAACCACAATCACAACAACAGTCATCACAATAACAACAACCACCACCTACCTTTAGAGTAAATGAAAAAACTCTGAAACTTATTCTTTGTCCAACCCGTTTCTTTAATCTGTTTTTCTTTTCATGTAAACCTCGATGGCGTAAAACTAAAGAGATTTACTATTATACATATGAATATAATATTTTATAATTAATTGCCCTTTGTTCCTGTTGTTAAATGGAGACTGCCACTGCTGTCGAGTTTTAAGTGTCAACTAGGGAAATTGGAAAGAACTAATTTGAGTAAGTGTAAAATAAATTGCCTCTCAGGCATGTCCTGGAATATGACAAATTGATTCGTGGGAAAGAATAAAAAAAAAGGAGAAATCTACTAGACAGTTTTGCAAACACACACTCACTCTATTGTAATTGCAACGCTGCAGCCTGAGGGAGAAATCTGTGTTTTTTCGTCTTCCTTAATTTGTTCAGTTAACAGTTTGCTTTTCTTTGAGTCAATATGAAAACGCAGCTAAATCATTTTTTTCCCCCCGAGTGAGAGCTGGAGCATTTATTCAATATCAAGCGTTCAGAGATGTTTCCTCCAGATAAGAGCTGTGCTAATGTCTGCTTGCTGGTGCACTTAATGTGCTGTCAGTCCGATGTTGATGTTTGTGCTCTGCCTTATGCCAGTGAAGCATCTTTCCTTTGAAAGCAATGCGAGAGGGAGAGCAACTCCATTACAATGCCTTCAAGGGATTGGAGATGAAAATGTAGCTTTTTTAACAGGCTGCATTCTGTCCACTGATTTGCTTCATTCATTTTCTCAGTTTTGCTGTTCAGTCATGGGGAGAGCTCAGATTATGCCTGAGCTACTGCTATGTTGCTCTCAGACTGTAGAAAGATTCCACAACTGCAATAGTATTTGTGACTCACTGATATTACATTTACAAATAAGTACACTAGGTAATTTTAAGCACAGGTAATGTCCTTCATAAAAACAGGCCATGTGCATGATTCAGAAGCTCTATGACATACAGTATAGTCTCCATGTCCCCGCACAATATCTCTCTCTCAAAATACACTCATTAAAATCCTTTTTAAATATAACTTTACAGGAATAAGAATACTACTAAAAATAAATGCAATGGAAAAGATTGGTCTCTAAAATTTTGATGGTCGTCTGAAGATTATACGATTCAGTGATGAAAAAGGGACAATAAAGTTAAAATTTTAAGACTTATAGGCTTAAATTGCACTGCTATCATCGAGTCATGCTATAAGTACTCTTTTGGCTGGTGTGTATAATTATAATTATAATTATAATTATTATATATCATAATTAATATGACTTCCTTTTTTACATATCAAATATTTTTCCATATCCATTCCCAAATGTGATTCAATCACTGTTCCTGTTCATCCTCTTATTTTCTTTCAAAATGAGCCACTTTCCTCTGCTTTTTAGATATCAGCACATGAACAGTTATACAAGCACACTGTATTGTTAGCATGAACATGTTTAGAAGTCATGCCTCTTTCTCTCTTGCCAAAATCACACCTTTTTTGTTCAATTTCCCTTGAATGACCCATTTCCTCCTCCTTCCTATCTTATTTTTTCTAACTATTTCCATCTAAACACCCTCCACTCTTTATAAATATTGCCCTTCCAATAATATTCTTCCCCTAAATCCTTTATCCCCTTCTTTTTTCCCCTTTATAATTTCGAATTAAATAAATTCACCCTTTCCCTCTCTTATATAGCAAATGCCACATATTCTCTTTCCCCTATACAACTTTGCCTCTCTTCCTGTTCGTTGCCCTCTTTTCTTACTCATTTCAGTTGAATGATTATGTGAACTAAACTAAAATCCATCACAAGAATAACATACAAATTACAGCTCCCTAAAGTGAAGCACCTGGCTGCCACCTAACACACATGCACATATACACACACACACACACACATACAATACACACACATACACACACACACTGACAGCTCTAATGAAGATGTGACAGAGTGCAATTAGTTAGGCCCCGCCCCTCTGTGCAGCTTTAATTGCCCGGTTGATGTGTGTATTCCAGATGGCTGGAGAGCTGAACCTCCTCCTCACTTTTTTGCGCTGTTGATGTATTTCTTTTTTTACTTTGGGTATGAGGTTATGCACAGATAATTAACTTTTAAAAGCTTTGCACCCTGTAGTCATGACTACACTTTCAAGGACAAAGCTTGAATTACTCAGAATGATAAACATACACATATTATTGTTGTTATTATTATTATTATTATTATAATTATTATACAACTTTCTTTCGGCTGTTCCTATCAAGCAACAATAATAATAATGCTTAAATTCATCAGACAAATAATCAGCATTGCATTTTTCTTGCGTTACTCCGACTTAAGTTCAGTGTAGAGAAAAAAAAAATCTTCCATCCAAGTATTATCTGCTCTTCAACAACTTTATAACAAGTTTATAACTAATGTACACAGTAAAAAAAAAGTAAAATGAATGAATTTTTTTTTTTTTTACACAATAGCTTTGTTAGTATTGTAAATTGTTAAAGAAATTTTTGTGCACGTTTTCTTTCATTGACAAGAGTGTTATTTAGCACAAATGCCAAGACAGTATGTCAAAAAGTTTATACAGTATGAATTTTATATGATTCCACAAAATGTCATTTACCTACTAAATCTACCTCCATTTGTCCAAATCAGTAAATCAGCCTACAGTTGTGTTTGTGGCAAATTAATATGAATAAAATGTTGGTTGTTATATATATATATATATATATATATAAAAGCAAATTCATTATTTGTTGTTTGTATGAAGTATGAAGTCACTGGCAGGAAAAAGTTTCACACAAAACATTTGTAACAACATTTACAATGCATCATAGCTTCCCTCCTCTACCGGTTTAGTTTCACTTGGATTTTTTACGCCATCATCTTAACATTGGAAGTCCGTGAGTGCATTCCACAACAGTAAATATAGCCATGAACTGTTAAACGGACTATCAATTATCAATAAATTAATAATTTTAATCATTAATTAATTGATATGGATTTAGAGGCTTAAAACACTTAAAATTTAACATGGCTGGGGACAGGCATCAATTATCTATTTAACTTTTGCATATTTATTGTTTCTTTATGTGATAGTTTTAGGGCTTCCCTATTTATTTATTTATTTATTTAATAGAATTATTTCTAAACAAATTCTATAGAACATGTTTTGCAGTATAGGTAGGTGATGTGTGTCAAAACTTGCCTTTTTCCACCGTGCATCCTGATGAAATCTCTCCTTCAGGCAAATGACATACATGCATTATACAGTACGAAGACATGATCTATTACACCAGGCCACCATCTTCCATTCCTACGGTTAGCTTTGATTATGGTGCACATTTTCCATGGCACTGTTTCAACCACATGCATGTCATAATATTTATTTACATCCAGAGTTGCAGAACCAGAACCATACTTTAATATCTTTCTTGTCATCCTAGAATATCCTGTGCAAACAGGGAAAAAAATCCATAGATGTGACAACCTGGTCATGCAGTATATTTAGGTCATGAGTTAAACAACCCCAGCTCATAACACTGACTCCAGAGGCTTGTACAAGGGGCATTATATACAGTACAGTATGATGGGTGCATTGATTAAAAAAAACAAAACATGAATGTCTATTATTATCACATTCCTTCCATGAAGTTGATGTTTTCAATTATTCCAGGTTATTTGTTATACTGAATATCAGCATGGCTGTGATTATGATTTGTTTGTTTATTTAACCAGTTATTTGTGCCTGCAACTGACAATTAGCGACCAACAATTACTGTAATTAACAGGGGTTAAAGTGGTTTTAAATTCTTACTGGTACTGTAGAGTCGTGGATTCTCCAGTGACCGGCATGCGCCCAAATCTTTTTTTGCTCCTCACTCACTCCAAGGAGCGCATATGGCATGCAGGTATGTGAAGGGTGGGGCACAGCTGGTGTGAGCTTATTATCTAAGGACCTCTGTCTTTTCTTGCTAACAGGGAGGCATGTAGTTCAGATCAGGGTTCAGAAGTCAGGAGAAAGAGTGGAACGTTTTGAGGGCCCTGTTATGTGCCTTTTGGACTTTAGGGTCAGCTGCTGGAAGACTGCGTTAGTACTTTTGCTTTCGTTTATAGACAGTCATCATGACTCATTTGCCAAAAGAAACTGGCCGGTGTCTTGACGTTAGGGCCCCTTTCCCAGTCAGAATCACCGCTGCAGCAACAGGAAAGCGAGAGCCGCTTCCGGAGCTTTGTAGCCCATATTAGGTGTAAATAAAACAACACAGACAATTCAGAGACAAGTTGGACTTGGAAGCAATTAAATAGTGTTGTTTAAGATGACATAGCATTCAGACGTGTTTTGCTTGCTTGTTTTCTTTCGTGACTGGTTTTGATTGTGGGTTTTGGTAGAGAGCTCCTCTCTCCTCAGTACTGCAGACCGTACCGATCTACTTTCACCCATGTTAGTGTAATTAATAATTGTTAGAACACCTGTGACATGGAGTGATGCATATAGTTAAATGCCCCAGTTATCATCTATTATCACCACTTGTGAAATGCCACTCGTTCAGTCAGTACTTTGTAGGAACTAACTGTTGTATAATAATGTGTTGGACAGTTTTTAACCCAAATCCACTAAGTTCAGCAATCTTCTTAGCTGTTTTTTTTTTTTGCTTGATGCTGACCAATAATTTGATCTTTCTGAAACACAGCAACATTTTTCCATGACTACGGGCCACATCTTCCGACAGGGTTGGTTAAGAAACAGGCAGTTTATACAGTATACATGAGCATCACAGCTGGATCATGGAAAAATTAAAGATTTGTTTAATGAAACATGTTTTCTTTTACAGGTTTCTCATGTGGTTGGTTGCCTTGGATTACAGGGTACCAGGATGCACTATGGGAAGAAGTCAAGCCCAATGAGTCAGTTTCATGCTCAGAGAAATGCTCTGCTGGGAAACCTTGGGTCCTGGGACTTGCAACATTTGGCCAAAATGGTGTCCCGACTTGATTCCCATAGAAAGTCTTTGAGATGTCCTATAGAAGAGTTTATGATTTTTTTTTTGGCATGCCAAGTACATCCCTTCTTAGAAATTGTACTTTCTTATGGCAGTGGCCTCTTTCAGCAGAATAATGCACCATCCCATGCTGCAAAATTTTTTTCAAGGATGGCTTGAAGAACAGAAGAAAGAGTTCAATGTATTGACTTTTCCTCCAAATTCTCTCAATCCATGAAACCCCACTTTGCAACATACAGGACTTAAAAAGAATCTGCCAATATCTTGGTGCCAGATACCACAGTGCAGCTTCAGAGGTCTGGAGTCAACATCTTGTTTTTTTTTTCCACCATTTTTTTTTGTTTGAAAAGAATAATGGTGATGAATGCATATTAAATAATTTAAATAAAACCTTAATAACAAAAATTGATTTTAGGTTGATGCACAAAACATGGGATAATGCTAATACATGTCTATTCCCTTATTTTTTTTATAAGTGTGTTTTATTCTGAATGACATATTTTCACTTTACAATGATCCTTTTAGTGACAACAGAGAAATTTGAAAAAAAAAAAATAGTATTATGGAATTTACTTTCTCACGTTCACTCACTCTCTATAATATTTCCTGGACAGGGTCTCGGGAGGCCTGCAGCCTATCCCTGTGTCTTGGGGAATGAGGTACCGTAGACCCTGGACAGGGTGGAAATCCACTGCCAGGCACAAGTATGCAGATTTTGGACTATGAGTAATTTGGAAACAGCAATTAGCCTAACCTGCGTGTTTTTGGACTTTGGGAGTAAACTGAAGTAACTGAAAGAAACCCACCAATCACAGGGAGAACTAAACTACATGCACATAGACATGAAGGCAGCACTATAGCTTCAACCACGGAGGTATGAGGCTACAGTGCCACCTCTAATAGGATTATTTGTGCATAATATTAATTCTGTAAATATAAATTGAGCGAAAATTATGAAGAAGTCATACATTTTATTTTATAAAAAACGTATAAGGTATATTTCAATTATAAATGTTTCATTCATAATGTCCCATCCAATTCAAATGTGTCTTTTTTTTATGTAAAACTAGGGATGAAGAATGTTACATATGGACATGTGGACTGAATATGTAAGATCCAGGGCAGCTTTTCTAACTTTCCTGAAAAAAAAAAAAGCTGCAGTCTGACCTCACTTTGTCATATAGGAGATCACATTGCTTGCATATTGATTAGGTCAATTTTGTTCCAGGGTTGGTCTGTGTGTTTGCTTTGCACAAGCAAATTGGGTTGAGAGAAAATAAAACAGAAAAGAAGGCTCAGAAAAAAACAAAACAAAACCATGATAAATTTTTAAAGCAGAGTTAATAATTTCCAGAAGACAGAGCACTGCTTGGGTTATATTCAGACTAAATTAACAATCAGCATAAGCATGCATGGATATGCAGAGAATGAAACTGTTTGAGGGCTAGTAAATTGAAAACGCAGCGTTCTTTTCACTGAGAACGGCCAGTCAGCAGAACAGGAGGGTGAAAAAGAGGAGTAAAAAAAAAGGTCCCATCAGAAAGAAATGCCTGCTTCTTGCCTCGGCACCTGACAGATACAAGGCAGGCAGGAAATGAAAGTGTGTAACAGAGTAATGGTGCACACCCCCTCCCCCCAACCACCTGCAAAATCCTCCACCCCACCCCAGCATGCCATGAGTCCTGAAGACTATTGATCTTCTTCATCACCAGGAAATGTTCATGCAGGATTGTGCAACATGAGTTAATTCTTTAGTTATGGAGCTCTGAGCTCAAGGCAAACTAATAAAGTAATAATATGCATGCAAATTCTTGATGAGGAACTTCTGAAACTTAATAACATCTTTGCCATGACCACAGGATATGTCTTCTGAAATAGATGTCTAAAAAATGAGAAGCTCACTGCATTTTAGAGTTAAATAACACATATACAGTAAATAACAATACATACAGTATATTGTAAATGTGTCATTATCACCAAAGAAATTTAGTAGCAAGAAGATTTTACTATAGGTACAAATGAATAAAAAAAAATATTGTGACTTTTGTTTGCTATGTCATATAGTATCATATTATTACCACTGTATATAAAGGCACAAGAATATTACGAACAAGCAACCAGTGTCAAAATCATCATGTAGATTGTCCAGGGCGAGGATGGTGTAACACTGAGGAAAACTGCAGTCTAAAAAACAGGAAATAAGACATGAAATAGGAAATCAGTTAGATTGTGTCTATGTGCAATAAAATCATACAACATACTATTAATAATATAGAATGTGAGGCGGTATTTATAAATGGCCGCATTGTTATAGTGGACAACTAGAGATGCAAATCAAGTCCTTGCTCTTTCTCAGCATTTCTGCATCAAAAAAAAAGAGCTGAAATCTTGAAGTTGGTGATTGTATGACAGCCGTCTCGATGGCTCCAGAAGCTGTTTCTCTCACTGCATGCTACTAAGCTTTGACAGCTAATTGCTTCAGGTTTAATTACGACAAGCAGAGTGTAATAGGGCATGCAGGATGGCTCAGAGGTGTTTAGAGAGAACCTTGAAGCGACACAGCTGCCAAAACAGGATCGTTTCCGGTTTATTTGTGTGACACCTGTGAGACATTGACTTAGAAAAGCTTAGCTTGAATTGTGATCTCCTGGGAGACTGACAACTCCATGAATAGAGTGCAGTACACAGAGAAAGCAGTACAGAAACTTGTATGTACTTGTTAAGGATGTGTGCAGGCCTAGAGACATTAGAAGGATGTGCCTGACTTATTGCATATCTACATGACTTATTTATAAGAGTGTGCACTTAGTGCTGTGTTCAGAGTTACAGTACTACAGCCTAGTGAGGCGTTCCAATTAAAATTACTAATAGTCCTTTGTATTCAGACCTCAGATAGAACTATGAATGTAAGCACAGTATTAAGTTCAGCACCACTGTTTAACAGTTTCATGTAAACACAATACTGTATGTCTAAAATGTATGCTTTAGGCTGTAAACATACTGTACAACATATTGAATCTCATTAGAGGCCAATATTACTATATGACAGATTTAATTATATTGTCCCTTTAAAGTGCTGACCAATATCTTTATCAAATATCATTAGTCTCTCATCCCCTCCCCTGTCAATAGCTACCCAAAGGGGAAGCTAAAAGCTAAATCATGATTCCTCTGCTATTTAAGCTGTGTCACAGTGGAGGTTAACAGACACATCTGCCCTCTTCTGTGTCCCTGTTTGTAAAATCTGATTATTATAATAAGTAATATGTAATAATATGTGCAGAATTTCACATACAAACCCTGGTGAATTAACAGTTGCTGTAGAAACAACATGTAGTATAAATAGATAGCTTATTAACACAAAACTGATTTGCAGCTTCATTAGTGTCAGAGAATATTCACCAACACCTTTTGATCAAACAGATTGGTGTGTGGTGTAATAAAATATATTATTAATTACGAGATAATACCTTGTGTGTTGTCCAGTGTTCAAACTTACTTCCATTGTAAAGACGTGTAAAGCCTCAGACTCATCATCATCACTGCAGCAGAGCCAATATGTTTTGGGGATTTTAAATTAAAAAGCACAACATTTATTTGCTGTGTGCCTGACCAGAATAATTTTGTATTTTGTGAAAATAGCTCTAGCATCGCATGATATTGAGATTTCATACTTCGCCTGATGAAACACGACAGAGCCTTTGAGCTGCACTTTAACAAAAGGTTAGCATTACCAAACCTACAGTAGGGAATACTTTTTACAGTGTTTGTGAGAAAAAAAAGATTATTTGTGTCTAAAGATGTCAAAGAAATGTCAGATGGTCATATATATTTCACTTTTTAATAGAGAAATTCAGGAATGCGTAAATGTTTGACCTTCTGACAGCTTACTGTAATGTACTGTAAATGGAGTGATGGAAAGGCAGCTCACTAAAACTTTCATGAAGTCTTGTACATTTGAGTAGCAATAATCTGAAAATATGTAATATTTGTGAAAATATGTAATAATATGAAAAAAGTACCGAAGCACTCAACTTCAAATGAACATAAGTATTAATAGTACAGGGCGGCATGGTAGCTTAGTGGTTAGTGCTGTCGCCTTGCACCTCCAGGGTCGAAGGTTTGATTCCAGACTTGGGTCCGTGTGCATGGAGTTTGCATGTTCTCCACGTGCTTGGAGGCTTTCCGGTTTCCTCCCACAGTTAGACATGAATATTAGGTTAATTGCCATTCCCAAATTGCCTATAGTGTGTGAATGAGCATGTGAGTGTGTGTGCCCTGTGATGGTTTGGCACCCCATTCAGTGTGTACCCCAACTCTCTGTCTACAGCGTAAGTCTCCTGGGATAGGATCCAGACAGCCCACTACTCTGTCTACAGCGGTATAGATGATTATGATCAATAGTACAGTAGCCTTTTTTTGTAAAAAAAAATATTTTGGATTACATAATGCAACACCATGCAGAAAAATAGATAAGTAAGATTACAGATATTTGCTATTTGTGCAAAATTAACATAAAAAGTATCCTCTAATAAAACTACAAGTAAAATGCAGATACATGAAATATGTACTTACTGTAAGTACAGTAACGCAGTACATGCACTCATATATACCTCCCATCTCTGCCTATATTTTTATTTACTTGACATATCCTAGAAAAACTCTCAAACAGAAAGCCATGGATCCTGATTTGTACATTATTGTGGCCTCAGGGAAATTTAACAAAGGTTAACAAAGAATCATTACTGTGCAATTACTGCAACTCTCTGGAGCATAACTGACAGTGCTAAAGTTAATCAAGACTATTATTCAGAGAACCAAGTGCATCTCTGGTCTATGAGATAGGATAATTTTTTTTTCTGTCTCTGTGGATCAGATAGAAAAATACCTAACACCAGATTTTAAAGATGGTTGCTTTTCTTAAATCATGAACTGCCTAGATTGCAACATGATAACATAATTTTGTACACATCTCATTTACAGTATATAGTCTAGTATTATTTGTGATTTATTTCTATAGAATGAGTAATTATAACCAGTCATCCCCTAACCAGCATATCCTTCTTTTCTGCTCTTCAAATTAATAAGATACTGTAAATAATATCCATATTATGTATAATATTTACAGACTTCTTACAAAATGTTAAACAAACATCTCACCATATCAACAATTGCACAACAATAAATAAGCAAACAAACAAACAAATACATAAAGATGATGCTGACAGCTGTTCTCTGAGGAGTCATGACTGCAGTTGCTCGATAGTTCAGGACTGGAGTTTCCTATAGTCTACCTGAGCCTCCAATAACAAACTGGACTCCATATTAACTTAAACACATCGCCTGTTATACCGAACTTCCAGTCTCACACAATATGATGCAGATAAATCCCTGCTATCCGTTTTCACCCAGATGAGGATGGGTTCCCTGTTGAGTCTGGTTCCTCTCAAGGTTTCTTCCTACTGCCATCTCAGGGAGTTTTTCCTTGCCACTGTCGTCCTCAGCTTGCTCACCAGGGACAATCTTATCATTTTGATTCATACACATTTCATACAAACTTAAATAATTCTTTTGATTGTGTAAAGCTGCTTTGTGGCAATGTCAATTGTTAAAAGAGCTATACAAATAAAATTTAATTGAATTGAATTGAATAAACTGTTAGAGTACTGTGTGGTACATCCACTGTTTATATCATTAAATACGTATTGTGGATGTACTACACAGTACTCTAAGCTTTTATTTTTTAACTTTTTACTTAAAAACAGAGGCTGGTCGAATGAAAAAGAGCATAAAAAATAAATCCAATATTATCAGAAGCAAGCCTAATGGGAATGTGCAAATCAATAGGAGTAAGCTGGCCAGCTAGCAGATATAGATATAGTGATATAGTGAGTGTGGCTTCATCGGGATCTATTTCTGCTAGCGGACAAAAATGGAGAGAACATTCGGCCATATTGTGTCTGAAATACCAGTTACTCAATATTACTATTTTGTTTATAGCAGTAGTTCCCAACCCGGGCATCAGAGGATCCCCTACAGTATTCTGCACATTTTAATGTTTTCTTTTCTCGCAGAAATTTATCAGCTAATTAACTGATTTTTCTGAATACAAGTGGGTGTGATAGAGCAGGAATAACACAAATGTGCACAGGGAAAGAGGTCCCCAGGACCCAGTGGTGAACCACTGATTTATCGAACCTTTGTATAAAAGCAATATTGCACTAGTAATTTTGTAGTTTTACCACATTTATTTTAACCACACTTAAAATAATTACCTTCTGACCAATCAAAATTAAGGATTCAATGAGTTTTTGTATAAACTGTAATGAACTACATCCATTTTACTTCATTTCAACCTCCAGATGCTGATAGCCTTTTCAAAATGTCTAAATGTCCAATAATGAAGAACCTGTAATGCACAATGGAACATATTAGAGATTCAAACACAAATCCACATGAATTCCAGTCAGTGTGTAAGTTCGACTACAGTGACATGGTAGTGATGTTCACTTAGACAAACTGAAAGCGTCCAGGCAAGACAGGTTGATGAGCCTTGATGCTAATCAATCCTAATCACCTCGAAACATTTGGTAAGCACACACACACTGAAAGGCAGAATGACATTTTCCACTGGAGCTCTACTTGTTCTGAAACTCTGGAGCATAAAAAAGGAGCAGCAGCCGGATTTAGAACTTGTTTAATGCAGCAGCAAACAAACAGCCATGAAACATTGATGCAGAAACCCTCACTCAGCCTGTCAAGCTTAAGTGTGTGGCCTAATCTAATTCTAGGAACCTTCAGCGCAATGTGATCTTTAGTGCATGAAGCAAAAAATTTACACATGCCTCGGCTTTTAGATTTGCATCTTTGCAGCTTGTTAATTTACAGCCTAATCAATTATCCATTAAAGCTGACCATAAGCTGAGAAATAACTTGCCAGTATTTTCTCTCCTTCTGTAAGCTTAATGTTTATCCTTTAGCCTTTTATTATTATTAATATTATACTTTTATTTTTAGTGTAGTATGATGTGTGATTCATTCGCTTTGATGGTGCTTTGTCAGCAACTGGTGGATTTCAGGTTTTATGTTTAACAAAAGCATACTGTACTTTAAAAAACCAGATGTTTGTTCATTAAATTTTCGATTACAGCAGCTTTGGTTCTACAGTAGTTTTGACCGCAAGGCAGATTACAAGTTTATATTAATGTACTCATATAGTTATACTATTGTTTCTATAACATACAGTATGTAGGGAATTGTATAGCAGATGCTTTTTTAAATAGGTAAAAAAAAAAAAAAAAAAACACATGTAACTGCTAATATTGAAATGCTTTTTTCTAGTTGTATTTAGCATTTATGAGTCCCCAGTGTCAGTAAATTGCCTGGGATAAAGCTATAATTTAAATGTTTTCATTATAGGGAAATATAAATGACAAGGGTTGTTGTCATTTCTAAGTAACAAGCTGATATGTCTCCTCTATTTTGTAATGTTTTTAATGAGTAAACAAAATATGGAAAAAGAGAACAGCGAGTGTTCTCTTAAAACAAGTGTTTATACAGTAGCTGCTAAAACATAATAGGAACTAACCTGTCTCATAGACAAGCCACAGCATTACATGTATCTATGAATATATATGATATGGCAAATAGATAGCAGCTGCATATGAACTTTTTTGTCAGGTTACATTAAAAGAAAACTGTATTACATATTGTGTTTTGTAATACTTTGAGAATGGTAAGTCTATATTCCTGATGCCAGCAACAGATCTAATAACAATAGTGTGGTGTGTTTGAGTCTGATTCCTCTCAAGATTTCTTCCTCATGATACTCCCTCACCTCTAGCTTGCTCATTAACTATCTAGATGTAGATTTCTGGATTTCTACAAATCTGCTTTCTGACATTGTCTCTTGTTTTTTTTTTTAATTTTAATTTTATTTTTTTGTTATTTCACCCTGAGCCCTAGAGGTCACTAAAGAGTCATTTCGTTTTATTTCCCAAACACTCCTCTTTTTTTAAGCATTAACTCACAGCCTGTTCTTCATGAAAGCAGCCGTCGTTGGCAGGCTAGCACCAGACATGACATATTCTCTGCATTATCACCATCAGTCATACTGTGAGTGGGTTTGAGGCTGGCAGTGGAAGTGTACACGCTTTTGGAGTGATCTATGGGCACGACGACATGAGCTCAATGGGATTTCTCTTAGTTAGAGTGGAATTGTTTCTGTGTGCATGTGTGTGAGTCAGAGAGAAAGAGAGAGAGAGAGAGAAATGGGTGGGATGTTAGTCTTTCATTAATGACTCTTGTGACTGATGCTTAAAATGGCAGGAAGAAAAAAGGTATGGGAATGGATAGGGGTCCATGAAACAACATCCTAAAAATTTTATACTTTAATACATATTAGCACATTATTTCAACCAGTGCATTATTTAAACCATTACAATATTTTGGTCTTATTTTTTTTTATCTTTAAAGCCTTTTATGTCACCTAAAGAGTGACTGTTAATGCACCAGTTGGAAAAAAAAACCCCTCAGACAATGCATTTTTCATGCCTTAAACGTCCGCTGTTTTATTCATCTTCTGAACACACTGTTGCAGTGTCTAGGTAAATGAGCTACCCCCTGCCAACAGCAGAACAGCAGAGCTGAGAAGGGGTGGGCGGAGCTAAGCAACAAGCCATGGAAGGGGATCTTCTTCTATGGGGTTACAGTAGGGGAAAATCTAATTGGCTTGTTTAAGCCCTGGCCAACAGACAAATTGACAAAGGAAAAAGGCATGGACATGGTCTGTACATGCATACTGGAGACCCACCTAAATGTCTAAACATCAATGAAAAGTGAATTTTGCATTATATATCTCCTTTATTGTTAAATAATAGTTATATAAATAATATTATTATTTAATATTATAATAGTACATTAGTCCGAACTCCCTCTTTATGTTTCATACATTGGAGGACCCCCGAAAAAGGACTCGTTTTTAGGCCAAAACTTTATCTTTAACTACTTTTTTGATTTCTCATTTGTGTTTCACGCTACGATTAACGTACAGAGAGTGTATATGGCTGGCGATGAAAGTACAACAAGGAGAAAAAAAACTCAATCTTACTAAATTTCTTTGTATTAATAAGTTAGGCAGATAGTTCTGCCATACAGAAAGACAAGCAGACATGTATACAGGCTTCAACCTGAAAGAATAATATTACATTAAAGCTCAACATATTTTTTTTCTTTAACCTTATATCTATTTCTACAAACTTTTTCCTCCCTTCAACAATGGGTACTGATGCTAGTAGTAGCATATAATTAATTATAGAACATACATTTACACTCTTTATCAGTCAGATCTTTGTTAATCTTTAAACACATTCCTATAGGATAAGGACAATTTTTTAAAGATGTCCAGCTTGTCAGGAGAGTGAAAAAGTAATACCAAACAAAAACAATATTTGATAGTTCTGATAATAACTCAAGAGGAGACAGAGTGTTTCTCTTGTGACCCTATTTATAAGTCAAATGGCCCTATGTAGGGCCACACGGTGTAGTTTTGTAGTTAATCCTTGTGTAATTACCCTAGAAATGTATGGCAATATGACATTGCTGGACATTGTACAGCATCAATCGAAACTATAACCAGATAAAATGTATGCTGTTTAATTATATTAAAAAATACATTTGTTGTGATGTACGAGGAATTAAACAATATTTTACATGTTATCAGTAATGTCATCTCAAATTAAGCGGCTTCACTCCATCATATTATTGATTATTTCCCTGTAACAGCATGGCCCCGAGTGTTTTTTTCCCCCTAGTTAATTCATCTACATTAACACCCATCATGCATAGTGCCCATTATACAAGCCTCTGGAGGCAGTACTATGATCTGGGAATGCTATCTGAATGTACTGAATGATCAGGTTATCCCAGTTTTTCCATGATGGCATGGACATAGTCCCAGAGTGGTTCTGGGAGCATGAGGAATCATAGTCATACATGAATTGGCCATCAATGTGCAAGCCATAATCAACGCTAACGATTGACTTTTTTTTGGCCTGTTAGTATACAGTATAATCATGCACATGTACATGTAATTTATTAAAGAGTATACTATAGTATGTATGATATATTACACATTATAAATGTATTTAAATACATTTAAGATATAAGATTTCCTATGTACAGTATTAAAAGTTAATAATAATAAAAAAAACTTCATACAAAAAACTGAGTTAGTAATTTATGTATTATGTAAACCACTTAAGTTATGAGTATGATCTATGTTTACAACCAAAACCTTAATATCATCTTAAAATCAACTGGTTGTTTACTCTGACAGATATGCTTTTTTTGTTCTTACAATAACTGATGTGGTGTGCTTCCTTTAGGCTAATTTTCATTTAGAACAAAAGTTTGACCTGCCAACAAACTTTCTTGAGAAGCAGTCAGCATGTGAGAAAAATGTGCCATACTGTATATGAACAAAAGACAGAAAAAGGTGAAAAAGGCACATATACTTATGAGCAAGCAGAGTGGAGAGATATGTGCATTGCAATAAGCCCTTGTCAAATTTTTAGATGTGTTTTCATGCTTGTAATCATATGACAACTTTGATCTCATAACTGTCTCCAGCAGGTCTCATGGCCTTGTCGCGACATGCACGAGTTTACCAGCTTCGCTGACAGAGCAAGAAAAACAGTCTCTCATCTCAGATGTGCAGGAACACAGCAACTCAAGCAAGGCACGTCACTATCAGAAGTTTGAGCATCTGAAAAGAGACATATGCAGTATTCTCTTTCATCAAAAGCTTGCCACTCCTGTCATCGGGAAAGCAGCGATAAGCCGACGCGGCATTCTGCAAACGACCAGACTGGTGATGAATAATTTCTGTCTCACTCTGTCTCACTTCCTCACGCACTCCCTCGCTCTACTTCTGCAGCCCTTCTGCAAACCCCTCAGCAGCTAATCATAGCATCATTACTTATCTCCGGACCACTGCGGCACAGATTCAATTTTACGCTGGGCGAGGCGTGTGGGAATACTGTGGACGTCTCATTACGTGGTCGGTTTCATGATTGCTCCACCAATCCTGCAGCTCCCGTGGCCAGCTCAAATACCCAAATTCAGGCCCATTAAAAATAAAAACACTTAGCTGAGCTGCAGGGATGGGTTGTCTCACTAAAGTGCAGAATGAAAAAAGATGCAAAGCAGATCAGCACAGAAGACCAATCTTTCACTTGATAAATGGATCCAAACTAAATTGTTGGTTAAATGAACTTTTTAGTATAAACAAGTCTCTTTAACATTAGGGAGCATTACATTTTTTTGTTTGTTTCTCAATAACCTTTTTTTCTTTCTCCTTCTTTCACCAACTAAGTTTTCACTTTCTGCCTTATGAGATGCAGTCAGAGTCTAGATTTACATCATACAATACTCACAACAGTTGTTCTTAACAATACTCACAGCATAATATGAATTTAGAATGAGAAACAGGAATACAGTAGCAGTGCTTGTTGCAGAACTGTGCAATATGCCAACAGTCGGAATTTGTGACATACATGCAGATGAAATCTGATTTCTTAATTTGCTTGTTATTTGAAACAATTTTAAATAAAATTAAGCAAACAACATTATGTGTAGAATAGTTTTACAATCATAATGTGAACCTCATTATTATGTTTTAACTAGAATAGATTATTATGGTAGAATTAAATGCAAACCATTTGCAATACTATATACTGTAATATTATGTCAATCATATTGAATTACTGTATTGGCTGCTTTAAAAGTAAATTACTCCTGTAGAAAAATCACATTTAGGTCAATAGTCTATAGTCATGTTGGCTCATGTACTCGGACATGAACTGTTCTTGTATATAGAAGCATTCCTTCTAAACTATTGATTGTTTGCAGAGTTTTATTTGTCACTTTTGTGCGTGAACGTTTGCAAAATTGTAAGAAATAATGCATATTCATTATGATTTTCTTGGGTACCAACATTAAAAGGGTGATGACTAGCACATTTTGGAGGCATGGCATGAGGGAAGTTCTCATGTCAGAAGCTTCAATCCATTTCCTTAAAAAGTAAGCATTAAAACTAATTATAGACACTTTGTTACAACATTGTAAGGCTTAGCCATTAACACATTACTAATACTGAAGTTTAACAGCTTTAAGAACAATAACTCTCCTAGACATCAAATAATAGGGTTGTTTTCAACAGATCTTCAAACAGGATATACACGATGTATTTCAAAAGGCCTAGGCAGACCAGGATGAGACTTTCGATGTTTTAGCATTTTCTTTAAATTCTGCTTGTAGTCAGGGGTATTTCAAAACTCCTAACTATTTGTCTCTGTATCAGTCCACGCTCAGATTACCTAACAATCAGCCTCTTAGAAAATCATATTCATTCATATTCATTTCATCAGAATAGAAACCTTTATGCCTGATGAAATATAAGTATTTATTCCAATCTGAAAAGAAGGAAACAAATAGTAGTCATAATAATGACAACACATTTTTATCATAAAACTACAGGTGTCTGTTTACTTCTTGCATTAATGATGTATGTGGATGGCCATTGTTTGCTGCAGTACTCACCTTGACTCACTCATTTTTTTACTATACCGCTTATCCTGTCAGGGCTATGGGAAGCCTGGAGCCAATCCCAAGAGACTCAGGACACTAGGCAGGGTGCATGTATGCACTCACTCACACACTACAGGCAATGGTGACATGTCACTTAGCCTACTCTTCATGTCTTTGGATTGTGGAAGAAAATCAGAGCATCCAGAGTGAACCAACCAAGCATGGGAAGCAAACTCTCGGCCCTGGAGGTTGGAGGTTGGTTGCTGCAGTACGGCATTAAGTAAAAATCTGTTATATTTAAAACCCCATCGTCCCCTTTAAATTTGATATGAACGCAGCGGCAGACTTCGGCTCCTCCCCGTCTTTCAGCGCGGTCTTCACAGAGGGAGGATTAAGGCAAGGTGTGTGTTTTTCGATAAATTGTTATATCTGCATCAGTGCAGTCCTTTCTCAT
>JAQMYJ010000007.1:13260871-13275047 GCA_030014305.1 Clarias laeviceps
GCACCTCAGATTAGAGGCGTTATGAAGTCTTTACAGAGCATAAGTAGCAGACACATCTCACAATTAACTGTTCAAAGAAGATTAATGCATTTTTTGGACGCCTTCAGCATTCCTTTACAAAAGAAGGAAGAAATAGAAAGAAATAAAAATCAGGAACGATCATGGAGTTAGAAAGTGACCCCAAACTTTTGAACGGTAGTGTATATGAATTATCTCTCTTACAATACAGCCTTATGCACTCTAATTGCATTCATCTGCTGGTAGGATGATCGCTGGGCATGAGAAATGTTTTTTTGGGAGGGGGTTTACTGTTCCAGCAAACACAATGTATTTAAGGTTGGTCATTTCAAATAATATTATAATTTATATTATAATAAATGGACATACTGTAGCAATAATTTGCAAACTACACACACAAAAAAAACAAGAGGGTTAAGTAATTAAAATTTGAATCTGAGTGGTTCTATAGTGTGGGATTCTTTGCGTGGTCGTGTGGCTCGAGTACTGCCTCAGCGGCTGGTTAGAGAGCCTCCCATGGTGTGATCTCTCATGTAGTTAATAGCTCAGTCAGCTGGAGGCCCTCTGCCTCGAGCACATCGATACAAGGGTGTGAGTAGAGTTGAAGCACACTCTACACTCAAGCAGTTTCGCACCCGAGACTCACTAACCTAAGTCAAATGTATAGAAATTCCCTCTATATACGGTAAGCCTCCAGAGTAGCCTCATTTCACATTATCATCTTTCCCTGTTTTTTTTTTTTTTTTTTTGCTCCGAAGGCTTTTTAATCAAAATAATGGATTAATCCATTGTGGTGGTTGCAAGAGGTCTGTCATCATTATTGCTTTCCTGTTTCTTTGAGTGGCCAGTGAATTGAATGACCACACTGACCTTTTACCTAAGGTCAATAAGAGCACTTTATCCCTGGTGCACTCTTTAATGTTATGCTAGCTCAAAACTGCAGCTGTGCACTTGGTGGAAATCCCAGATCCATCTTCAATAAACATTTTACAGGTTTGTTCTGCTGGTTATTCTGTTGACGCCTGATTTTTTAAAAGTTGTTCACTATTTATTGAAAAATTGCCTCTGTATGGGCTTAATGCCCAAAATGATAACTTAAAAAAATTATATTAAAAAGATGTTAGCATTATGACATAACTAGCCGTATGTGCAGGACATGCTTTTTCACCACAATTCAGATCTAGTTAGTGCTCATCCTTGTACATTGAATGCTACAATGCTTTGGATACTACTATTGTTACAAAGCTGCTAATGTTGATTTTTAAATGGTTTTCTGGTGTATATTTATTTACTATTTTGAGAAATATCAGTGCATTGGATTCAAATGATTCTCTGATAAAGTCCATACTGGGTTAGTCTATTAAAATGTTTATTGTCCCTTTGCTTATTGACTACAGTGGTATAAGGGTGGCACAAGACAATTTTGGCATCTGAAATCAGTACTTTATTTCTTCACCTGTTTTGCAGTGGAGCTGTGAGGCTCATTTCGCCCGCACCTCTAAATTATTACACATTCACCTCAAACTGTGTCTAACTGTTGAAGATTACTACCATACTTGCTAATGTAGTTCCTGACACTGTATGACAGACTGGTAACCATAAAAGGTTTATTCTGCTGGTGTGTTATTCTTAGTACAGGTGTGACAACATGGTAAGTTGTGTGTGTGTGTGTGTGTGTGTGTGTGTGTGGTGCTGGAATAAGAGCATACAGCAATCATATTAAGGCTTAAACACAGCGTTAATCACTTGCTGCGTTTTATTTTACACATACAACATTTTTTTAGAGCACGCTCGATGATATTTATCCTTCCAACTTGGTGTCACTGCTGTACTGAGAATGATCCATTACCCCAATAATATCTGGTCAGCTTTAGTCATTTTCCTCTGATGGATGGAGCAGAAAGGGTCGATGGCACTACATAGCAATATACCGTATATGGATTACAGTTAGTACTTGTACACCTACAAATTGACATACAGTATATGCTGGATGAGCCTAAATGTATGAAACATGTACCAGGATTATGAGTTGGACAGTCCCAAAATCAACTGGGACCAACACTGAGTGGTGGAAAAAAAACGACAATCCTCTGGTTTCCTGAATTCAATTTCCGGTCAGATAAACAAATAATAGCAGTCCAAACAGACAGTAATAATAGATAAGGGGCAGAAAACAGCAGCTGTGATGGATGTGACAAAACCAAGTAGCAGTAAGATCAGAATGAAAGAATGAGATACTGAAGGAGAAATTAGAGAAAATGTGGACAGTAAATGCTAAGGCTGTTTGTAGTGGGTATTAGATAGTTAGATATATTAGCCCATTAGCCCATGCAAACGATTTTAAACAAGTAGTAGTGTAAATTACCATCATTGTAGTTATCCAAGTTATCAGTAGGGGACACTGTTTGCTTTCAGTGTTCTGTTTCAAGTCAGCTTCAGGTCTGTACCTGTGATCATGTCAATACACAAAATCTAATCCTCATCAGCCATCTAAGAAAAAGAGTCCTTTATATGTTCTCCAGCTTAATGAGCAGGAGCGTTGTTGTGATGGGACTGGAAATACATACCACAAAAAATTTTTTTGATTCTGTGGTGATTAGATATTATTACTTATAATCTCAGCATATTGAAACTGTAAAGTCATACATTATGTGAATATAAACATGATAATGTTTATAATAAAATTATTAGGTTGGTAATTTGTTGTTTGCTGCTGTATTTTTGTTATTCCCCTGTGAATTTAGTCATTGTTTGCAGCTTTGATGTCACAAAGAATTATGAAATAAATAAACTTTTATTTGTATAAAATAATTGAAGATC
This sequence comes from Clarias laeviceps, assembly GCA_030014305.1. Lineage (NCBI taxonomy): Eukaryota > Metazoa > Chordata > Actinopteri > Siluriformes > Clariidae > Clarias > Clarias laeviceps. The sequence continues at coordinate 13,263,710 of JAQMYJ010000007.1, forward strand.
TATTTAGGTATACTGTAAAATGGAAACATATAATGCTATTCAGGGATAAAGGGTTTATAACTAGTGAATGTTTGATGATTTAGACATGTACAGTATTTTGCATGTTTTGTAAAATCACAGTTTTTTTAGAGGTCAAAATTAAAGTTGAAGCTCATTGTACAATTTTTTTAGGACATACGCTAAATTTTAAATGTTATATGTTTAGGCTTTTTGAAAAAAAAAGTTTTTGTCTGTGTTTATGGATATATTTTTGAAAAAATAATAAAGTCTAAACAAAGTCTAAACAAATAAAGTCTAAACAGCCTGTTTTGAAAAGTACAGTATCTCCAAACACATAAAAATTATGAGGTAAAATCAACAAAAACACTTACAGTAGCAGACCATAAAACTGCTCAAGAATAAGTGATTTTTTTTTGTTTGTAGAATTTTTTTTAAACTTTTATTTTTATAGTGTTTTTAAATGTGGCAATTGTCGCAAAGCACAATATCTTTCTGTCTTTGGTTTTGTCTTCAGTAAGTGAAAAGCAGATCAATTAGCCCTTCTAGTCTTTCTGGCACGAGTTAATCTAGTATCACAACTGGGCAAGATTTCTGTTTATTTGTTAGGAAAGTCTAATCTGCCTTTTCTGTTTGAGTGTTACCAGTGGTTTGCATTTTAAGAAAAACTGTACCTCCTCCTGAGTACCTCCTCCTGAAAAGAGTCTAAAAGAATATCTTCCTTGATTCCTGAGATATGGTGGGACCAGGCAAGCAGTGCTGGAGGATCAGTGGAAACATGGTGCAGTGCATGATGCGGTGCGTGGTACTGTTATAACCTTTATTAAACGTAATAAATAGTTGTGGTTCACACTCTGTATATCATGTTGGCCCTACCTTGTCATAAAGACAAGACAGACGAAGAAGCAACTACCCAGCTAGATTAGCTACTGAGAGAGATGTGCACCCCAACCTACAGTACCACCTGTTATTCCATCCCTCATCCATCTAGGAACCTCTGTAGTTCAACTAGGGGCGGTTGAGGCCAATGGTGACCATTGTATTTATTTCCATTTTTGAACAACATGATAGGACCGCCAATCAACATGCACACTAAGGGCAACTTGGGAACGCCAATTAACCTAACCTGCATGTCTTTGGACTGTGGGAGGAAACTGGAGAACCTGGGGGAAACCCACCAGGCATGGAGAAAACATCCAAACTCCATGCACGCAGACCTGACATGGGAATTGAACCCAGAACTTTTTTTCAGTGAGCGTATAGGAAGGTCCAGCTATGGTGCTGAGGGATTTGACTGTTGTGTAAGTTTTTTTTTTCTGCGAGTATAGAGATGTACAGAAAATAGAACACACACGCCATTCCTGTGCGGTCAAGTAGAACTGTTTCTGAAGAAACCTAAAACATTCTTACATGTGCTGGCAGTAGAACCCACTGGTCAATGCCTCTCTTTAACCATTTATCACAGCCATTTCATGCTCCTGAAACTCTCTCTCTCTCTCTCTCTCTCTCATTTTCTCTCTCTCTCTCTCTCTCACACACTCACACACACACGCGCACACACACACACACACACACACACACACACACACACACACACACACAAAATCATATTCTACCATTTTCTTCATCAGTGCTTGTTAAATTTCATTTCCATCACCATGTCTCTCTCTCTCTCTCTCTACTAATTTTTACCACCCACACTCCACTCTTTGCTGCCTGTCAATGTGTGTGTGTGTGTGTATACATGTGTGATCCTTCGCTTACTGTACATAATTTTGCATGATGTATCTCTGTCTCAAATACATATTCTCTCTCCATCTGTTTTATACAATACACAATATGGACTTGATGTCCTGACAAAAGAAAAAAAAAAAAAACTATTATATAATATAATATATACAAGTAAAGTATCAAGATTTTGTTTTTTTTTATTTTGCACCAATTCCACAATGTGGCTTGATTATGCTTACATAATAATGTCCATAAAACAGGTTCGTTTCTGTTATCATTGATACATATTGTCTATTACAAAGCACTAACTAATATCTGTTTATTATTAGACTTGATATTTCCTCTCTTTTAATATTGAAATTTTAAACGCTGAGTAATGCATGTCCAAGAGAGACATCAGCAGCTTGTCGTCTTCTGAAGTGAACTCAGGGTTAAATTCACACAGATGGATCAGACATCACCATTTTCGAGACTGCTTCCAGGACAGTGGAGATCATTTTAATCTAACATCAAGGTTAAAGGACATTTTTGTAAAAGCAGATGGAGTTTGTGGAATTGACCCACCAACGTCTGTGTTAGAAGGTATTGAGAATCACGCAGCCCTGAAGGTCACTGACTTGATATGGTTATTCAAAGCTCCTGCTGTCCCTGAAAAGTGTTAATCTTTTACTCCTGTATGGGCACCTTGTAATGAATCACAACTAGCTCACTTTAAAGGACACATCTGCAATGAAAAGAGCAGAATGGAAAGGCAGTGACAGCATCAGGACTAAAAGCTGGTAGCTTTTTCATTTCGGGTTTGATGTCGGGGATGGAGAAGACTATGAGCGACTGCTTTATCCTCCTCCTTCTTCCTTTGTTGAGTGAATGCTGCACTGTGCCATTTTTGCTGATCTAGAACCAGCCAGTTCCATCATTTACAATCAATACATAATTATTTCTCCAGTCCTCTGAACGTCTTAATTTATGTCTCTTTAGTTTAGATGATAGACAAGCATAGTGCTAAGTGTATTTCTTTGATTGTATGTGTGTTTGCGTGTGTGACGGAGAGACAGAGAGAGAGATTGTAGATACTGGCTATCTACTGTATCTGTATTTATAAGCTACCAAAGAAATGTCTTACAAGTACTAAAAATAATATACACACACAATATACAGAAGCTATATTCAGGATAGGAGAATAGGTATACAGATCATTAGCTGTAGCTAAGCTGGTTACCTGTCTAGCTAGTGTCAACAGATGATTACTTATTCATCTTTTGTTCTGTATTCTTTTACAGTATGTCTGTACATGGCTTATGGTCAGATGAAAGACAACATACATGTATATAGAGTTCACATATGTTTGCACATATGCAAATGTTTAGTTTGTGAAACAATTACGCAGTCTACTAATTTGAATTATGAATGGTAAATTAAAATTTTGCACAGTTTTAACATTACAACATCTAATTACGTTATATTTTAGGATGGCTCTTTCGGCCGGAAAGACAAGTAAAAATATGTATGCTCATGTGGTATGGCTGTAGGTATGTTGTAAGTTGCTGTAGCGAGTAGCATCAATGCCTGAGATGGGCTGTAAAGAGTACTTGAACTGCTGATATCCTGATACAGTACTGTACTGTATATGCACACACAATAGTTTTTTGAGTTAAAATGGTGCAAAAAGAAAAGGCATCCAGTAAGCTACATTTCTACATGAGCTAATTGTGTTTAATAGAAATGTCCTGTTGATGAGAGAGGTCAACTGAGAATGACCAGAATAATTTAAGCTGACAGAAAGGCTATAGCAACTCAGATAACCACTGTGTATAGTGGTGGTGAGCAGAAAACCATGTCAGATTGCACAACACATTGAACCTTTAAGCAGATGGGCTACAACAGCAGAAAACCACATTGAGTTCCACTTCTGTCAGCCAAGAAACAGAAAGCTAAGGCTGCAGTGGGCACAGGCACACTAAAACTGGACAACTGAAGAGTAGAAAAAATGTAGCCTGGTTTGATGAATCACAATGTCTTCTGAGGAATACAGATGGTAGGGTCAGAATTTGCCATGAACAGCATGAATCCTTGTTGTCGATAGATATACTTTATCAAGCCAAAAGTGGATTTGTGAAAATTAAAAATAATCTCCACTTAATCACACCTTAGCACAGAACCAAATAAATCAGCAGCTCTTCCTCTTTGCCACCTATTATCCTCTGCAGTGTTCACTGATTAAAATAAAAATGGACACACTCATCCATGCAATGTGTTGTGCAATTTGACATGGTTTTCATCTTGCATTTCAACATCATGAGAAAAAGTTGAGAAAATCAACTTTTCTATTTCAGAATCACAAGAAAAGAAATTTTGATTTGAAATATTTATTTATTTGCATACAAGATGAGCTTAATACGCTTTGGTGGTCGTGGACTGTTTTTAAATCTGCCCAAATATGTCACGTCAGAACTTTGTTGTGGTTTTGGAACCTCAACAAAGTTCCAAAACCAGCACATTATAATGTGGTCAACCCTACTGCCTTCCCCATAACACACTTTCAGAACGAGAGTATTTCTTTAACCTATGAATTAAAAATGTAACCTAAATTACTATATAAAGGTGCCAGAATGGCCTTACATAAAAAAAAGAGAGAAAGAGTATTTACCTTTTTACATTTAACGCCCCATAGTGATCTAGTGGCCACTAGGTCGATGAATCACTATCTAACTACAGTATTTTGCAACAAACAAACAGTGGCCTAGTGTAGAAACATACTGTAGATGCTGCTAGTTAATGTTTAATCAATAGGTGATGAATATAGTTGGAAAGTTAATGATTTAAGAAAAAAAACTTTTTTTATTCTAGTTATTTTCATTAGACTGTACATTCTATTAGATACAAATATAGAAGTAAAGGACTAAGTACAGTTATGAAAAAATTTGGGTTAAGAAAGTTAGACTGAATTTGCAACAATAGTTCCATTAGACTTGGTGTTTAGCTTCAGCAAGGCTCTACTGAAACAAATCAAACACTTGCTTGAGTCTGAAGTTATTCAGGATCAGTTGGCATGCACCTTGACCAGGTCGTGTTCATCTATTGGGTACATTCATTAACTGCTTTCTCAAAGAAAGAAGTGGAGCCCAGGGACTTCTTCTACTGCCTTAGCTGCCATTGGCTGGCTGTCTAAAATAAGGAAGATGTCGCGCTCTGTTATTGATCTGGAGTCACAATGAAATGACTACCTTAATGGAAAATACAGGAGATCTGTCAATACTTGGTGTTGGTGTGTCAACCTTTAAATTGCAGCTGAGCCCAAACACGGAGCATGTGTGTCATTCAAACTGTCAGATTCACTTACAGCCAGGGAGCCTGAAGCTGCCTTTAGGCTTCTGAGGAAAGGACCTAAAGTTTTTCATTTACTCATAGATCATGTCAATGCAAAAAAAAAAAAAAAAAAAAGATTGAAATATGAAGAAATGCATCTTTGGTGTACACTGACTGCTAGGAAATGACTCACTTTTCAAAGCAAAATTTAAAGTTAAACACTCCCAAATATACCTTTGTTGATTTCTGAAGACAAAAAAAAAAAAGATAAAAATTGAAAGTCAAGTCTGAATTGCGACATTTAAAATATATAGTTGCAAGCCACCCGGGCACACCACACAACCTGTGTGCCTTTTGAGCATGTCAAGACCTCCAAAAATACAGGTCTTTCCGGGTGCACCGCACAACCTGTGTGCCTTTTGCCTCGGATGCTGATGTCACTTAATATGGCATAGGTTTAAGGCTTCGTCATGAGTGGACGTGTCGCCCGAGCAGGGATGGCGTGCGTGCTTGGGCCGATCATCGTTGCTGTGTGCAACATACAACCTGTTTGCCTTTTAAGCATGTTAAGGACACCCAAAAGGCCCCGGTTGCTGATCTCACTTAATGTTGGCTGGGTTTGGTGGCGATCGTAATGGCGCAGGTGCTTGGGCCGGTCATCGTTTGAGTAGGGTGTGTGTGTGTGTGTGTGTGTGTGTGTGTCTGTGTTTAGAATGTGTAGTATGTGTGTGTGTATAGTGTGTGTGTGTGTAGGATGTATGTTTGTAGGATGTGTAGGCTGTGTATTTAATAGTGCTGATGTCATAAATGTGCATTTTGCAAATGACCCAAATCTGCCCATGACTTGAACAGTGAAAATTGTTCAGCTCAATGAGATCTAGCAGTGTACCGAGTTTGACATGTATACATGAAGTGTGTATGAGCTATGCAGCAAAATATCCTGTGAAGGCCCTGAGCATGGCTTGCAAATCACCAGACTCGCAAGCGTCCTAATGACAGCAGATTCCAACCTGTTGCTGATGTCTAATGAGTTTTTGAGCATGTTAAGTACCCCAAAAGGGCACAGATGATTGGGGGAGAAAAAAAAGGATGTGTAGGATGTGTTTAGGATGTGTTGTGCTAACCCTAGAGCCCTTGCACATTTATGACATCACCTGTATTAAAACACCATTATCAGATGGTGATACTCATGTCGTCATGTCATCATCATGCTGATGTCATAGTGCTTGGTCCCTAAAAAAAGTAGGAGCACCCAAACCCCAGCCTCTGGATGCAGTGCCGGTCCCAAGCCCGGATAAAATGGGAGGGTGTGTGCCAAGTTGTAGTGCGGAATGGGTATTCCGCTGTGGCGACCCCTTGTCGGGAGCAGCCGAAAGACCAACAACTACATCCACTGTCTTGAAGTTAAGTCAGACCAGGAATAATTAAAGCAAAAAGCTAAATGACTGGGAATGCAGTGGAATGGTTTAAAGTGATGGCATTATTCTAACAGGAGCACAGAGAGAGCTAAGGAGACAGAATTATTGCAGTTGTAATGACTCAGTAGTAAGCAGATAAATGCCATAGAGCTTATGCAATGACTTTAAAGAGGATTTATGTGCAAGAGTGGACACAATAAATTATAGACCGTCAGTGGAAAGTCATGAGAATATAGCACCAGTTACTATTTACAGTATTAATGGCAATAGAGGGAAGATAGGCTTCTTAAAGGGAAGTTAGATTAAGAGGAAACTTGAGCAAAAAATGGAAATAAATTCTAAACGGGTGATCTTATCTTCATCTTTTATTTACACTCCTACCTGTGCACTAGTGTCATTCATGAAGTTAAAAAAGGGACTTTTGTAAGAATCATACTTCTAGGAGAAAGACTATGATCATTTTATTTGCTAAAACCTTGCCTGACAATTAACAATAGGTCAGGGGTAACTCAGTGGTTAAGGTGTTTGGGCTGTGGAACAAATAATTTGAGTTTCCATTATTTCTTATGGGAAAATTCACTTTGGTTTAAGTCTTTTGAAATACAAGCCCACTTCCAGAACGAATTATGCTCGTAATCCAAAGTTCCACTGTAATTATAACCTGCTCAAAGCTGAGATCCTGGGCCGCTGCGGGCTTTCAAGTGCACAAGCTACGCTAGAGTTCCACATGTCGGTATATGAACCACATGTTGCACTGAGGGTGCACCTGGACCGTCTTTGTCAGATTGCAGTCAGGTGGCTCCAGCTGGAGTCCCTCACATCATTCGAAATGGCTGAAAGAGTGATGATGGATTGTGAGCTCTGGTCCCTCCCAAAAGATGAGCGAAAAGTTGTAGTCAGCTACAGCCAGAGACAGCCAGTGAACATGCGGGGATGATGAGTGCATACTTTCTCTGGGTCAAGAAAGGAAAAGACTTCCAGAAAAGTTCCCACAAAGACTCTACTTCTCATTATTAAGGTGTATTGCAACCCTATGCTTGTCACCTGCGCTCATGGCGATTGCGACAGGTTCTGGCAGAACCCTGAAGACCACCAGGGTAAATACAATCTTAAAACCGGCATCATGCATAACCTCCCTATCCCTCTGCTCCTAGGTTGTGACTAGCCCGGGTTATCACTGGCAAAAGAGTGCCATGGGTGAAGAGTGTGTTCCTTGGAGGTGAAAGGGGGAAACTGTACAACAGAGAAAGGACTGCTGCAGACAGAGAAAACGCACATCTCAAATCTCAGCAAAGCAAACCAACGTGGCTGGTGCAGACACAGAGCGAAGGCAACAGATATGGAGGGGAGGCTAATGATCCCTCTAATCCATGTCTGTTGCAGTCTCAGCAGGTGAAAAAAAAGTCAGTTTCGCTTAACAACACCGTGAGGATCCGAGACTAAATCAATGCTGGGAAGAGGTGGTAACTATAGAGGGTGAAGCCAGAGGGACCCTGAAGCTCTGGCCAGCCTCCTATTTCATGGTAAAGAGCAATTAACTGTATTATCACACAGTTTGTCGAGGTAACGATGTTGATCTCTTGGTGGACCCACAGGGAAAAGTGGATACTGTGATGCACCTGGGACAGTCCACCCTGTTTAGGGAGCACCTGAGAATAAACACCACAATTGAAAAGATTAAGGACCGTGTTCACTGGCTGGAGATTGTCGCAGAGGTGTGCAACTGAGAAATGTTCCCCTATGTAAAACCATGTACAAGAACATTGCTTGTGGGCTGGTAGAGCTATTCAGCAGAGTGGGGCTTCCGAAGAAGATCCTGACGGATCAAGGTACGCCATTCATGTCAAACTAATGTGTGATGTGTCGGCTGTTGCAGATTAAGCTGATCCACTTGTCACTATACCATCCACAGACCGATGTGCTCATGGAACAGGTTCATCAGACCTTAAAACGCATGCTTCGAAGAGTGGTGTATGAGAGCGGCCAGCAACTGGGATCAGATGATTCCGCACGTCCTGTTTGTAGTGCGTGAAACGTCATGTGTGGCAAGGACCATTCACCGTAATGGAAAAGGTTGGCCCAGTGAACTATAGACTGCAACTGCCAGGTAAGCACAAAAGCACTGAGCTGTACCATGTTAATCTGTTAAAATGGTGGATTGAACCCATACTGAGCACCTCAGCTCTCATGAACGGACTCGGAAAGGTCCGGTTAATCTCCACCCTTGATTTAACCAAAGCCCCAGAAGCCAAGAAAAAGACTGACATTCCAGCTGCTGACATTGTTCTGCCTAACCACTGCTCCTACGCCACTGCATACCTGGACAATGCCTTGAACCACTCAAGTATCTGGGAGGATCATCTGCACCACCTGAAACAAGTGCTGGGTGAATTGTGGAAAGCGGGTCTAACAGCGAACCCCTGGGACAGAGGCACAGTACAGTACCTCGGGTATCGTATCAGACGTGGCATGCTAAAGCTGCAAGAACAGAAGGTGGAGGCTGTCTGATCATACCTGCGCCCGATGACAAAGAAACAGATATGTGCCTTTTTTTCTTTATGACCAGAGATTTGTGCTTTTCTTACTACTTTTGGCAGTACCCCTCTCCAATCTCCTGAAAAAGGGTCTTCCAGAGAAGGTTTGCTGGATGGAGAGGGAAGAAGTGGCATTCAACAAATTAAAGTAGTCTTAAAGTGCACTTACATATTATTCACACACTGTAAGCTATGTAAATGCACCTTCAAGCACTGTGTGCCTAACAAAGGGGCAGACCAAGGTACCTCACCTGGGCTGGAGGACGCCATGGTCCTGCACCTCACGGCCTATAAAAGAGCCTCCTCTCCACTTCCAACCGTTGAAAATAGATTTTCTGTACATATACTAACACATCTCCTGTCTCCACACACTCGACTTAGTCAGATTCCAATTTGCCAAGAAGGAAGCTGCCGGCCTCGCATTCCCACATGCAATTTGCTGCTTCTGCCTGCCTCGTGCCAGCTGCTCACCTGCCGCTTGTCTCACCTACTTCATGCACCTCAGTGCGACACAGAGGACACTGCACCATCTGAACATCGACCTGTGGATCTTCGATATTCACCTAGACGCCTACACATCCACATTGCTCTTAAGGAGCATAACTTAGACCACTTTTATTTGAGCTGCTTTAAAGTATCCTGGTTCCTGTGTGTTCCTTCTGCCTGCCAGGCCCGTTACACACATTACAATACTGTTCTTAAGACAGCTTAATACAGAAAAGCAACCCAGTAACACTTTAGTCATCGTTAGTGGGTTTCACTCTACATATAATTAAAATACATGCAAATAATCATGTTGAAGCAGTAATGATATACAACAGAGGAGGCAGATTAATTAAAAATTATATTCTGATTATCTATAATGGCAATAATAATAATAATAATAATAATAATTACATTTCATCCTTTCTCTTAAAAAAATGTATTTACTATATCTATGGTAATTGTTTGTGTGGTTACTATTTCTTAGCCTACTCCAATCTGTGTAGAGCCTCATTGTTTAAATTTTTTTGCCTAATTTTATTTTGTTTTTTGAATTTCTTCTTCTTTAATGGTGCTGTAAAACCCACGCAATGTGCACATGTGACCACTGGGATATCATTTGAGATTTTACCACAAGAAAAGGATGAATCTATTAATGCTTAAGCTAGCCAACTGATCAACTGAACAGAGATCTGATGGTTTGGAAAGGCAATGATTAAAATGATCCTTTCCATATTAGGCTGCTGATGAATCTTGTCTAAAACCAAAGGTACTGTAGGCATAGATTTGTGAAAAAAATAAATTGTATTTCTGTACTGATTTATTTATTTACCCATCAAAGGCTAGGCTCAGTTATTCAAGCTTCAGTGAGGGGGAAAACTACTATCTGAAACTGTTCAAGAAACTTAAAACAGTACTCTATATTCAGTTTCTGTGAAATGCACTTCTAGGGTCAGCAGAAAAGCTAGCAATATATTGATTACAACTGAGCTCATTAGTTGAATGCATTTCTTTATCAGTGGGTTTCACTGAACAATGAAAATGAAGACATATGAAGCATAATATTGAGCATAAAATGCTAAGAAATACTACTCAATTTCACAGTAAATATGTTAATAGGAGATCATTATTAACTCTGCAATAATTAACCCCACTATTCACCACATTATATATTGGTTATTAATAGAAATAATGTTTTCACGCTTGAGGTTAGAAAAATAAACAGGGGATTCAGAACTGTGTTGCTTCTTGCCCACTATTGATATTGATTTTGGGCAAGATTGATAGACTAGCAGCTTGGCATAAGGTCAGATGTATGCGGACTACAATAACTCACCAGTTTCACACAGGACTATATTGATAGAAGATATGAAAAACTACAATACAGCATGCGTCACGACATGCGCCAGTGATGGGCGTGCGCCTCAATCTGTTATTGCTTCTGTTGACTTATTAGGTAGGCGGCGTCCCCTTCTGCAGGTGCGCGATTGGGCGGGCTGCTGGACATTTGATCGCCGCGTGGAGGACAGGCACATGAACGCTGCATCCTGGTTCCTGTGTGTTCCTTCTGCGTGTCCGGCCCGTTACACACATTATAATACTGTTCTTAAGACAGCTTAATACAGAAAAGCAACCCAGTAACACTTTAGTCATCGCTAGTGGATTTCACTCTACATATAATTAAAATACATGCAAATAATCATGTTGAAGCAGTAATGATATAAAACAGGGGAGGCAGATTAAAAATTATATTCTGATTATCTATGATGGCAACAATAATAATAATAATAATTGTGTTGCCCTTAAGGCAATTAATAATTTAATGAATAAGTTTTAAATGGTTAAAAAGAGGTATTCATATGGTTTAAA
>JAQMYJ010000007.1:13279782-13299130 GCA_030014305.1 Clarias laeviceps
CTCCTCTTATACTTCCTGGTTTACGACCGCATTAATTCCGGGTCCTAGTGCCGGTCGTCTATTGAGTGTGCATGACAAACAGATTTTTTTCTTTACGTTCATAATTAATTTTTCAGATGTGAATATTTTAAATGAAATTCCTAATTGTGCATGTACAGTATTGTGCACATAATCATGTGTAACGCATATGATCGTATGGAATACATGTGAAATATTTGAGTTTTTATATAGGGGATAATTCAGTTCCTAAGTGCTACTTGTTCTACCTGACAAGATAGTTGCATAATGAGATTGCTGGTACTAATCTGCCAGACAGAAAACCTGTCAGATGTAAAACCCAGAGAGGATGAGATGAGAATCAGAGAAAGGGATCGAGTGGAGAGTCACTCTTAATCCCTTTTGTCAGTACTGCTCGAGCAGGGACTTACACTTTCCTGTGATTATATCTTCAAATGGTGTCAGGACAGAGAGGACAATTGAAGACATTTTCCCCCTTTAGTGTTCTTTCCTCACCAGTGGCACGTGTTACTCAGAAGATAGATGTGATAGTGAGACACATAAAGCAGAGAAAAGGCTAATTAGTTTAGCAGATTAAGTATTTTAGGTTGAATTGCTGGCCTGTGTTGGCTGATAATACAACAATCAGAAGCCATGCTTGAAAGGCGCATTTGATTTTGATCATTTATTTTGCTCATATTGCTTTTTTTCTTAGCAGGCAAACTATTCTGACCAGGATTGTGGTCTTTCGTTCTTCTCTTGTGTGTTTAACTCAATTAAGTCAGCAAGGTCAAATAAAGCTTATTCGATTTTAAGCTGAAGGGTTCTATAGTTATTGCAATAATAAAAAAAAAACTTGCAATAATTATCAGATACTTTTACATTGCTTAGACTGTTTACTTTCTCGCTGCACATTGGACCTTTGGACAAAACCTTCTGTACAGAAGAATATGAATGCTCCATCCATAAAAATGTAGATAAAGGAAATATCGAACAGTGTCAGACTGGAAAGGCTAACTTATTACTAATAATACTAATATTAACTAATATTGTTATGGGCAAGTGTAAAGATGTTGATCAGCTATGGGAGCCATACGTAAACATCATGTAAATTAAAAATGTAGACCTTATTGGAAAAGACTTTGCAAATACTGTTTGTAACAAATTGATTTTTGAATGTATTTTTTAAATTTACTAATGTTTCTTTTTATTATTATTATTATTATTATTACTTTTTTGTTTCTATGAATGTGAATTGAATACGTGTGTGTGAAAAGGTACTGTACTGTATATGCTTGTATTTGTTGGGGGTGTTCATTAGAATATTTTGTCACTACATGTCTAATAGATGTGGGTTTATAAAACAAGAAAAGCTCAATATTCAGAAAAAAAAAAACTTCTATACAACCAAACAAACTTTTTTGAAATTGCACAAATCCTTTAGGTGAACTGACTCAAATGACATGAATGACAAAAAAGCCACCTCCTGCAGCTCATGCATGGGGATACCCAGGTGCTCCCAAGCCAGACAAGAGGTATAATTGGTGTGCCCCAGGGCCTTCTCCCCATTGATGCCTGAAACACCTTCCTAGGTTGGCATTTAGGTGGCATCCTTATCAGATGCCCAAACCAGCTAAGCTTTCTGGGAGAATGAACTTCTCAGGCTAAGCCCAACACCATGCAGAGGAAACTCATTTCTGCTTCTTGAATCTGCAACCTCAATCTTTCAGTTACTACATAGATTTTATGACTATAGGTAAGGGTTGGGACATAGATTGACTGGTAAATTGAAGGCTTCACCACATCCACCATCACCATCATCTTCTCCATTACTGCTGATGCCATACTGATCCATCTGTCAATCTATCGCTCCAATCTAACGTTGTTGTGACCAAGGACCCAAAATGCCTAAACTCCTTCACTTAGGACAGAATTACAGTTCAGTCTCCTTTCCCACCAGTGAAGTAGTTTCATGTTCCGAAAGCCAGTTTTGGTAGCAAAGAATTGTTCTGCCAAAGCCTCTGTGTTCAACTTCCACCCAATCCACAATTCACTGGACCACTGCTAGTCCTCCGGCAGGTGGTGGGCCCACAGGAGGATGGTCCAACATAGCTTTTTCATGCTGAGGCTGACTGAGCCCCATGGGTCACTCACAAATGATCCCTCCACCCCCACCCATGCAGGCCTAAATCCCTTACGAAACTATCTTTTATAAGGGCCTATAAGTCACTCTTAATCAGGCCTCTCACATAGGATGAGTTTGCTTACTAATGAATATTTCCCCCTCTCAGTCTACCTCCTATTTAACCTTTGTTTATAATTTGTCCTTTGTTCACTAATTATTTATGCTTAGTAATTTCACGTTATGGTTTATATAAACATGTTACAGGGTTGGTTTATGGTTTATTCTTTGATCTCTTTAATCTTAGGCTTGTTTTTGAAACTCTCAACGATTCTCTCTGAGAGAGTCCTGGTTGGCTAGAGATAATGACCAACATTTATTCCAAAATATCCGTCCAGATGTTGTATTGTCTGGAAATGGGGTGATGGTTTATTTCCATATCACAATAAGTACCTACATTTTGTTAGTACCTAACAATGGCTAAGCAAAAATAGCTTTTTAAACAGTTTTTTAAAAAGCATTGTTTACATTTTCTTTGTGTGTAAACCTAAGAAGTCTTCCAATATAAAGATAATATAATGGGCTCTCACTTGGCCCATGGTTTACACATGGTTGTGTATTTTTTTCTCCCCAAAATTAGTGTCCTTTAAATGCCTGTATGACTCACAAACCAGCAATAAGCCAGTGACCATCCCAATAACCACTGTACCTGGCAAGCACTGTTTGTGGCTTTATTAGCACACCTAAGGTCACAACAGGAGAGAAGGTTTGGATTACAGTCCACAACAGTCCTGTGCAATACACTGTATCTGCCACTCACTTTAAGTGCTTCTACATATAGACAAGGTATGGTTAATGCCATACTAAAACTGACAAAATTGTTTGTCTGCTTTTAGAAAAAGACTATTTGTGGAAACATTAATAAATAAATTATATATAATTTTGTTCTCTGTTCATTTTCCTTCTACTTTTCCTTCCCATTCTTTTTTTCTCTAGTTCATGTTCACATTCCCTGATCATTATCAGCCCCTTCTGCTTATGCCTAATCCTATGTCTAATTCTTATCACCTTACTGCTGCCATGTTGTAACCCCTGCAAGGTCTTACAGCAGGTCTGAGCCATGTTTCCTTCTTTATTTAGGTATAGTTGCGTGGTTGGAATATTCCTGGTATGGCATTTTGCTTGTCTGTTTTGGGAATGTGTTTGTATTTGTCAAACCTTTAAAGTATATTTTTTTCTGACTTTGACAGATTCTTAGAAAGTCCTGATCCAATGGTACTGAAACCAACTAATTGTGCATTGATTTATGAATCAATGTGCTTTTATAATTTTGCACAAGTAACTTTTATAAGTATACATTTTCAGAAATGTATTTGGAAATTTCTCAGTAATTGAATATTTTTCATTAAAAAATTTTCACAATATTATTTCTATAGATCCATGTTATATCCTGTATTGTGTGGCATGTGAGATTCTGTAATGATCTCTCTCTCTCTCTCCTTCTCATCACACCTCACAGCTCTCCCGTCCTCACAGGGCCAGCGAACCTCATTAACATCTGCTCATGGTCAATTACCCTATCAAGGATAATGTAACCTAGTGACCGCCAGAATGCAGCGCTTACTGATATTATTAGATGAGAATGGATGGTTGACAGATGTTGCCATAGCAATCTATTAACTTCTTCCTTTTGGCTGAGCTTTATTCCACCCTCATAAAAGTTTTTGTAGTTGTTGCTTTGCCATGTATTGGAATGGGAAAGGATTAATACAGGATGAACGTGTACTATATGTTTGTGTTTATATGAATTGAGATGAATGATTTCTCATTAACTCTGTATGGCATTGTTTTTTTTTTATAACACTGAAGGAAAATTATGTGCTGGGAAAATGGTACCTATCTTTGAAAAGAACTTTCATTTTGTGAAAATTGTAATGGCAATAAGTTTAATAGTGTAAATACAAACAAACAAACAAACAAAAAAACAAGCTAAATGTATTTCCTTGGTATGGAGATATTTTTTCTAATGAATTAATTATTTTCCTAAATCTAAACAAGTTATTTTCATTACTAAAGATTTAATCAATCATATTTTAGTCCTAGTTCCACATGCTCCTGATGAAATTCTGTCCAGACCTACAGTATGGCGGCACAACGACAGCACTTACAGTATACACAGATCAGCAGACAATGTTTTAATTTGTTTAAGTGATCTAATAAAGACACTTAGTTGACAGAACAAAACTGATAAAAATCAGTCAAACAAGAGATAAGGATGATGAGGCTCATGTTTAAATGACACACGGAACTTTTATCTCATGTGATAAGATAGTCACTGATTTGATGATGCTTATAATCGAAGTAAGAACTATTATAAATTTATTATCTAAAAATTGTCAGTAAGTCTTTTTGTCCATAAGTATTCTGTGTATTCATTCAACATTATTTTTTGTTAATTTTTAAGTGGAACTGTACAGTACGTAGTAGAAAAAAATTAACTAAAGTGTGACCATATAAAGTGTTTTTCCAGGTTGCCACACATAGTTATATACTGTACACATGCGTTTATTCAGTACTATGTAGGAATTTATTCATTATTTATTTTTTTCATTTTATACAGCAATGGTCTTGTCTTTATACCATAAGAAGAAGTCCAAAATCTACTGATCAGAACTGAAAGGTTTCGTGTAGGCCGCCCGTAGTTATAGCAACAGTTCTGGCAAATTGAATAAGTGTGTCAGAAAGTGTGTGAGACACTTTGAAAGTGTTTATAGCCTGGAGTGTGTGCAGTGAGTGCTATTTTATGTAAGTATTTCCTTCTATTATGTCTGACTTTGTTGCTGTTACTTTGGGTGAGCATGAGATTCCAGTAAATGGTATAAAAGGCACTGTGATGTGAAGGCTAGTGCATTTCAGTAGGCAAGTGTAGTTCATCTCCCTCCAGCATGTGTGGGCCTTGTTGCATTTTTCACACAAATATTGATTGTCAGGAAGACAAAATCCCAAAGAAAAATGCTCTGTTAAGTGATGTTATGTCCAGAAAACCCACTCTGGTTAATTTCTGTCAGTGGTCAAGCATCATGAGTGCCATAAGTGATGACTAACAGGCAGAAGTTCCTTCCAATTAGAGGGTCTTGTCTGGTTTAGGAGATATTTTTTTCTGTCTACTGTATAGTAAGTCAAGCCAATGAATTATGAGGATTAGTGAGGTTAAAGCAGTGTATTAATAAGATGTCAAAATAATCAAACCTGGAGTAACCTTTCAGATCCCGACTGGCCTTGTCTGATAGTTATATTCAACTTCATTAGTGGATATTGATGCACTTGTCTGTACAACTCATCTCACAGCAGCGGCGATGCCTTATGACCTTTTTTGGCATCGTGAATGGAAGTCTCATACTACTGCCCACAGAGTTGATGCACACTCCCTCTATTCCACTCTCCCATCTATCAATCCATCCAACCCCCCACCCCCACACACAATCAGTGCCTTAGAGCTCAAATAATGATTGTGAAGTGTGG
Source organism: Clarias laeviceps (assembly GCA_030014305.1). Taxonomy (NCBI): domain Eukaryota; kingdom Metazoa; phylum Chordata; class Actinopteri; order Siluriformes; family Clariidae; genus Clarias; species Clarias laeviceps. The sequence goes on from JAQMYJ010000007.1 coordinate 13,285,424, forward strand.
CGATTTTACAGTGGCCTGTGAATGAGATGGTGATCACAGAGAAGTGCTCTCAGATAAAAAAATATATATATACTTCTGCTGCTTTAGAGGGGCTGTGAAACAGACTGGAATAAAGGATGACAGATGAAAAAAAAAAACTCATTGAGTTTTTTTTTCACCTCCTTGTCTCACAATGGACAGTTTGGTGTCGAAATTTTGATTTTATTGCGAGTTGATCCAAGCTGTCTCAGTCATCAGCATCCAACATACCATCTCTCTTTGTGTTCAATCTTTTTTCTCTTATTTCCCCCTGTTCCCTGTTGTTTTCAGCTGTTATTGCAGAATGTTACTTTAAGAAAAAAAAATTATTCAAGGGGTTTCTGTCAGATTTGTTTTGACTGTTAAATAATGACATTGTGCTGGAAATAATTGATTTAGATCATACTGGTGCTCAAGTCAGCATGTATTTTTTCCTCTGCACAATTAAATTAACAATAAGCTCAGTGGTGGGGCTTTTGTTTCTTGTCATGCTAAATAAGAAGAAAATATGACCATCAGTGAACATTCTGGAAAATTGGTTAATTCTTGAACAGCTCAACAATAACAGCACAAAATATTGTTATAGAATGGCACTTATGACACTTCTGTCAATCAACAAAATTTGCTAAAATGCACACCTTTTTGCAATACCACACTGAACCCCTCCCGCCGCTAAAAGAAAAAAAAAAAGGAACTTCACAATGTGCTGGCTTACCTCAGCATGAAAATAAAATCTATAGTCTTTTCACATGAAGTAGTTTTAGGCATTATGCAAGTCTAATTGTTGTGAGAGAAACTGACTGCATTCGTGTATTGATGTGAACTTTAGACATTTTCCACTGATCGAACATCAGTCCCATATGCTAAACATATCCTCTCTCCTTATTTATCTCCTCATGGCTGTGACAAACTGTCTGGAGCTGAAGATACGGATGGCCATTATTCCTTCCCTTTGTGTCATCTGGTTGAGGGTCACTATCTTCCTGACAAATGTTCTGTCATCTTAAAATCACAATTCCTGTTGCGGGCTTGATAAAAGGAATTAGCCAGTATGTCATGCTGATAGACTGATGTATTATTTACTCTGTTTTTACTAAGAGAGGCCATGACTATGCACAGAATTAGATATTTCACTACTACCACACTTACAAATTTCTATTAATTAAAGGAAATGTTATACGTACAAATATGGAAGTAGATTAAAAAGTAAAGAATGCGTGTAATGTCCAAAAAGGGAATAGGTTCAAAGAAAAAAAAAAACATCCATAACCAAGAGTTTTAAAGTTCATGAAGGTTGATGGATCCTGGGTTTAAAATTAATGTAAGTTTATTAACACATAAATATTTAATCTTACAATGTATTGTCAAGATCACATCTCCATTTTAAACAAGTCATCTGACTTAAATTAACAATATAGCTCAGAGGTGGGGCGTTTGTTTCTTGTCATGCTAAATAAGGCTTTAATAGAGGAGATACAGTACTTCTCCAGGAAGCAGAAGTTACTTTTTCCCTTTTTGCATTCCACCATCACTAGATCATTCCACCCTCTAGTCCCCACCTCCAAAATTGCAGTTGGCAAAATTTAGTGATGTAAATATTAATAATAAGTAATTCAATTTTGAACCTTAACTCTACTGGTAAATTAAGTTTAATATAAATTTTATTAACCAATAGATATCATAATTATTTTTTTGTCAGTCACTGCTGAATTTCTTTCATCTTTTTTTATTTAATTTTTTTTCACATATTTCATTTAACTAAATGATTACATATTAAACATATATATTTTTTACAATTAACCCCAAATATTTTTGTATAATATTAGATTTAAAGTATTTATTGTGTTTTATGTGTAATGTTTAATTATGAAGACCAAGCACTGTAATAGAAGAAAAATATGGTATCAAATTGTCAATATAAAATCCAACAATTAACCATTTCAATGTTTAAATGCACCATTTTGTGGTTCTGATACTGATTTACAGTATGGTTAAAAAAAATGCTATTTCATTTAATGTTCTATGCAGTTCAAGGATATAAAGTAAATTGTTATGTATATTGTAATTGTAATGCGACAGATCTCCTGACAGGAAGATCTGCAGGCAGCTATGCCGCAGATTTCCGGACAGGCACTTGGCGTGCAGACATTTAGTCTGTGCCAGGTATGAGAGCATCTCCATGTTGCTCTGGTATAGAGGTTTGTATGCAAAGAGAAAAGTAAGTAAAAGAAATTATAGACTTCCCAGCCAAAGTAAAAAAAAACTAAGTAAGTGACCACCTGGACTGAACTTAGCAAATAGGTAAGAGTATTCCATTGGATAATTACTGCAGTGATTAGTATCTTTCAGCTGGGAGCAAGCTATTTTATTTGCAGCGTGTAGCTTCTCATGGCTTCAACCACCATGCCAGAAGACTGGGCTCTCTTGCACACTTTCCTCCTGGCATTTTTATACCGCATGCTGCTCTTATTCATTCAATCATTCATTCATTCATTCATATTCTTTCCCACGTATCCTATACAAGGTCGCGGGGGGCTTGGAGTCACTTACAATGTATTGTCAAGATCACATCTCCATTTTAAACAAGTCATCTGACTTAAACACTAAAGCTCAGAGGTGGGGCTTTTGTTTCTGTGTGTGATGCTAAATAAGGCTTTAATAAAGGAGATACTGTACAGTACTTCTCCAGGAAGGTGAATGAGGCAGTGACTCTCTTCAGGAAGAAGCTCTTCCTCAACAGAGATGGTAGCCATGAAAGTCCAATGTGGCCTATACCAGGGCTTATACCAGGACACATTGGACACGAGGCAGTGTGCCAATCATCCATCGCAGGGCACACACACGCGCACACACACACACACACACACAACAGACAATCAAACCCTGACCTTGGCGATGCAAAGCTTAGTGGTGCTAACCACTAATCCACCGTGCAGGCTAGATCCACAGGAAACAGGCTTTGTAATGATATGTACTGTAATTAATCACATTTGCTAACTTTTAAATTAATGTTGTGGACAAAAACATGCAACGTTTTTCTCTATTGAGTTTTGAGATTCAACAGGTCAATACTGTCTGTAAGAAGACGCTCCTGAAAAATTACTTCACTATGAATTTACTAAAATTGCCACAGTTACCTGTAGTGCCTTGATTCAACAATATACAGTGGAATCTTGGATTACGAACATAATCCGTTCCGGAAGCGGGCTCGTATTTCAAAACACTCGCAAAACCAAATCGAATTTTCCCATAAGAAATAATAGAAACTCAAATTATTTGTTCCACAGCCCAAAAAAAATAATACATAAAAATAATTAACACAAAATATAAAGTAAAAATAAAAAAGGTAAAATTAACCTGCACTTTACCTTAAACAAAAAGTAAAAAAAGAAAAATAAATCCCGACAAATATTTACGTTTCTGCGCACAGGCGCTGTGTATGTGTGTGTGTTTGTGTGTGTGAAGTTAAAGTAAGGAGCCGCTCCCCTCTCCCCCTTCTCGTCTTACACAGTTACCCTTCCTCCACTCTTTTCACACGCGCGTACACAACGGAAACACTGTTTTATCAGAAAAATAAACAAGAAATCTCTCTAATGACACTCTATTGAGCGACACATTAATGGAATCACTGCTGGAAAGTAAAAATAAAACAAATTAACCTGCACTTTACCTTTGAAAAGAATTGCGACAGAGCTGTGTTTCTGTGTAGAGAAGAGAAAGTGTGTGTGTCTGTGAAGGCAAAAGTAGGAGTGGTCTGTGTGTGTGGCACGGTGTCCAATGACGCATGCGCACACAGACACAAAGAGCAGGCTGATACAGAAAGAGGAAATGGATCTTTAATCTCTCTAATGAGACTTGCTTTTGCTTTACACGCGCGCTGTACACACACACACATACAGACACAAAATAAAATATGTTTTACGCACACACGTGGTCACAGTGTTATAGTAAACAGTACACGTGCACACGGATGTTGATTATACCAGTAAGAGTCGAGCACAAAGACCGAGCAGGGGAGATGATTACCCACAATTCCACAGCACAAGAGAGAGAAAAAACATCGGCTCAGTTGTGATCACGTGACACTCGGCCTCAGAACAAGAAGTGCATGCGTGATACTCGGTACTCGTAAACCAAGACTTGTTCGTTTTCCAAGTCAAAATTTATTTAAAATCTTTGCTTGTCTTTCGGAACACTCGCATTACCGCGTTACTCGCAATCTGAGGTTAAACTGTAGCTGATTTAAAAATGAGATTTCATAGTTTTGTGTAATTTCCATCCAATTCTATGAAGATGCAGGGGTTTCTGTAAGATAGTTTGGGCGTGACTTTTACTTCATGTGGCTATGGAAATATGTTGCTTTTAACTGCTCCCATCACACATATAGACACAGTTACAGTAGACTCAAGCAGTGTGGTTATAAATATGTGCTCTGACCAGAGGTAAGAACACTGCAGGTTGCTGTGCGTCATTTCATCCACCCTACTCCATTACTCACTCTTGTCACCTACTGGCTTCACACCTTTTTGCGTCTTTGCAAATTCCTGCCCACATGTTGAACTTTCTCCAGCTGGTGTGAGCTTTCAGTCATGAGTTTCATGCCAAGCACACCTCAGACTGTGTGAGTCCTGGCAGTGACAGCCACATTCATCATCTGGCTGGAGACAGGGTGCAGGACTGGACCTATCTGACCTAATCTTTCAACACTGTATAAGCACTGTCTGTGTGTTTGTGTTGTATGTGGAGTTTTCATGTAAAATGTCAATAAATAATAAAAGTGTTTTGAATGAGGATTTATTATTGCTTTGCACATTCAAGCTAGGTGTCATTAACTCAAGGAATGCAGTCCAAATGTGGACCCAAGAAAGTATTTCATAGTTCAACACATGACAAAAAGAAACAGCTGTAGTTTATTAACAGCATGTAGCAGATACACTTATGCAGAGAGTTCAAGAAGTGCCTTGAATTCTCTAGCAAAAACAGGACCTCATGCTAGTTCAATAGGCTGAATACAGCAAGTGCAATCATCTAGTCTTGAGATGACAAGGGACTAAATATGCAACTGAGTGCACTCTTTGAGCAGGAATGACTGGATGCTTCGAATCTTGTAATGGAGAAATCAGCATGCCTGAGTCAGGTTAGCATTGTAAGGAGAGATCATTGGTTTTCCATTAAAAAAGTTGTTTTAAAAAGACATTTAAAAAAACATTACCAACTAGTCAGTAACCTAGTAATGTATATTTCTCTGGATAAGTGTGATAAGTGTGCAAGTGTGCCAATTGCTATAAATATAAATGTAAATCCATAAATACTCCAGTTGTGATGTGTGAAGTAGTTTGTCTGGAGATCTTTGTTGGCTGATCAAGTGTCTTCAGCACAGCAGTACCATGAAAGGAAATAATCTAATGAGAAAGTAGGTGTAGAGGGAGAATAGAAGAGAACCCAGTACTAAGCCATATGGGTCACCACTACAGTAGATGTGGATACCCAACATATATACTATATTGAAATGTAGACACACATTGAAATGTTCACTTGCCCATTGAGGTTGCTAATAAATATATACTGTAAAAAAAAAAAAAAAAACAGGCCTCCTCAACGAAAAAAAGTTTAGTAACAAGTTGCACAGCTTTTTTAAGTTTACTCAATTTTTAAAGAATTGTGCTGGCCAAACAAAATATTTCACATTGCTGTTTAGCTGACACATGCGTACTCTGTTTAAAATCTTAAGTTGACTCAAATTGTAATTCAAATATTTAAGTCATCTCAAGTAGTATTGTTTGTGGGCTCAATTAATTATATTTCTCTAGGGTTGACTAAGTCCAACTTTATCTACTCAAAAAGATAAGTTGCCTACCATTGATATAGTTTGTTAAAGTGATTGTTTTTCTATAAAAACAGATTGGCCCAACAATACTTCGACAATTAAAACATGCAAACATTACTTAAAAAACTTTAAGTTACACTGATTTGCATAAAACAGGAGTATACACATTCAATTTTGCTTAAAGATCAATACAATACCTTGAAACCACCAGATGCTTATCGGTATTTTACAAATTCTTTTACATTACAACATCGTAACCATTTTTAAAAACTAGCAAAGATTTGACTTTTGAAGACTATTTTTCCCAATGTGTCAGACACAAAAAAAAGAGTTTATGGCAACAAGAGTTTGTTTCTCAGCAAGTGAATCTGAGGGGAGCGTGTCTCTCCAAGTCCAATAATCATGTTACAATTGTGTCCAATCATTTGGATGGCTTCATACTGTATGAGTACGTCCAGTCCTTTTGGAATTGCATGGAGCATGGACCTAACCAAGCATCACTCCTAAAGATGCTGTATTGTCACCCAGACATTCTAACAGCTTGTTCACGCTCCTCCAGTAGCTCCAAAAGGCCAGCCGTCACCTCTCTGACCCCAATCCTCCACAGTAGACCTCTGGTTAAAAAGAACAGGTGGAGTCTTGTAAAGACAAAGATAATGATAAATTTAACTGAATATCTAGTTATGATAAAAAGTTAAATATATTAATAAGTCTATATACCACCAGAGTGTAAAACACTGTTTCTGGATTTCCAATGATGTTTTAAAGCTAAAATATAGCTTTAAAACATCATTTTTTATGTTTTAATGTTTCATATTCAAAAGGGTTTTATATTTTCAAGGGTTTTTTGTCATTCTCAGGAGTAACTACATGTTTGAAGTAATGTTTTAAATGAACTCATTCGGTTTTCATACAGATAAGTGAACCGATATAACACTTGTAGATGAGCATTAGCGACTACCCTAGCTACAGTGTACCTAACGTTAGCTAAGCTCACCTCAGTGTAACGAGAAAGCGGAAACACACCGACTTCACGTATATAACGTTAACTGCTTAAAACACCTGTAGGCTATCTATAACAAGTTAAAAAATAACATATATACTGTATAATAAATAAAAAAAATATTTAATACTCACCAAAATAATTAAGAGTCCACAAAATGGTCATCTTCACCTCTTTAGTGCAGTCTGATAGCGTCAGTCCGGCAGGGGGAAGGGGGCAGGGGTCTTATAAATCACGTGATTGCATCTCAATGAAGGTAAATTACTGGCTCAACTTGATTTTTAAAATTTATTCAGTCTGGGTCTCCAAAGTTTTCAAAAACACAATGTTACACGTTGTCTCAACAAATACCACTGTAAGAAGTTGGGCCAACAATACAGTATTAATTCATTCAACATTTATCTAGTTGCATTTTTTAGTCCAACTCTGGGTTACCTATGATAAAAAATTTTTTTTAAACAAAGTCTTACTGCTGCGCTTACATTTCTTTGTTTTTGTGAGTGTGATTCTGCCTTGTGTTGGTCCTGAACAAATAAATAAAATACATAAAATAATCAAGTACCTCCAGGGAGTTTTTATTCCATTTCTATTATCAAATGCTAATAACTTTCTTTTAAGACCGAAAAAGGCACCAACAGTTTCGCCTTTAGAAACGGATGGTGAAGTACTAACTTTTATATTTCAGGGGTATATCAGAGATGAGGTAACTCTGCAAAGTCAAAACAACTCAATTCTTCTCCTTTGGTGTTATTTTTAAGGTCAACTCAAGTAAAATAATACCATCTTAACAATACACCTCCATCACTTACTCCTGCAGTTTTGGCTTATTGTTGAGGCACAATAGCTGAGAGAAAATATGTCTGACTGCAGCTTTCACTTCAACCGCTGGACTGAAAATCTTATGCTCAATATCTGGCTCAATAAAGTCTCCATCTTGGGCTGTTTTCAGCTGTATTTACCTGCGGGGTGCTCAACCGGCAGAGGAATGATTAAATTCGTCTTTCAAAAGTTGGTTGCCTTGGTACTATTACATGGAAGTTCTGTTGAAGTGTTTTGTTTTTAACTCTGTCTACACACAGAATGACTGATTAGCTGAATGAATTGTTAAAAGCTTAGGACAGTTACCAATTCGTTGATATTCATCATTACTCACCACAAAATCTACAGGGGTTATACATATATTTTTTAAACTACAAAAATCATTATTGTGTGATGGATGTTTTTCTCTCCTAGATTCCATGCTTTTTTTATTGCCTGAAGTGAGCTGATAAATGAAATCAAGGAAGTTAGAGACATAAAAAGCACAAGATACAAGTACAAGATGTCTTTTTTTTATTTTTTACATTTTCCCCTCATTTTCTCCCTAATTTAGTCATATCCAGTTCCTCGCATTCACTAGGGGGCTCCCGCATTAAGCTGCTACTACCACTCAGTCGGGAGGGCTGCAGACTATCATGTGTTTCCTCCTACCCATGTGACGTGATGTGGGTCGGTGCTTGCTCGCGCACTGTTGGAGGCGGCGCAACACACCGCTTGCGTGAGCTCACAGACGCCCTGATTGGCTGTAGAGCCGTGATTAATGTGGTAGTACTAAGTACCTCTCATCCCTCCCCTCTGAGAGATCTCGGCCAATCAGCTCTCTCGAGAGGTTATAGCATCACCCGGGGATCGAACTCGCGATCTCCGGATGATAGGCAAGCACTTTGCCACTGCGCCACTCAGAGGCACTAGTATAAGATGTCTTAATACTGGGGAGGATTGGTTTTAATATTCAAGAGGCTATATTTATATTTATATTTTAACTGATTCAAACCACAACACAGACCGCTTGCCTATGCTTCATAGACCACTTGGGTCCCCACATTGAAAACTATAGCACAAGAGTGCAAGGTAAATCAATGTAAAAATCAACAACACTTTCATTGTCATTTCTTATTGAATCACTTACTTTATTTGAGGGCATCATGTATGAGCTGAACAGCTTAGCATTACCTGTATTAGACAAGCTGATAAACCCTCCATTTGATTGAGAATTACTTATACACTTATCTCACCTATGCGGTTATATAAATATATATATATATATATATATATATATATATATATATATATTTTTTTTTTTTTTTAATGGAGCAGTTATTAGTGGCATAGCAAAACTGCTTACTCTGTTTAAACACCCAGCCGGCATACAGTGCTTACCATAGAGGCTAGAGCTCTATATTAGTCAAAGTGGTCCCACTTTTTCTGCAGCATTATTATACTCATTATTATTATTTTTTTTCAGTTTAAATTACGTTCCATACAATCTGTGTTTCTTGGTAATTTTTTATTAAAACCTTGCCCTTGTTTACTTGTGTAGCTAGTTGTGTAGCTAGATGATATTAGTAATTATTAATAACAAGAAAAAAATCCCGGAAGATACAGATTCTCTTTTACATCCTGACTAAACTTATAGTCACTTAAAAAAATAACAACACTCAGCTTTAGGATGGAGATGTTTCACCAGCTTTAAAATTGACCATGATTCAGAAAATAGTCTGATATGAAATGTCACAATCAACTGTAATGATAACTGTAGGAACAGAGAACTTCATTCTTTTATGAAAGAGAGAATTTTGTGTTTTTAATCAACAGCCCCCAACAGAGCATGTCTTACTTTTTATCATGCTGTACACATTTAATACTCAACTCACAACACAGTATAATCAAATACAAAATGGCAACTCCTGGGTGGAGCTGAGCCCCGAGCCGTAGGAGGATCTCCAGATATTTAAAGAAGAAAATGGAGGGGGTGTTTATTTATTTATTCTTAGTAATTTCAAGCTTTTTTCTGATTAGTCTCACTAACAAGTGGTTTTCTTATGGCCACATAGCTATTTAGTCATTATGTGAGCTCTCATCACATTGCGTACATACTGTATTAAAATGATTCATGATTCATGAATCCTTCATAGACTTTAAAAAATTACAGAGATTAAGATGAACATTTTATCAAGCAGATATATGGGAATGACTTTGTGTGCTACTCGCTACACAGTGTGATGCCTTTTATGGACCAGACTCAGGAATAAGAGGAGCCAAGTGGATGAGGAAAGGCCTGCCTTTCTCCTCTCAGCTGTCTCTGTCTATTGATTTTGTCTGGAAGGCTTCAGAGAGATGTATTTGTGTCTAACTTCAGGACAAAGAGGGGATGGAACCATTTCTGTGATAAATCTCTGCTTATTGGACCAGGCCCAGTACAGATGTAATGTTGTCTCTCACTTTATTTCCCCCTGGAACCACAAATGGGCTGGGACATGAAGTGGAGTCCATGATTCTTACGATTTAGCACATTTATTGATTAGGTTAACTTAAGGTTATGAAGACACAGAGGACAGAGGATTACTCCCTGTGGTGTCTTATCTTGATTTAATACTTGGTGATGAAAGGCCATACATTGCTTTGCTATGGCACTCTAGTTAATCACTATAGTAGATTCTACAGGTTTCACAAAACTTTATATTATGCAAATATGTTAATTCAATTTCACAAAATTGCTTGCGTGTACATGTGTGCATGTGTGTGTGTGTGTGTGTGTGTGTGTGTGTGCTGCCCTGACCAAAGCTCCAGATCCACTGTCATACTGACGGGATAAAGTTTATTGTAGATGTAGATTAATGAATGCACAAATGAATCAAGGTTGGTTATTCCAGTACTAGTGCAGATATTCCAGTACTATTGAAGCTGCTCAGGAGAGACTATTGTCAACTTAGTTCTGTTCATTTAGTACTATACTATACTTTTTTTCTTATTTCCCACTTTACTAAACCTCGTTTCTCATGAATATTTACTTGTGTATTTGTATGGTGGTCTGGCTGGTTGGTCATATGGTGGTGGTGGTATGGTGTGAAGGGTCCAGTGGATACACATCCAGAGCTTTGGTGGGTGTTTATACAGTCATGGGATAATATGGGATGGGGAACCGGTATGATCTCTGTGGACTAGGTTGCAGTGTGGGTACTGGTAAAGGTTGGGTAGGTTGATATGTTCTTTAACTGCTGTGACCCCGCACATAGACACACAAACACCTCTCTGGCTTTATTTACTAACTGTTTTCATTACTATTTTTACTTAGATGGTTTATTCTTTCTCTCAGTTCTCTGTTTGTCATTGGTTTATATGTCAGTGTTACTTGTATATAAAAATATATTGTATGTAAAGAAAATGAAAAACACAACAACAAAAAAATTACTTTGTACTGATTAACTACATGAGTCTAAAAACTTAAATAAAGCTTAAGCAATGCAGCAAGAACAAGCAACATCTCCTGCCTTGTTGTGGTTTTACACCCATTTGATTTAAACCAAAAGTAATCAGCATTAAAAATCGGATCTTGTTCCACAGAACTGAGGTAGTGTAATGTAGTTAACCATTGTGAAGGGAAGTCATCGGTCTCTTGAGTCTTACTACTTTGAACAGGACTTAGTCATCCATCATTAAAGGAGCTTCTTTATCTTCACTTACTGAAAAAATACATCCTCTGACATTTCAACACTATCATCACCAATACTGAGGAATGGCAGTGAGGAAGGGACAGAATTAATCACCACATACAGCTCCCTCCAAAAATACAGGTACCGCAAAACTCAACGATTTTGTACGAGATATTAATATGAAACTATCAAGTTTTTAGTAAATCATATACAGTGCAAATGAATAAAAAAAAATTTATTAATTAAAAAAGTTAAACTCTCATTTTCTTGATTTTTTTGCAATAATTGTTATTGTTATAATTATCAACCATTGTTAAATGAAATGTTAAATTAAACAAATAGTTTAATTTAAAAGTATGGTTTCTTACTCACTCTATACTGCTTATTCTGTACAGTACAGGGTCACAGGAGGCCTGGAGCGCCAGTCCTATCCCAAGGAGGTGCCAAACCATTGCAGGGCAAACTACACTCACTCACACACTATGGAGAATTTGGAAACACAAATTAGCCTATGCTGCATGTCTGGACTAAGGGAAAAGTCAATTAAGAACTTGGGAGAGCTTTACAAGGCGTGGAGTGAGGCTGGAGTCAGTATATGAAGAATTCTTCAGAAAATAAGGGCTGAAGGCTGATATCAAAGCAACCTGATCTTCAGTAACACCTTAGCAGTGCTCACTTCCAAATCCTTTTTACTTGACCGTAGGAAATATTCTAATATTATTTCATGAGCTGTAATTATCGCAATTAAAACACAAAAGGCTTGAAACATGTCACTTTACATGTAATGAATCTAGAATATATGAGAGTTTCACTTTTTGAATTAAGCTACAAATAAACTCTTTCTACTGTACAATAATTCTAATGTAATGTATTAAGATGCACTGTGCAGTAATTGGAAGGTATTAGATCAGTTTGAATGGAATGGAAGTGATGAATGAGTTATACATTTAGCAAATGCCAGTTAGCACAGACATACATACCAATACAGTACATACAATATACATAGACATGCATGTTTAAACATACCCCCTGATGTCTTCTTTGCTGTTCTCCCACTTCTTGTCTGTCAGCATGGATGATGAGTGGGACCTGCACACTGGGCAATAACTGCAGTGGTAATAAAAATGAATAAGTGCCATTATCAGCATGGTGTCCCATAATACAGAAACTTCATAATAGACAGACACACAATCCAGGTTCAGATATAGGAATAGGGTCCTATGCCTAATAGCATCCACACCTGCACTGAGTGTGGATTTATTTAAAGATTTTTCATATTGGTTGGTTTGCATAAAGTTAATGAGTATGACATTGTTCATATATATTGCACCTCCAGGGTCTGGGAGTTTGCATGTTCTCCCTGTGCTTGGTGAGTTTAATCCACAGTCCAAAGACATGCAGATTATGCTAACTACTGTAGCATTCCCAAATTGCCCACAGTGTGTGTGCCCTGTGATGGATTAGCACACTGTCCAGGGTGTACCCCGATCCGTGCCCTAAGTCTCCTGGGATGCGACGCTGTATACAGGATAAAGTGGTATAGATAATGAATTCTAACCAGAAAAGTTCACCATATCAGTAAATACACATAATTCTTTACAGTAGGCATCTGCCCTAGAACTATAACCTAAACTATAACTGATAACCTTGTAGTCAGCAATACTGTTCAAGCTGCTGTTATGCAAAATTAATTAAAACAATTTGACCAATCAGAATAAAGAAAACAAACAAAAAAAAATCAACAAGATTTAACCAATGTGCCCCATATGAATTCGGTATCCCAAATGTGATTAAAAACAAGAGATTTCAGATGAACATTCAAGTAAACATACTGTTCTCTATACTCCCACTGGAAAAATCCCTCTTTGGGGCATAATTAAAAGGCCTCAAGCTGGAAAAGTCCCTGTTGTGGACTAGAATCTTCATGCCTTTGCTCTTGAACTAAACAAAATTGGAATTACTGTTCCAGTTTGTCTAATAGTAGGAGTATTTAAATTTTCTTTATGCTCCATGCTGTGTTTTTGGTTCTTGTGGAAAAGGACTGCCGCTGGGGCAAGAGAAGAAAAACAAAAATAAGGTAACCAGCTCCCTAATTAGCAGGAGACGAGCTAGCATGGATCAGTGGGACCACCCCAAATCTCATCCCACCCATGGGCGTAAATCCCGGGGGGGAGGGAGGGGCCATGTCTCCCCAATCCGAGGGTTGTCCCCCCCCCCCCAAAAAAAAAAAAAAAAATTAAATAGCACTCTCTATTGTGAAAAATATATGTACGTATACCTAAGATAATTGTGTAAGTAGAACCCCCCCGTAAAAACTGCATTTAGAAACAGTTGAGTTCCCCCTCCGCTTCCTCACAGTGGTTTGGTCCACTGCCTGCTTTCCCAGT
>JAQMYJ010000007.1:13354981-13366438 GCA_030014305.1 Clarias laeviceps
GAAAATCACTGGGCGGCTCTTTATCATTGTAGAGTGGTTGTGTACACACTCTCCTAACACACATTTCAGTCCAAACATCTTGAAAAAGTTCATGTAGGACCGTATGACCCCTTTTAGATACTGTACTACAGTATATGACTGTCATATTTGTTTATCTTCGACTATGTACTGTTCCTAGCCTTATAAGTAGAGAAGTGTCTCCGTAGTGTTTCCTTCACCAGGCTTCACTAAACATGAATTCTGATGATGTAAAAAACTTTAAATGTTAAAGACTCCTAGGTTTACATTACATTATATACATTCCGAATATCTTTAATTTATGTTTATGATGATGATGATTACTGTTAATGATCATAAAGGTGCATCAAAGAAAGCACCTTTCCTGTGGTTGTAAAAATGCAGAGAATAAATCTGCAACACCACATAAGATCCAAGTCTGTTATTTTGTGTTGTAGCTTCTGTATTAAATTATGATCACAAAAATGTATTATGATACATATGAATTATGCATAGCAAGTGGACTGCATTAACATTTAGCTCGTAGCTGTCAGAGACAGGGACTGAGACTGCTTGGGCTGGTGCACTTGGTTTCCCAGCAATAGGGGGTGCTGTGTGCTGGACTGTGGCATACAGGATAAAAAGAGAATTTTAAACACACACACACACTCTCTCTCTCTCACACACACGCACGCACGCATGCACGCACAGAGGTAATGATGAAGTAAGAACAGCCCAAGGTCATTCCATTAAGGATCATTCAAAGGTTTGACATTGTTTTTGGTATGTGTGCATTGGCTTGTCTTTCTCTGGTCAAACATTTACTTCTGCTAGTTGATTAAACACTTTTTCTAGTGTTTAGTGTTCTAGTGTTGCTTTCTTTGCTGATGGGTTTAAAGTTTCAGCAGTGGAATAAGCAAGAAGGCCCTAGGAAAACCACACTATTGATTAGGGTCAGTGATTGTCAATAAATCTCCTTTACCCGCTGCTAAAGGAGGGTGTGGCCACTGTGCCTGTCAACTCCACTTAAAGAGGAGTACCTTCTGCACCTGTAGGATAGGTCCTGTGGCCTCTGTGTTAGTTCCACTGAAGGAAGTGCAGCCTCTGTGTCTGTGAAAAATCACAGGCGAGAGAGAGAGAGAGTCCCACACATTTATTGCGCTCCAATAAATACTTCTTGTTCTGCCTTTTTTAAAATGGGTCACGTGACTTATTTGTTTGTTAGGAGCGAACTCCTCCAGTGAATGCAATAGAATTCTAGAAATAATTACACTGCTCCTTTATGTAAGATTTAGCAGCTTAGCTCTTATTTTTTGAGCACTGTATTAAGAAAGGACTACTAAAATACAAATATAAATATAAAAGCAATCTGTTTTTGTAAGGAATTATAATTAAGAACAAGTATATACAAGTATTATGTTTTATAAGCCAATAACCTGGAAGCAAAGTTACAGTTACCACAATGTTAGCATATTAGCAACACACCCTAATTTATTCTATAAACAGTATAGTTCTTATAGTTCTTATAAACAGTATAGTTCCTTTATACAGTATGAATTCCTTATTTTAGTGCATTTTTATGAAGGCGTTCTTAATGTCAAGGCTCTAACAGTCAGGACGTTCTTCCACCAAGCAAACATGCCCAGGACAGAGGTGTTTATGCTTTGTGGTTTCTTAGTAACATGACAGCTCGATTTGTGTTATGTATAGTAGTTTCTATAAGTGTAACTATAAAGAAAAATAAATACAATTTAATTGTTATTAAATTGCTTTGGATTAAGAGCATTCAACTCTTTGTACATGTACTTAAAGGTAAACCATCCACCCCTGGGTGGTGACAATACTTCTGTATAATGGAATGGGTGTATCACACCACCCACTTATGGATTAGTTTCCAAAAAAAGTATGCCTCCCAAGTGTTCTTACATAATAAATAGCAGCAAACTAAACTGAACAGCCGGGTCAGATAAAATCCCAGCCAGATTGCTTATGGAATGAAGGTTTGCTTAGAAAATCTAAGTCAGGCCAACGAAACAGAGGTTTCTGCCTGCCCACACACACACACACACACACACGCACGCACACACATGCACGCACACCACACTCTGCTGAATTCTAATCAAGGCAGTCACTGCCCACTGTGCTGTTTTCATTTCTGTCCCATCATGTCTGACTTGCAAATGACAATCATGGTTATTTAACGGTCACTTTATTCTCCAGATGGAATGTGTGTGTATGTGGATGTGTGTGTGCACGAGTAATTACAGCCCTGTAGGTATTCATCAAAACCACCTACAGCAGCTTAGATGAAGGATATATTACATCCTCGTCTGAGGACAAATCTCCTTACACCAGAATATATTATAGTTATTTCACTATAAGGACCATAAGCGGCTGGAAAAAACACTCGCACTAGGAGCAGGAGGTTTAAGCTGTGCTGAGGTCAGCTTCCTTGATGCCAGTAGTCATGGGTAAATAATCAGGAACATTTTCTTCACTATAAAATACTTTTACAATATATATATACTGGGATTGATTTATTTAAAATAAATTAAAGATAAAATAATCTAACAAATTACTAAATATAAGGCTAAATTTGTTGTAGTGGTTAGAGTTCTTAAAGGCACTATGACCTAGGTTAACCTAGGTTAACACTAGAAACAAATGTGCCCCCATTTATTATCACATAATATGATGTGATTAATGTAGTGATACAATAATACCAGTGCTAGAAAAAGTCATCATGTTTGTAAAGCCACCACACATATTTGGACATGACATGTTAAGAATTACGCTGCTGGTACCATTAGTCATAATAACGTTCTGGTGATGCGAAGTTGCTGCGTCCTGTCATATGTGTCAGCCCTCATGATAATTTCCTAACATCTACATACTCTTAATGAGTTTCTTATCTCTTTATCTGCTTGTTTATTTATGAGGAAGTTGTACTGGCATGTACGCCAAAACTAGAGATCATTAAGGGACTAATTAGTGGAGTTTGTTTGTGGCTATGAGTTCATGCTTCTCATCAGTCAACAACCCCCGTCCCACCACCCCACCTCCCTCTTGCTGCATCAGAGACATGAAGTAACCTCATGTTTCAGTTACTAGAGCCAAGAATGAATATGCATGTGGGTTTTTGCACAGAAATGTTTCTGCTTGATTACAGGCAGTGGCCCTTTTATCACTTTCTGAGCCTCAACACTGCTGGTGTCTTTCGAGGCCAGTCCCAGAACAGCAATTACAGGAAAATGTCCACACTGAAATACATAATGTATGTTTAATGAAATATTATAAACCGATCAGCCATAACATTATGATCACCCAAACTTGTATCCAATAACTTGTTTCAATTGCACCTGGAGGTGGATGGGATATATTATGCACCAAGTGAAACTTTTTTCATGAAATTGATATGGTGAAAGCAGTAAAAAATTGGCAAGTATAAGGATTTGGGTGAGTTTGACAAGGGCCAGATTGTGACTGCTAGATAACTTGGTCAGAACAACTTCAAAACTACAGCCCTTGTGGGATGTTCCCAGTCTGCAAATCCAGTGAACCGGTGACAGGGTCATGGCAGCCAAAACTCATTGATGCGCTTGGGGAGTGAAGGCTGGTACATGTATCCTGAGCCAGTAAAAACCATGGAGGCTACATGTTCTCCCCATGCTTGTTAGGTTTACTCTGGGTACTCTGCTTCCTCCCACAGTCCAAAGACCTTCAATTGGGTTCATTGGCATTGCCAAATTGTCAAATTGACAAAACATCCCTAGTGTACGAGTGTGTGCTTGTGTATGCATGAATTAGCATTGATTGGCATCCAGGGTGTATTCTGAATTGTGCTTCCGCTAGGACAGGCTACAGACCTCCCACAACTTTACAGGATAAGCGGTATAGAAAATGAGTCAGTGAATATTAGTAAGAATTCCAGTGTCAATATTTTCCCATGTGCTAGACCCAAAGTGCCAGGATGAAATGAGTAATGGCAAAGACGGCAAGTAAAAAGTTGTATCCAAAGTGCTGGAAGCTGAGATGAGACAGGAAGTCAGGAAAGAACAAAAGAAACAAACAATGTTTTCTATCCTAAAAAGCAACTCTGCATTTAAATTTGGGACACAGGAGAGTATCTTGCTATTCAAGCTCACTTTGAGTCTCCTCTTTGCCCTTGAGGACTTCGAATTGGGTTTTATGTATGTGTGTGTGTGTGTGTGTGTTAATCTGCCACAATTAGTGCAAGCTTGTAAGAAAAAGCCTCCATTAAGGAGTACTGGTTTGATGACTAACAAAGCTCCTTGAGGAAAATGAGCTCGTTTCACACACCTTTTGGGTGTTTTCTTTTTTTCCATTCTAAAGTTCCAATAAGCATTTTAACAGCAGCTGTGTGCCTAGTGTAGACATAATGGATTTTATACTGGCTTGTCATTTGCAGTGTTACAAGATTAAAAACTGTTTTGTTTTAATGTAGTTAGAACAGCAGATGTCCAGATAAGTATGGCTGAGAAATACTAAACAAACAAACAAGCCAAAATACTAAACTAAATTACTATTTCCTAACTAGTTACTATTGTATGTTTCTGCTACCTTTCCTTCCACTTCCTTCCACCATTTTGAAATGACAAACTTAATAGTATCTTTATAGGAAACCTATTATACTGTATATTTAGGTAAACTCATAACAGCAACACTGACGAAGCAGTGTGAAGCTCTCAGCGCTTTCACGCTGATCAAAGACCACTGCCGCCTCTTGACATTTCCGTTCCCACGCTGTCATGCTCTTCACCATGCGGGCTTGTTTTCCCACGCTGTCATGTCACTTCCCACGCCCCCGGACGTGGAAGCGTAGCACGCCACTTCTTCGCCAGATTATTGAATGCCCTAACCCAATTCTCTCGTGTTTATTTTAATAATTTCCACGTTGAAAAGTTTATCATGTTTCTCGTTTTTTCCCTTTGCCTCACGATTCTGATTTGTTTGCCTCGCTGATGGATTTCCCTGCTTTGACCCAATGCTCGCGCTCTCTCGACTACGGCTTGTCCTCACATCTCGGCATTGACACTACGCTCACGGATTTCACGGCTCTCAACGCGCGTGCTCTCGCAACTACGGCTTATCTTCACGCTATTGCATTGGCTCTTCGCTGACGGATCTCACGACCCTGACCCCGCGCTCTTTCTCCTCGACTACGATTCAGCTTCACGCTCTTGGCATGTTTCCAGCACCAATGGAATTCACTGCTCTGTGCGCGCACACCTGTTCATACGACCTGAGAGCACTTAACGCCCTGCCTATGCACCTGCATCTGGATCCACCTTTGCAACCAACGAGAGCCAGGCCCCCTGACAGAATAATCTGGCCATACTATGGATCCAGGAGGATTGGACAGGATGAGACAGGCGCTGGAGAATCAAGGCGCTCTCCTCGGGAAAGCATCAGGAGGAGCTTGTCACCACCAGGCAGACACTCGCGGACGTCATTTCCCAAATGCAGCACCTTCAGGCGCCTACAGCTCGGACCACAATCATGGATCCCCCGCAAGAGCCACGCCTGCCAGCCCCTCCCACTTACAGAGGAGAGCCAGGAACATGTAGATCCTTCCTATCCCAGTGTTCCCTGTTTTTGAACTTCAAGCCTCCACCTTCTCTTGAGAAAGATCCTGGGTGGCCTACGTTATCACTCTCTTCCCCGCTATGGCCTGGGAGTGGAGCACAGCTCTCTGGGACACTCACGACCCATGTTGTGATAGTTTTGAGGCCTTTTCTGGAGAAATGAAGAAGGTCTTCGTCCGATCTCACGTCGCAGGGAGGCCGGAACCAAACTATTACACCTCCGCCAAGGATCGCACTCTGCCTATGACTACGCCATCGAGTTTCGGACCTTAGCCACCTCAAGTGGATGGAATGACAGAGCCCTAACAGACGTCTTCCTGGAAGGGCTGTCAGGGGCACTCAAGGATGAGCTAGTCTCCCGGGAACTTCCCTCTGACCTCCACAAACTCATGGATCTCGCTGGGAGGATTGACTCGCATCTTTGTTCATGACGACCGACCCGGAGGTCATCACCCGCCAGGAGATCAACTTCCCCCAGGACGTCCCGTCTATCCTCTCCTCCAACACAGATTAATCAGGAGGAGCCCATGCAGCTGGGCAGAACCCGCATCTCCGATGAGGAGAGACGTCGCCGCCGCCGCCTGGAGAGGGCCTGCTTCTACTGCGGGAGCTCAGGTCACATACTCAAAGACTGCCCGTTGAAAGGATGCACATTCTAGTCAGACTGGGAGCCCTACTGGGTGCTCCTTCCGACAAACTCTCAGAACCTCGCCCCCTGCTCTCCGTTACACTAATTATCAGCGGCCAAGCTCATCCCATTCAGGCACTCGTTGATTCCGGCTCTGACCGGAATCTGATCAGCTCAGCTACGGTCAAGGCGTTGCAGATCCCTTGCACCAGTGGACCTTCCACTGGCTGTCCAAGCCCTAGATGGAAGTCCCCTTCTGGCCATCACTCACAGAACCCTTCCACTCACTCTAAGAACGTCGGGGAATCATTCTGAGAAGATTTGCTTTTTTGCACGCCCATCTGGTCTCCCATGGTAAGCTCTCCACTGTCCCCAGATCAACTGGATCAAGCACGTTATCACGGGTTGGAGCCCCTCTTGTGCCACGTCATGCCTTCACTCTGCGCTCCCTACACTCCCCACTCCAGCCAAACCTGAGTACACCCCGGATTTCTCCAACGTTCCCTCTCATTATCACGATCTCCAGCAGGTTTTCAGCAAAACCCGAGCCACGTCACTTACACTGCATCGACCATATGACTGCCCTATTGACCTCCCAGGCACCTCTCCGCCTAAGGGCCGACTTCCTTAATTCCTTTGTGTTCGTATACTTAGATGACATTTTCCATTTATAAATCTTTTCCTCAAGGCTTGGAGGAACACTGGCACCATGTTCGTCAGGTTCTTCAGAGACTCTTGGAGAATAACCTCTACGTCAAGGCAGAGAAATGTGAGTTCCACACATCCTCCACTATCTTCCTGGGTTTTGTCATCTCCCTGTCCAGGCTAGAGATGGAACCAGCCAAGGTCCAGGGAATCACCAACTGGCCCACACCAGTCTCACGGCGAGACCTCCAACGGTTCCTGGGTTTTGCCAACTTCTATCGGCGCTTCATTCGAGGATACAGCTCTGTCGCCGCTCCTCTGACCTCGCTGACCTCCGCTAAGATGGATGAAGCTTTTGCTGACCTTAAGAAAAGGTTTACCTCTGCTCCCATCCTCACTATCCCTGATCCTCCAATACCGGAGTTGGGGGCATCCTTTCCCAAAGGTCCACCCAGTACAACAAGATGCATCTTTGTGCGTTCTACTCCCGTCGCCTATCCCCAGCTGAGAGAAACTATGACGTAGGGGACTGAGAACTCTTGGCCATCATGCTAGCTCTGGAGGTGGTCATTATTCTTCTCCAGATTAAATTTTATTCTGTCCTACCGGCTGGGCTCAAAGAATTCTAAGCCAGACACCCTCTCATGCCAGTTTTCTTTCTCCCAGGACCCTACGCCATGCGACACCATCCTCCTGTCCCATTGTCTCATCGCAGACATGGAGCTGGACATGGAGACCAAGGTTCAGCAGGCTTGGCCCAAGAGCCCAGGCCAAGTAATGTCCCACCAAATCGCCTCTTCGTCCCCCTTTGCCTACGCTCACAAGTCCTGGAATGAGCCCACGGATCCAGGCTATCCTGCCACCCGGGCGCTGCCTGAACCCGCTTCATCATCCAGCAACGATTCTGGTGGTCCACATTGGGGAGGGATGTGTCCATTCGTGGCGGCCTGCAACATCTGCGCCAGTTGTAAGAGCGACAACCGACCGGCTGCTGGTCTTCTCAGACCCCTACCGGTTCCTCAATGTCCTTGGTCTCACATCGCTGTAGACTTTGTCACTGGCCTACCTTCGTCGGAAGGCAACAACTGTATCATGACCATTGTCGACCGCTTTTCCAAATCAGTGCATCTCGACCCTCTTCCTAAGCTGTCATCTGCCAAGGAGACTGCGGAGCTACTCATCCTCCACGTATTTCGGCTTCATGGTCCACAGTTCACCTCTCAGTTTTGGGGCGCATTCTGCAGGCTCATTGGACTTGACTTTTTTTTTCTGGCTAGTTTTCACGTTGCCAAGTTTATCTTGTTTCTCATTTTCCCCTTTGCCTCACGATTCTGATTTGTTTGCCTCGCTGATGGATTTCCCTGCTTTGACCCAACGCTCGCACTCTCTCGACTATGGCTTGTCTTCACGTCTCGGCATTTACACCACGCTCATGGATTTCACGGCTCTGTGTGCACACACCTATTCATACGACCTGAGAGCAGTTAATGCCCTGCCTCTGCATCGCATGTTGATCCACCTTTGCAGCCAACGAGAGCCACGCCCTCTGACAATATAATATATATATATATATATAGAGAGATAAATAAACAAATAAATTAAAGGTTTAATTACCGACCACAACTCAGTTGCATGCATGAGCAGTCAATGGCCACTGCTGTTGCACCTCCAACACACACAGAGAGAGAGAGAGAGAGAGAGAGGTCATATTGAACCTTCTCCTCCTTGTGAATTATTGATGTATACACTTACTGAGCACTTTATCTAGGACACCTGTACACTGACTCATTCATGAAATGCCCTAATCGGCCAATCGTAAAGCAGCAGTGAAATGCATACAGACATGCAGATACAGGCCATCAGCACCAGGCAATGTTCACATCCTAAGCATCATAACATTTTGACTGTGACATAATTGCTTGTTTCAGTGAGTTTTGGAGTATTTCTATACCTGCTGATTTTCTGGGGTTTTCACGCATAACAGAAAAACAACATGTGAACGTGAGTCTGTGGACAGAACAGCAGATGGAAAAGGCTTGTTGATGAGACATGGCAACAGGGAATGTTTTAAGCTGACAGAAAGGTTACATTAACTCTGATAACCACTCTACTGTGTTGAGCAGAAAAGCATCTTAGAATGCACAACACTTCAAACCTTGACGTTGATGTTGATGATGCTAAATTGCCAGCAGGTGTGCATGATAGGGGTCTATTCCAGGGTGTTCCAGGGTCTATTTTCTCACCATTCACCTCACTATCTTTCCTAAGATAAATGTATTAATTTTACTTGTATTTAATGTATTTAAATGTATTTAATTCTATGTGTTTTACTTAAACATAATAAAAATCATCTGATGTGGACAAAAAACCTGTGAAGGATTAAAAAAACCCACGAAGAATAATAGTTTGAAGGATTCCCCTTATTATTTCCTTATGACTTTATCAGTCTCTCACATTTCATTGAGGTTTTTGGGCATTCACTTTTGCACTCCTCTCTTAAGGTCCTGCCACAGAATTTTCAATTGGGTTGAATTCAGAGGGGTTGAAGGTCAAGTCAATGATTGCAGGGTGCCGAGGTCCTGTGGCTGCATAAACAAGCCCAAATCATTACCCCTCTACCTTCATGCAGTGAGTATGAGTTGTTTCTGCTTAAATGCTGTTAAGGTTTTCCCCAAAGAAGGCTCTGGGCATTAAGCCCAAGCAACTCAACTTTGGTCTCATTCTTTTCAGAGGAAGTTCCAGAGATCTCGTGGTTTGTTCAGATGTAATTTTGGGTATCTTTAGTCATCTTCCATATTTTTTTTTAGACAGAAGTCTCTTTTTTCCTGACAAACAAACCGTACTTGTTCCGTCTTCTTCTAATTGTGCTGTCATGGACTGTAACATTTAGGGTCTGAGATGTAGTTCTAGGGTTTGTTTTGTATTTCTCTGAGCACTGCACTGACTGACCTTGGGTTGAATATGCTGGGACGTCCACTCCTCTGCAGACTGGCAATGGTCTTGAATGCCTTCCACTTGTGAAGAATCTTTCTCACTGTAGAACGATGAACTCTCTTTCCCTATTGTCATTGTGTAAACACACATGTGAATGCTTCAGACCAGCAAACAGCCAAAACTTCTGCTTTATAGAGGTCTGCATACCTGCTGATGATCAATTAATCAAGGGCTGATGATTAGTAGCACATGGTTGCAACTTACCCTCTTAAATCTTGTGGAAATCCTGTGGAAGAATTTCCCACTTGTTCTTTCTTTTTTACTTCATTTATGTTAAATAAATATTTGGATGGCGAAAAAGTGTACATGTTGTTGTTTGCCTAAGGTTGTATTTGCCAAATACTAAGACCCGCTGTGATCAGATAGTTCTTACCATGTTTTTGCAAAAAAAAAAAAAAAAAACTCACTTAGAATAAAAAAAAAAGGGGGGGGGGGCTATTTTTTAAACATGACTATATGTACAGCTACCACTCCAGACAGCATCTCCCACATTGAAACAGAAGCTGTAAGAAACAAATTGTAAAAAAAAAAGTAGATATCTGAACAAGGAAAAAAAATATTATTTAAATGGTTTGTATTATTATTTCATAATTCTATTCGGTAAACTGTTCTATACGGTGTGTGTGTGTGTGTGTGTGTGTGTGTGTGTGTGTGTGCGCACATGTGTGTGTGTGTGTGTGTGTGTGTGTGAAAGTCATCCTATACAGTAGAATGGCCATAATTCCTCCATGTGAGAGACTGATATTCCTTCAAACTATTATCCTTCATGTTTTTTTTTCCTTCACGGTTTTTCTGTCCCATCAGAGGATTTTTATTATGTTTAAACAAAACACATATAATTAAATAAGGGAGTACTAATTTGAGTGTAAAATCAATACATTTATCTTCAGTTAGGGGAAGATAGTGAGGTGAATGGTGAGAAAATAGACCCTGGAAGGTATATCATGCACACCTGCTGGCAATTTAGCACCATCAACATCAACTTCAAGGTTTGAAGTGTTGTGCATTCTTAGATGCTTTTCTGCTCAGCACGGTAGAGTGGTTATCAGAGTTACTGAGTTCCTCCTCCACTTCTCTCTCTGGCTCTGTGTGTGTGTGTGTGTGTGTGTGTTTGAAAGTCGTCCTACACAGTGTCCCCCTCCCTCTCTCTGGTCTCAATTACTATAGCCACAGTTCTTTTCGAAAGTAAAGTGCAGGTTAATTTGTTTTATCTTTAATTTATATTTTGTCTTAATTATTTTTATATTAATGTTTTTGGGTTGTGAAACAAATCATCTGAGTTTCCATTATTTCTTATTGGGAAATTCGCTTTGATATATGAGTGCTTTGATTGACAAGAATGCTTCCGGAAATGCAAGCTTTAACTGTATCTTAAATACCCACATGGTGTCATGAAATTACTGTTTTAAATGTACATATAAGTGATATTTCTCTCATACTTGCAAATTCTAATAAATTTATACAGGTTGTATGACAAGTTATGAAGAATAAACCTGTTTGTGGTCTTTGAATATGGAATAAAATCACTGTCAAAAATATTCGTGCGTAAAAAAAAGATTTATGTGTAATTTTGTCTTTTGTCTGAGT